>ONZH01024832.1:0-24715 GCA_900303285.1 Rhinella marina | reverse complement strand
TATTAGATATTATACTGATTTTTTTTGGTTCCTCTTTTAATTGCCTCCTGACCTGTGATAGGCAGAGCATGGACACGTCCCCTTAGCTGCAGTAGAACAGACACTCCCCTGGCCAGAGCAAGCTCTTTTCCCTTTTCCGTGTTCGAAAAATCAATGAAATATATGGTCCCAAGATAGGGGACGTATACGATTTTAAACTGAGAAGAATCGATACCACACATGCCCCACTAGTTCGAGCTCAATGTTGACAGCCGTACCAGTTGATGCCAAATTTTTAAGTGGAGATTCCACCATTACCAGCCTAACCACCACCAGCATGCGCAGGTATACGAGTGCTAAACACTATGGAACCAAGGCCGTCCGTTCCCCTCATGCGGGTCCCACCACTGCTCCTTCCCCTGTGTCACTCGCTGCCTCTGTGAATCAACCCCCAGCCCAGGACCCCAGCACGAGCACCTCTCGCCGTAAAACCACCCCTTCGCCTCCATGATCCTCCACGCTGTCCACCAATGTGTCCCTGCGCAACGTTCAGCTGTCATTACAGCAGACGTTGGAGCGCAAGCAGAAAAAAAGTTCAGCCCACCTACATGCACAAGCCCTCAGCGTCCACATACTGGGCCACGCTAAATTTTTAATGTGCTCTACCTGCTACCGTTGTGTAGCTCGGTCACTCTGACCGAGTCTGACCCTGGGGCCGCTCATGTACTGCCCACTTGGAGGATTGCGGGGCCTACCTCGGTCACGGTTTCTCAGACTTACTATGCCTCTTCCTCTAACCCCTCCTCCTTTGAATTACCATCCGTGCTTCACGTCCTGCTACCTCAGTCTAACTCGGTCACTTGTTGGTGTCACCGCCATGCTGTGTCAGGCTTATGCCTGCATCGTGTGACTGGGGATAGGAGAGCAGTGCCAGCATGGGCATGGGTGATGGACCTTCGTTGCACCTAGTTGGGTGCTTCCCTATATATTCCCACCATGCCAGCCATGGGTTGTACATAAACTAATAACAGGAAAAACAAAAAAAATGAGAAAACTATTTTACAGGAGGGTCAACCGCAGAAACTCCAAAACAATCTTACATGAGGGAGTGTCTCCCCGTCTGCCATCGTGTTCAGTCAGGCTATCAGTAGGTACACCACCTCTGTCGTCCGCAGAAGCGGCGGCCACTATGAGGAAGGCCACGGCAAGAACATCCCCTTTTCAATTGAGAACAAGTGTAGAATTGTAGGAGGATGACACTTTTCTTCCGCAGTGGATTCACCTTCCTCTTTATCATTGCCAGACAACAGTTGGTGAAAAAGTAATTGGCAATGATGAAGAAAATGTAACGTTGCAGTGGACCGTCTGTGACGCAAAACCTATATATTCCCACCATGCCAGCCATGGGTTGTACGTAAACTAATAACAGGATATTTTACAGAAGGGTCAACTACAGACACTCCTAAACAATTTTTTAGGAGGGTCAACTTCGGACACTCCAAAACAAATTTTTGGGAGGCTCACCTACAGACATTTGACTGCTACCTCAATCTAACTTGGTCACTTGTTGGTGTCACTACGCTGTCACCATGCTGTGTCAGGCTTATGCCTGCGTCGTGGGGCGGGGGATAGCACAGCAGTGCCAGCATGAGCAGTGGTGTCACCTGCAGGCGGTGATGGACCTTCGTTGCACCTAGTTGGGTGCTTCCCTAACATGTGATGGGCATGTGCCTCGCCTTTCTTGGTCTGGGTGAGCACAATTGCCATGAGGGTAACCACCAGGCTGTTGCAGGAGAATTTGGGGTAATGGTGGAATTAGGCAGCCTCAGAGGCATCCATGCATGCTGCCCCTGCTGTTTCCTGTCCATTTCCGTGGTGTTTCCATCATTTTCTGAGGTTTCCAGGTTTTCACCCAGCCTTCCCTAGGCAGAGCATTGGTCCCCTGCAAAAATGCTCGAGTCTCCCATTGACTTCAATGGGGTTCTTTACTTGAAACGAGCACCTGAGCATTGGGAAAAGTTCGACAGTGGCTGCGGCTGCAGACCCCCACGACCTCTCAGGAATGGTCTTGGTAGTGACCGGGCGGTCACACTGGCAAGGGCCGTGGCAACTTGGGCCTTGCCCATTACCTTGTAGTGGCCAGATCCTCCCGCCGCCATACAAGGTGACAGAATCTTCGGCTGTAAGGGCTCTAGTAACGGTCTTCCGCGAGCGGTGGACTGTGCAGACTGCACCTGCCATGGCAGTTGGTATTGTACCACCGATGGCTGGTACAAAAAAACTGTTGGTGGTCATCTGTCCCACATGAAGGATTGGCGGTGGTGGCAAATCTGGTATCAGGGGTTCCAGCTGAGCTTGGGGTTTCTCTTTAGATCGCAGAGTCCCATCATTGGTCTTATGGGAACACCAAGCCTCTTCTGGGGCCTGGGCCTCCTCAGTCCAGGCTTCCGGGGGCGCTGCAGGAGTAGCTGGTCGCTTAAGGAGTTTCACCCCAGTAGCAAATGCGCCTTGGAGGCTCTTCATGGGGGTATACTCCACATAATCCCCTGCGTGGAGATTGTGGCGGACAGGCGGAAGATACGGCCGCTTTACAGAACGGCGGTTTATGTATAATTCTTCCGTCGTCTCCTCATCGCCGATAAAACCTTCTCCCCGTTCCACGCTGAACCAAATAACGGTACCCCTTCGGCGCTCCAGCTTAGGGTCACCGGACCATGGGTGCTCCAAAACCTGCACAACTCACTCCTCTACCAGCTTTTTGTATTCCCAGAGGGTTTTGAATTTTGAGGGATTGAATTTTGCTGAAGGGAGTAGTCCTTCCACGGCGGAGCGGGAACTCCTGCCGCCTCCGCCGTGCCCGACTTCTTAGGCTGCCGGACATGTTGAGAGATGTAGATCTCCTCCGGTTCCTTCTCCTCATAGGGGTCGGTGCCCCACACCATGCCTCCCCAGTCAGGGCCTCGCTGTGTCGCCATCCTAATTTCCTGAGTGGCCTCGTCTTCCTCGCACGCTGGAGAAGGGGGCGGGGCTACCAGGGAGGAGTCTGCATCGCAAATTAAATGAATTTGTACGCAACAGCGTATAGAGTAACTTATACGTAGCAATAGCGTATAATTGATAGGACATCACCTAATATTCGGATTCGCTTCACAGCTAAAAATTCCCAAGATTCTATACGAATTAACGAATCGACGAATCGATTGGCTCATCTCTACTGAACAGAATATTTTCTATTAACAACACGTACAGTGCCTTGTGAAAGTATTCGGCCCCCTGGAACTTTTCAACCTTTTGCCACATTTCAGGCTTTAAACAAAAATATATAACATTTTAAATTTTTGGTGAAGAATCAATAACAAGTGGGTCACAATTGTGAAGTGGAACGAAATTTATTGGATCATTTAAACTTTTTTTGTAATAATAAAACTGAAAAGTGGGGCATGCAAAATTATTAGGCCCCCTTGCATTAATACTTTTTGTTTGAAGCCTGAAATGTGGCAAAAGGTTGAAAAGTTCCAGGGGGCCGAATACTTTCGCAAGGAATTGTACTTGTATATGGCACATGGTGGTCAGATATTTGTCATTTTAATTTGAATATGTGAATTCACACTTATTTTAATTTAATTTTTCCACACACTACTCTAATGCTACAGTTGACAATCTGCTGAAATTCTAGAGCCTTGTTTGGTTAGCATTTGAATAGAATCTTTTCCTGATGGTTTCTACTGTGTCAAATATCCCATCTGTCCAGTCTTCACTTTGAAACTAAAAATGCCTTTAACAAACTATTTTTTTTTTTTTACTGCAGAACGCCTTTTGGTTTTGTAAACCAAAGTCGCACATAGCCCAAGGTTGCCATGCTTGTCATCTTTAGAGCATCAGGTCCCCTATGCTGAATGAAACCAGGAAACAACGTAATAGCAAATGAGTCTCATTTAATATGAAAGGGCAGCTGGGTGCAGATGGCAAGACTGCAATAGCCTCATTGCATTGAGGCATTTTTTGTTATTATTTCTTATGAGTGTAGTATAAGAATGCACATTATTCACAGAAAGTCCTTCGTTATTAAGTACATAAAAAAAGATGGGGCACAGCTGTGGAAGAAGGAAAATACTCCAGCATCCATCGTAATTGTACAAGTCATTAAAAAGAGTAACAAAATAATTGCACTTACAAAGAGGCAAAACACTTATATCTCCCTATCTGATATTACATTAAGAAAATCCTTCAAATATATGATACATTTTCCTGTTTATTTTAATACAAACGGCAGTAAAAAAAATACATATTTGTTCCTCCATTGTACACCTGCTGCCTTGGTGGAGAATGTTAAAAAATGTTTTCTGCAAAAAAGTTACAATTTATGTCACTGGTTATAATGTGGTAGGGCAAAGGTATCCAAAGGTACCAAATGTAGTTTATTCTGTGTGACCAGGCCAGGTTTAACTCATGTCCTTCTTTACTTAAATGCAAAATAGGAGTTGTAGTACATCAAGCAGTCTGTACACAATTCAAATTCTCCCCAGATGACATGTGCATGAGTTAGGTAATGTTGGAGGCAGTGTCCCTCTAGTTACATTATCTCTTGCTAAAGTCTCTCTCACTTGATTCTCTTGCTGGTGACTGTATTCTATCAATAATGTCTGCAATTTGCACTATGGCATGTAGGTCCAAAGATAGGACTGGCCAAGTCATCCTAAGGTGTGTAGGATGTTTTGACTTGTTACGCTTCGACAGCAGCAGGGACTGGAAAGCTTTATGCAACTTTATATTACCTTGCTGATTGACTCCTTGGCTAGACCTTTCTGATTTTTCAATCTTGTCTTTTTTTCTCTCTTACTGTAGCATAAGCAGAGGACCCCAAGGAGATCAGTTAGTCTCTGGATTCTAGAAGCTGGATACTTAAGGAGAAGATCACATAATGTCTGTTCCCTATTCCCTTCAGGCTGTCCGCATAATTGCCTAGAACTCTTTAGAGCTAGGGGTGGGGCCAGCTGTCCCTTAGTTAGTTATTTAGTTATTTAGGATATTTAACCCTGACTGTGCCTACCCATCCTCAGACATACTGAGTATACTACTGGGTATATATTTCTATAGAATGTCCACGGATTACTGTAGGCCTTATTCCTTTGAAGGACGCAGTTGCAGAAATTTCTATAGCAAATCTGCTGCTTGAGAGTTTACATTATTGGGTTTATAATTAGGTTTTTATAAATTTCACAAATATTTGCCTACTAAATGAAACCAAAGTTTTGGTGATTTTTTTTTTCCAGAAGAATCGTGCAAAAATAACACCAGTGTCATTTTACTATAAAAATTAGTGGGGAAAACAGGAGGGGGGGATTAAGATTAAGGAACACATGACACTGGGAGAGAGTGGGCTTGGCTCAAAGGTTGACAGAAAGCCTGTTAATTAGAGGTCAGGATTCTAGCAAGTGCTTTTGCAAACAAGAAGATGCACCATTCTTAGTCTAGCTTGCGGTCTGATAGCATGTGTGTTGGCTATATCTGGAAAAAAAGCTACTAAAGGAGTGTATAGTTATGTAATTATGTAAATTTAGGTATATTTAGTGTTTTAGTCAGAGAAAGCATAGAGAGTGAGGGAGTGATCAATAAGAGTTGCGTAATTCATACAGCTGCTGGTAAGTTCTGCATTACAAAATTCTGCATCAACCTTATTTTTCAGTAAATGGACAGCCAGTTTTTTATTTGTAAAAACCTCATATTTCTATGGTTCATTGCCAGCACCTCTAGAATCAATAGCATACATTCTGCTGCAAACGCTGCACCATTGTACTTTTTATTTCTAAAAACCAGTTTCAATTTATCTACTACTAGAGATGAGCGAATCATCCAAAATTCGCTTCGTCGAATGTTCGTCGAATTTTTCGAAAGATTCGTACTTCTAACGAATCTATTTGGCTGAATCTGCGTACAAATCATATGATATTATGTGGTGTTTTGCGAACATTTGCACACTAATAACGAACGTACAGTTTTTAAAGGTACGCAACTTATGTGAACACGTCCGCATTAGGGTATAAAATTGTGTACGAATCCTCAGCGTACTATTGTCTAGCGATTGCGTAATACACAGGCACGCACGACGCTAGGCTTTTCTGAAGCAGAATGAGCACAAGGAATGCTCTGAGTCTGACCCCTGGCTACATGACACTGTATCAGCAGATGACGGTTGACAAAGGCTCATGTGGAGCCAAAACGCGCCCCTATGTGATGTGGAAATAAAGATTTACTACTAATCAAGTCAGCAAAGCACCGGGATTTATCTTTTTCACTGTATCAGCAGATGACAGCAGATCATCCATCTGTGATTGAGATGAATGTGCCATCCACTCCACTACCTCATCCACTTTCTCCTCCACTACAATTTTGCACCATGGTGGGTTAGCCTGGTGGAACAGTGGCCAACTATTACAAATTCTACAAATTCTACAAGTAGAAGCTCTGGCTACAGGTCCTTTGGCACTGCTGCCCTGTGCCACCTTCTCCTTTTTTTTTTAGCTCGAGGTCTGGCTGGAACTCTTTTGATTTTCCATGCCAGACATTTTCACTTGACTGTGGCCCTGTAGCTGGTCTTTGTCTCTCTCCCTGTCTCTCTCCCTACCTGATTAATTACTAGCCCTGCACTGGCCCTGCACTTGCTCTGCACTGGCCCTGCAGTATCCCTGATATGTGTAATATGGATTTCCAGAACAATTACACCCCAATTTTAACAAAACAGTTCTCTGTCTATCAGAACTTCACAGACAGTGCTTCTGCTCATCTCAGCAGTTGCAGCACAACTGATGCATCACTGGCTTACCGAGCCTGTAAGCCAATCAGAGCAAGCCCTTTCCACTAGGTCAGGTGACCGCTTTCTTCCTGGGCTTTTTGCCGCACGAATAACAAACTAACAGTAAAGGTTCGTTAATAGACATGAGCGAGCATGCTCGTCCGAGCTTGGTGCTCGTTCGAGCATTAGGGTACTCGTAAGTGCTCGCTGCTCGGACGAGTATCTCGCCATGCTCGAGGAAATAGCAATTTCCGCATCGTGCTTTTTTGGCGCCTAAAAACACAGCCAATCACAAGCCAGGAGACTCTGCGTACCACCCAGCATAACGTGGGGCCCTTACATAGCAGGGGTTGGCTGGCCTGATCAGGTGACCCTGGAATATACTACCGACTGGCCGCGGTGCTCGGCTCAGATGCCGTCTGGATGTCGTTAGGGATAGAGCTGCTGCCTTTCAGGGACAGTGTTAGGGCCTGCATTTAGTTGTCTGTTAGGCAGGGATCACCCACAAAGAACCCAACAGCCCTTCTAAGGGCTAGAATACATTTTTTTTTTTTTTTGTCACTTGGCTGGCTGGCACTAGTAGTGCAGCTATCGCCATGTATAACCCCCTTTTTTTTATGTTATATCTCAGTGATACAAATCCATTGCACACAGCAGTGTGGAACCATTCTGTGTGTCACAGTTCAGTACACTCACTATTTTCTGTCCAGGTGACACTTTCTGTATGTAACCGAATACAACCAAGTCATTTGCTGCCTGTCACGTGTATGGCTTGATCCCAAAAATCTCTGTGCGACATTTGTCTGGGTCGCAGTCTAAATAGCTACCGTCAGTAGGGTGTCAGTTAGCTCTACGAAAGTTTCTGCACGTCACGTTCCCAAAATAACAAAAATACAAAAAAAATATAGAAAAAAAATTAGTTTTTTTGTTGTTTTAGCTGAGTGATACAAATCCATTTCACACAGCTGCGTGTAACCTTTCTGTGTGACACAGTTCAGCATACTCACTCCAAACCATATATACTGTCCAGGTGACACTTTCTGTACGTCACAAAATACAACCAAATCACTTGCTACCTGTCACGTATATATAGCTTGATCCTAAAAATCTCTGTGCGAAATTTGTCTGGGTCGCAGTCTAAATAGCCACCGTCATTAGGGTGTCAGTCAGCTGTACGATAGTTTCTGCACGTCACGTTCCCAAAAAAACAAAACTAAAAGAAAAAAATATTTAAAAAAAAATAGAAAAAAATATTTTTTTTTGTTGTTTTAGCTGAGTGATACAAATCCATTTCACACAGCTGCGTGTAACCTTTCTGTGTGTCACAGTTCAGCACACTCACTCCAAACCGTATATACTGTCCAGGTGACACTTTCTGTACTTCACAAAATTAAACCAGACTGAACAAGTTTGTGGGTTTCAGTACACCAGGCCCATTTATTTTATTTTTTTTATAGAATGCAATTATATACAGAAAATGTGGAACCCCAGGGCTAAGTGTCGGGGACGAGGACGAGGGCGTGGACGTGGGCATTCAATTACTGCAGGGGGCAGAGGCCGTGGTCCTGGGCAGGGTGAGGCAGTACCTGCTAATGAGGGAGCTGTGGAACGCCGCAGAGCTACACTCCCTAGGTTCATGTCTCAACTTACAGGGACACGTGGTAGAGGACTGTTGAAACCACAACAGTGCGAACAGCTGATCTCGTGGATTGCGGATAATGCTTCAAGTAATTTGTACGGCAGTCAGTCTTCCACGCAGTCTACCCACGTTACCCAAGGGAGCACTCCTCTGGCTCCTCCACCTCAACCTCCTTCCCCCCAGTCTGCCCCCTCTCAGGAAAATTTGGAATGTGATCCGGCAAACTCTCAGGAACTGTTTTTTTGGACCCTTCCCAGAGTCACAAACCACTTCTCAGGTTGCTGCTGACCTCTTTCCCGATGCCCAAGTGTTCCAACTGTCGCAGTCTGTGGGTGATGATGATGACAATGACAATGTTGAGTTAGTGGAAGAAGTTTGTAAAGAGGTGTCGGACGATGAGGAGACACGGTTGTCAGAAAGTGGTGAAGTTGTTGTCAGGGGAGGAATTCCAAGGGGGGAGCAGACTGAGGAATCGGAGGATGACGAGGTGACTGACCCGAGCTGGGTTGATATGCCGAGTGAAGACAGTGCTTCTGAGGCGGAGGCGAGTGCTGCACCAGAACAGGTTGTAAGAGGCAGTGGTGTGGCCAGAGGGAGAAGCAGGGCCAGAGCTGGTGCATCAGCAGCAACTGTTTCACGTAGTGAAGCTCCCGTGGCGAGGCCTAGATGTTCGCAAGTCTGGAGGTTCTTTAAAGAAAGTGAGGATGACCGACGGACTGTGGTGTGCAACCTGTGCCACACCAGGATCATCAGGGGTGCCACCACTACTAGCCTAACCACCACTAGCATGCGCAGGCATATGAGTGCTAAACACCCCACTCAATGGAACCAAGGCCGTTCACCACCTCCTGCGGGTCACACCACTGCTCCTTTCCCTGTGTCACTCGCTGCCTCTGCTAGTCAACCCCCTGCATCACTCGCTGCCTCTGCTAGTCAACCCCCTGCCCAGGACCCCGGCACGAGCGCCTCCCGCCGGAAAACCACACCTTCACCTCAACGATCCTCCACAGTGTCCACCAACGTGTCCCAGTGCAGCATTCAGCTGTCTTTACAGCAGACACTGGAGCGCAAGAGGAAATACAGTTCCACCCACCCACATGCCCAAGCCCTCAACGTCCACATCTCCAAATTGCTTAGCCTGGAGATGCTGCCCTATAGGCTGGTAGAGACCGAGGCCTTTCGCAATCTCATGGCGGTGGCTGCCCCTCAGTATTCCGTCCCCAGCCGCCACTATTTATCCCGATGTGCAGTCCCAGCCCTACACCAGCACGTGTCAGAGAACATCATCCGTGCCCTGACCAACGCTGTTTCTGAGAAGGTCCACCTAACCACGGACACGTGGACAAGTGCTGCCGGGCAGGGACACTATATCTCACTGACGGCACATTGGGTTAACTTGGTGGAGGCTGGGACCGAGAATGACCCTGGGGCCGCTCATGTACTGCCCACACCGAGGATTGCGGGGCCTACCTCGGTCACGGTCTCTCAGACGTACTATGCCTCCTCCTCCTCCGACCCCTCCTCCTCCACCGAATTACCATCCGTGGGCACGGCGCCTTCAGTCGGGAGCTCTAGGCGCAGCAGCCGTGCCGTGGGTAAGCGCCAGCAGGCGGTGCTCAAACTGCTGAGCTTAGGTGACAAAAAGGCACACCGCCCAAGAGCTGTTACAGGGCATCACAGCGCAGACCGATGTGTGACTGGCACCGCTGAACCTCAAGCCAGGCATGGTTGTGTGTGACAATGGGCGTAACCTGGTGGCGGTTCTGCAACTCGGCAGACTGACACATGTGCCATGCCTGGCCCACGTGTTCAATCTAATAGTTCAGCGGTTCCTCAAGACATACCCCAATCTGTCTGATTTGCTCACCAAGGTACGCTGCATCTGTGCGCATTTCCGCAAGTCGACCACAGATGCTGCCACTCTCAGGGCAGCGCAGCGCCGCCTACAACTGCCCGCTCACCGACTGTTGTGCGACGTGCCCACGAGATGGAATTCCACATTAAACATGTTATCCAGAGTTTACCAGCAGCGCAGAGCCATTGTAGACTGCCAGATGTCATCTTCAACCAGAACTGGTAGTCAGGTCTCTCAGATTCCTCAAGTCTACAATGAGGAGTGGACGTGGATGTCTGATATCTGCCAGGTGTTGAGCAACTGTGAGGAGTCAACACAGATGGTCAGCGGCGATGCCATTATCAGCCTCACCATCCCGCTGCTTTGCCTGTTGAAAAACTCACTGCTCAGCAACAAGTCGGATGCTTTGCGCTTGTCACAAGAGATGGTGGAGGAAGATACGTCGCTTGATAGGCAGAGCACCCTCCGGTCTGTTTCTCAGCGCCTATCGGAGGAGGGGGATGAGGATGAGGAGGAAGAGGAGGAGAATGTCAGCGAGACAGTAGAGGGTACCAGTGCTCAGTCCTTAACTCTTAAGCGGGTATGGGCTGAAGAGGAGGACTTGGAGGAGGAGGAGGAGGAAATGGAGAGTCAGGCCAGTGAGGAGAGGGAATTCTTACGTGTTGGGACTCTGGCGCACATGGCAGACTTCATGTTAGGCTGCCTATCCAGTGACCCTCGAAGAATTTTTTCAAACCCCGATTACTGGGTGTTCACTCTCCTGGACCCACGGTACAAGCAGAACCTTTCCACTCTCATCCCTGCAGAGGAAAGGAGTATGAGAGTGAATAGATATCAACAGGCCCTGGTGCACAAGCTGAAACAATTCTTCCCATCTGACGCCGCTAGCGGCAGAGGGCATGGTTCTGTGGGCCAAGTAGCGGGGGAGAGGAGGTGAGCAGGCAGCTTGTCCAGCACTGGCAGGGGAACGCTCTCCAAGGCCTTTGCCACTTTTATGTCACCCCAGCAAGACACTGTCACCTGTCCCCAGTCTAGGCAGAGTAGGGGGGAGCTGTACAGAAAGATGGTGAGGGAGTACCTAGCTGACCATACCAACGTCCGTAGCGATCACTCTGCTCCATACAACTACTGGGTTTCAAAGCTGGACACGTGGCCTGAACTGGCGCTGTACGCCTTGGAGGTGCTGGCCTGCCCTGCCGCTAGCGTGCTGTCAGAGCGGGTATTCAGTGCAGCTGGTGGCGTCATCACCGATAAGCGTACACGCCTGTCAACTGACAGCGCTGACAGGCTGACGCTTATTAAAATGAACAAAGCCTGGATTTCACCGGAATTCAAATCTCCTCCGGGGGAAAGCAGCTAAAGATTTAAATAACTTATGTATCCGATTCCTCTTCTCTACTCTTCCTCCTACTCCTCCTCCTCCTACATATCGTCTTTGCCTAACGCTGACCCAAAAAACGCCATTTTTTAGAGGTCCAACTGGCACTCTTTTAGCACAATTTTTCAGGAGGGCCCCCTACAGGCCCTTCATTCAAACAATTTTTCCAGAGGTCCACCTACAGGCCCTCTCTTCAAACAATTTTTCCGGAGGTCCACCTACAGGCCCTCTCTCCAAACAATTTTTCCGGAGGTCCACCTAAAGGCCCTCTCTTCAAACAATTTTTCCGGAGGTCCACCTACAGGCCCTCTCTCCAAACAATTTTTCCGGAGTTCCACCTACAGGCTCTCTGTCTAAACAATTTTTCCGGAGGTCCACCTACAGGCCCTCTGTCCAAACAATTTTTCCGGAGTTCCACCTACAGGCCCTCTGTCCAAACAATTTTTCCGGAGTTCCACCTACAGGCCCTCTCTCCAAACAATTTTTCCGGAGGTCCACCTACAGGCCCTCTCTCCAATTCCAGTTTCCAATTTTATTTGCGCAAACTGCATACATTTTTATTTTGGGATAGGTGTGAAAAATAATATTACTTGCGAATCTATATTGCCCAACATTGGATACAGTAGCAAGTAGAAGACCAAACACATGCTGCCCACAGGGTTCCGCAAATTCCTGGTCCACCCGCAAATTCCTTGTCCACAATGTCAAGGAGGTCGAGGTTCTGTTGATGAGCAACAAGTCCTTCTGTACTGAAATCGCCGACAAAGTCTCCATCTAAGAACCTACAGACCATTGTGGAGAGAGCGGCACAGCTCGCCATCAAAGTGACGAACCCCAACGCCAGACTGCACAGAGAAGATAACGAATAAATATCTCTGTGGTTATTTTTGCTAAATAAAAGTTAAATAAACCCCCCAAAAAATTCATCTGTTCCTGTGCCTGATCCACCCAAGTTGAATCTGTCCCATCCTGAGAAATCCCCCCCCCAAGGAGTCCCCACTGTAACTTGCTTCCCATACAACTACCTCACCCCACGACACCTGTGTCTCACCATTGTCCACCACCTCCTCAGACAACACTGGTAAATCCCCACTGTCAGCACACGGAAACAGCAAAAGGTCTTGCGAATTAGGGCAGAGAATGTTCTGGGGTAGCACATCAGGGAAGGGGTGACTATGGGGTTCCAGGGAGTACGTGACCACATGCAATATCCATTTAAAAGTCATGCCACACTTGATGTAGCTCATAATTGACAATTGTACCGGTGGATGCTAAATTTTTAAGTTGGGGTCCTGCGTCGTCATTCTAAATACATCCTGCTGTTATCACCACCACACACGTTAGCCCAGGGGGCACTCCTCTGGCTCTTCCAGCGAAACCTCCTTTCCCCCAGCCTGCCCCCCACCTACAGGCCCTCTCTACAAACAATTTACCCGGATAGGGGACGTATTAGATATTGTACTGATGTTTTTTTTGTTTCTTCTTTTAATTGCCTCCTAACCTGTGATAGGCAGCGCATGGACACGTCCCCTTAGCTGCAGTAGGAAAGACACTCCCCTGGCCAGAGCATGCTCTTTTTCCGTTTTCCGTGGTCGAAAAATCCATAAAATATAAGGTCCCAAGATAGGGAACGTATACGGTATTAAACTGAGAAGAATTGATACCGTACCGGCTGATGCTATAGTATTTACAAATGCATTCCGGCTCTTGTCACCACCACACACGCTAGGCCAGGGGCACTCCTCTGGCTCTTCCAGCGAAACCTCCTTCCCCCCAGCCTGCCACCCCACCTACAGGCCCTCTCTCCAAACAACGTACTTCTTTGTCCTATCTTTCTCTCTCTCTCTACAAACTATTTTTCCGGATAGCTGCCATATACGGTATTAAACTGAGTAGTATACATAGAAGACATACCACACTTGATCAATCTCATAATTTACGACTGTACCGGTTGATGCTGAATTTTTAAGTTGGCGTCCTGCGTCGTCATTCTAACTACACCCGGCTGTTGTCACCACTACACACGCTAGCCCAGGGGGCACTCCTCTGGCTCTTCCAGCGAAACCTCCTTCCCCCCCAGCCTGCCACCCCACCTACAGGCCCTCTCTACAAACAATGTACTTCTTTGTCCTATCTTTCTCTCTCTCTCTCTCTACAAACTATTTTTCCGGATAGCTGCCATATACGGTATTAAACTGAGTAGTATACATAGAAGACATACCACACTTGATCAATCTCATAATTTACGACTGTACCGGTTGATGCTAAATTTTTAAGTTGGCGTCCTGCGTCGTCATTCTAACTACACCCGGCTGTTGTCACCAGCACACACGCTAGCCCAGGGGGCACTCCTCTGGCTCTTCCAGCGAAACCTCCTTCCCCCCAGCCTGCCCCACACCTACAGGCCCTCTCTACAAACAATTTATTTCTTTGTCCTATCTTTCTCTCTCTCTCTACAAACTATTTTTCCGGATAGCTGCCATATACGGTAATAAACTGAGTAGTATACATAGAAGACATACCACAATTGATCAATCTCATAATTAACGACTGTACCGGTTGATGCTAAATTTTTAAGTTGGGGTCCTGTGTCGTCATTCTAACTACATCCGGTTGTTGTCACCACCACACACGCTAGCCCAGGGGGCACTCCTCTGGCTGTTCCAGCGAAACCTCCTTCCCCCCAGCCTGCCCCCCACCTACAGGCCCTCTCTACAAACAATTTACCCGGATAGGGGGACGTATTAGATATTGTACTGATGTTTTTTTTGTTTCTTCTTTTAATTGTCTCCTGACCTGTGATAGGCAGCGCATGGACACGTCCCCTTAGCTGCAGTAGGAAAGACACTCCCCTGGCCAGAGCAAGTTCTTTTTCCGTTTTCCGTGGTCGAAAAATCCATAAAATATAAGGTCCCAAGATAGGGGACGTATACGGTATTAAACTGAGAAGAACCGATACCATAGCGGTTCATGCAACAGTTTCTCCAAATCCATTCTGGCTGTTGTCATCACCACACACGCTATCCCAGGGGGCACTCCTCTGGCTCTTCCAGCGAAACCTCCTTCCCCCCCACCTACAGGCCCTCTCTCCAAACAATTTACCCGGGTAGGGGGACGTATTAGATATTGTACTGATTTATTTTTTAGATACTTGGGAAGCAGCTATGCTCACCACTATACATCCAACAGCCACAGCAACTGATAAGAACAGATACTAAACTTGATTTCAGCTGCAGTGCCAGCATGAGCAGTGGTGTTACCTGCAGGCGGTGATGGACCTTCGTTGCACCTAGTTGGGTGCTTCCCTAACATGTGATGGGTATTTGCCTCGCCTTTCTTGGTCTGGGTGAGCACAATTGCCATGAGGGTAACCACCAGGCTGTTGCCTGAGAATTTGGGGTAATGGTGGGATTAGGCAGCCTCAGAGGCATCCATGCATGCTGCCCCTGCTGTTTCCTGTCCATTTCCGTGGTGTTTCCATCATTTTCTGAGGTTTCCAGGTTTTCACCCAGCCTTCCCTAGGCAGAGCCTTGGTCCCCTGCAAAAAATGCTCGAGTCTCCCATTGACTTCAATGGGATTCTTTACTTGAAACGAGCACCCGAGCATCAGGAAAAGTTCGACTCGAATAACGAGCACCCGAGCATTTTAGTGCTCGCTCATCTCTATTCGTTAATTAACTGAATTCGTACACATCAGCGTATAAAGTAACATATTGGACAAGTATGTAACGAATGCGTAGAAAGCTTTAAGAACATTTTTGAATCTAACCGAGCGAATCTCAAAAATTCCGGATTTGCTTCGCAGCGGAACATTTCCAAGATTCGTATTGAATCTAAGAAGCGGCAAATAGATTCGCTCATCTCTATCTACTACTTGTAATTGGGCATTTCAACAGATTTCAAATGCATCAAAATACCTGTTTCAGTTAACTGTTTCAGTTATTACTTCAAGATTCATTTTGTACAAAATGCAGCATATTCAAGACCATGGTTGAATGAGCAGCATTATGTTTGGAAAAAGCAGAAAACTGCATTCCAGCATAAGAACGTCACTCTATCTGTGAAAAGCGGTGGTGTTAGTATCATGGTTTGGGCCTGTTTTGCTACATCTGAGCCAGGACAGCTTGCCATCTTAATCGCAATTGATGGATTCTGAATACCAGAAAATTTTAATGGAAAATGTCAGAACATCTGCCTGTGAGCTAATTTCAAGAGAACATGGGTCATGCAGCAAGATAATAACCCTAAGCACACAAGTTGTTCTACCAAAGAAATGTAAAAGGGGTTTTCTGAGATTGTTTTAATGATGACCTATCCTCTATATCCTCGGTCGGGGTCTGACACATTGGACTCGTGCTGATCAGCTGTTTGAGAAGGCACTGGCACTCACAGCACTCACAGTACTGCTGCTGTCATCTCACCAAGCACAGTGCCCTACATTGTACTGTACTTTGCCTGTGCTTGGTATCGCAGCTCAGCCCCATTCTCTTCAATGGGACTGAGCCATGCCTAGGACATGTGACCGATGAATGTGACATCTTATAGCCTAGGAAAACCTGCGAGAAGTCCATGGCAATATTGCTAGTGCTGGCGCCTTCTCAAACAGTTGTTTGGTGGGGTCTCTGGGTGTTGGACCCCCACCAGAGGATATGTCATCAGTTAGAATATTATTTATTTCCTGAACATAATTATGGGGTCTGTTTTTAACAGCATTTAGAAAGCATTAAGAAAATTGCTTTATGGCAGCCCCATGGTTCATAGACACAATGGTCTGGAGGGGACCTCCATAACTTCTATGGGAGTTTTATAGGCATGCTATCTGAACTGTACAGAAGTCATTGTCAAAGCTTATCTATTCTTTCAATGTACAATCATCTATTGAGAATGGTAGATCCTGTCTTATATACGGGGGGGGGGGGGGGGGGGATATAATTACAGGCAGGATTAGAATGACAGATAAGAAAGTAACTGTAGTATGGTGATCTGCACAGACCAAGAAGTGGCATCTATTATTAGTGGCCAGTGCGAAAACTGCAGGATATTATGCTTTTTTTTTTTTAAATATAGGTGAAAATTGAAAATTAAAAATAACATCATAAAGAATTCACATTGTTAAGTTTTAAACATAAAAACTTGATTTAAACAATAGGTTATTTTCTGATGACACATTCCCTTTAAGAAGCCTAAGGACTATTTTAGAATCTGGTAGCCAGCACACTGGCACATCCCACAGAACAAGTGACAAGATATCGTGACGAGAAGCAGGACTGTGGTCGTTGGGACAGCTAGAACATCACATGTTGTTCTAAATAGTGAAAATTGCTAATAGTCATTATAATATGTAAAGTTCCGGTTTAGCATAATATGAAATAATGTCTTACTTTATAGGAAATCACTTTTATTTTAATCTAGTTAAACAGTGATTGAGTTTTAATGACTTTATAAATGCTCAATTAATGAGTGCTCATTACTCAATAAGTTGAAATATATATTGAAGTGTCTAAAAGATAGCTGAATTTAGACAGTCGAAAAAGAAAGAGGCTTACAGTTCTGTAGATATACAGGTGAAGGTTTTTGTTTTACCTTTTGTTACAGATTAATGCAGCACTGTATCTACAATTCCATGAATGGAAAAAAACACTTGCATCACTGTGCAGTGGGTTTGTATTGATAACAGATCAGCTATTAGAAGAGGAGGCTCTTGTACAAGCTCTGCTTCTTCTTCAATATCAATTATAGCGAATTGGTGGAATCAACTTTTCCCTTAGCCTTGAGTTATCCAAACTACTTGTACAGTACTTTCCCACATCATACACCACCTAGGTAAGCACAAGATCATTTTCTGTTTGGACCACTTGAACCCCAAACAATAGCATTTGCAATTTTACTGAGCTATTTAGCTGTGTAGATTCTGTCTTCTTGGATGCACATTGCTTATGTTAGTGCCCAAGACCTCCAGAATCTGGATGAGTATGAAAATAGACCATTCATTGGTGCAGGGTCTGACTGGGGTTTCTTGGACTCACCAGAGAAAATTATTCTAGGGGCCCAACGTCATATCATCAATACAGTCTACTAGGTTTTGATTCAAAGAATTACATAGACCCTAGTGGCAAGTTATTGGCTCCAAAGGCAGCTCCAAATGTTTTTATTTTCTCTTGGACCTTTGGGACACACTATGGTATCAAAGCCTGGGCCCAACAGAGGATCCTCTGATACTTTGGTGGGCCAGTCCGACACTGCTTTGGTGGCTAGTTCTTACATCTTATATACATTTGGTTCAATTGTGAATAACCTTCTAGAGCCTTTTGCATAGTAAATCTCGTACTGAACTTAATATGTACATGTTTTTCTTCAAAATACTCTCAGCACCTAAATTTTTTACATATTTTAAGTAGGAGATACAAATAAATATGTCACATTATACAACTTTCAATGGCATGATACATATTGTATAGAGATGAGCGAGTAGTGAAATATTCGAAAGTTCGAAATTCGATTCGAATAGACCGCGAAATTCGACTATTCGACCGAATATCGAATCCCATTAAAGTCTATGGGAAAAAAATGCTCGCCACTTGGAAATCTCAATTCGACCACTTGGAGGTCACCAAGTCCACCCTGAAACCTCAGAAAAGGATGCCAACACTGCTGGAATGCAACTGGAACAGCAGGGGAAGCATGTCTGGGTGCATATAACGCGCCCAAGTCGCACTATTACGCCACTATCACAGCCTCTCAACAATACACTCCAAAGACAATCTAACCTCTCTGTAAAGTGAGACCATACAAGGAAACCTTCTTTCCTCTACATTGCCATGGACCCCAAGCCAAACTAGACAAAAAAGAAGATGAAATTCTGCACCCCTTAAAATCACGTTGCCTATGACAACCACAGATGGCATAGGCAAGGGGGAAAGCAAATAAACCCCACCCCTAATTGTCATTGTGTGTGTGTGTGAAATGTGGTCAGACATGTCTTCTTTAAAATGTAAAAACAACTCAAACACATGCAGAAGCCTTAAAATGCCCAAATTGTTGGCGCTAGAGATATCAGTGACCCGACCTGGCCCAGTGTCATGTCTAGCAGGTAAAGCAGTGGGGATGTGGAGGGATGCGTAGGACCGCAAAAGGCAGGAAGAGGCCGTGGGCTGGCCAGAGCTCATGGAAAATTTTGTGGAGGCCCAAGAGGTGAGACGTCTTAAAAATTGTGTGGAGGCTAAAGAGGTGAGACTTCTTAAAAATTATGTGGAGGCCCAAGAGCTGAGACCTCTTAAAAATTATGTGGAGGCCCAAGAGGTGAGATCTCTTAAAAATTATGTGGAGGCCCAAGAGGTGAGACCTCTTAAACATTTTGTGGAGGCCCAAGAGGTGAGACCTCTTAAAAATTATGTGGAGGCCCAAGAGGTGAGACCCGTTAAAAATTGTGTGGAGGCTAAAGAGGTGAGACCTCTTAAAAATTGTTTGTAGGCCAAGAGGTGAGACCTCTTAAAGATTTTGTGGAGGCCCAAGAGGTGAGACCTCTTAAAGATTTTGTGGAGGCCCAAGAGGTGAGACCTCTTAAAGATTTTGTGGAGGCCCAAGAGGTGAGACCTCTTAAAGATTTTGTGGAGGCCCAAGAGGTGAGACCTCTTTAAAATTATGTGGAGGCCCAAGAGGTGACACCTCTTAAAGATTTTGTGGAGGCCCAAGAGGTGAGACCTCTTAAAGATTTTGTGGAGGCCCAAGAGGTGAGACCTCTTAAAGATTTTGTGGAGGCCCAAGAGGTGAGACCTCTTAAAGATTTTATGGAGGCCCAAGAGGTGAGACCTCTTAAAGATTTTGTGGAGGCCCAAGAGGTGAGACCTCTTAAAGATTTTATGGAGGCCCAAGAGGTGAGACCTCTTAAAGATTTTGTGGAGGCCCAAGAGGTGAGACCTCTTTAAAATTATGTGGAGGCCCAAGAGGTGAGACCTGTTAAAAATTATGTGGAGCCCAAGAGGTGAGACCTCTTAAAGATTTTGGAGGCCCAAGAGGTGAGACCTCTTAAAGATTTTGTGGAGGCCCAAGAGGTGAGACCTCTTAAACATTTTGTGCAGGCCCAAGAGGTGAGACCTCTTAAACAGTTTTGTGGAGGCCCCAAGAGGTGAGACCTCTTAAAGATTTTATGGAGGCCCAAGAGGTGAGACCTCTTAAAGATTTTGTGCAGGCCCAAGAGGTGAGACCTCTTAAAGATTTTGTGGAGGCCCAAGAGGTGAGACCTCTAAAGATTTTGTGGAGGCCCAAGAGGTGAGACCTCTTTAAAATTATGTGGAGGCCCAAGAGGTGAGACCTCTTAAAGATTTTGTGGAGGCCCAAGAGGTGAGACCTCTTAAAGATTTTGTGCAGGCCCAAGAGGTGAGACCTCGTAAAGATTTTGTGGAGGCCCAAGAGGTGAGACCTCTTAAAGATTTTGTGGAGGCCCAAGAGGTGAGACCTCTTAAAGATTTTATGGAGGCCCAAGAGGTGAGACCTCTTAAAGATTTTGTGGAGGCCCAAGAGGTGAGACCTCTTTAAAATTATGTGGAGGCCCAAGAGGTGAGACCTGTTAAAAATTATGTGGAGGCCCAAGAGGTGAGACCTCTTAAGATTTTGTTGGAGGCCCAAGAGGTGAGACCTCTTAAACATTTTGGTGCAGGCCCAGAGGTGAGACCTCTTAAACAGTTTTGTGGAGGCCCAAGAGGTGAGACCTCTTAAAGATTTTGTGGAGGCCCAAGAGGTGAACCTCTTAAAAGATTTTGTGCAGGCCCAAGAGGTGAGACCTGCTTTAAAGATTTTGTGGAGGCCCAAGAGGTGAGAACCTCTTAAAGATTTTGTGGAGGCCCAAGAGGTGAGACCTCTTTAAAATTATGTGGAGGCCCAAGAGGTGAGACCTCTTAAAGATTTTATGGAGGCCCAAGAGGTGAGACCTCTTAAAGATTTTGTGGAGGCCCAAGAGGTGAGACCTCTTTAAAGATTTTGTGCAGGCCCAAGAGGTGAGACCTCTTAAAGATTTTGTGGAGGCCAAGAGGTGAGACCTCTTAAAGATTTTGTGGAGGCCCAAGAGGTGAACCTCTTAAAGATTTTGTGCAGAGGCCTCAAATGAGGTGAGACCTCGTTAAAGATTTTGTGGAGGCCCAAGAGGTGAGACCTCTTAAAGATTTTATGGAGGCCCAAGAGGTGAGACCCTCTTAAAGATTTTGTGGAGGCCCAAGAGGTGAGACCTCTTGAAAAATTATGTGGAGGCCCAAGAGGTGAGACCTGTTAAAAATTATGTGGAGGCCCAAGAGGTGAGACCTCTTAAAGATTTTGTGGAGGCCCAAGAGGTGAGAACCTCTTAAACATTTTGTGCAGGCCCAAGAGGTGAGACCTCTTAAACAGTTTTGTGGAGGCCCAAGAGGTGAGACCTCTTAAAGATTTTGTGCAGGCCCAACGAGGTGAGACCTCTTAAAGATTTTGTGGAGGCCCAAGAGGTGAGACCTCTTAAACATTTTGTGCAGGCCCAAGAGGTGAGACCTCTTAAACAGTTTTGTGCAGGCCCAAAAGGTGAGACCTCTTAAAAAATTATGTGGAGGCCCAAGAGGTGAGACCTCTTAAACATTTGGCAGCCAAAGGACCTTTAAATGTGCAGGCCCAAGAGGTGAGACCTCTTAAAAATTATGTGGAGGCCCATGAGGTGAGACCTGTTAAAAATTATGTGGAGGCCAAGAGGTGATACCTGTTAAAAAATTATGTGGAGGCCCAAGAGGTGAGACCTCTTAAAAATTATGTGGAGGCCCAAGAGGTGAGACCTCTTAAACATTTTGTGCAGGCCCAAGAGGTGAGACCTCTTAAAAATTATGTGGAGGCCCAAGAGGTGAGACCTCTTAAAAATTATGTGGAGGCCCAAGAGGTGAGACCTCTTAAACATTTTGTGCAGGCCCAAGAGGTGAGACCTCTTAAAAATTATGTGGAGGCCCAAGAGGTGAGACCTCTTAAACATTTGTGCAGGCCCAAGAGGTGAGACCTCTTAAAATTATGTGGAAGGCCCAAGAGGTGAGACCTGTTAAAAATTATATGGAGGCCCCAAGAGGTGAGACCTCTTAAACATTTTGTGGAGGCCCAAGAGGTGAGCCATAAATATATAAATTTTTCTTATTTACGGAGCAATTCTACGGCGGTTAAGGAGGAGGAGGAGGAGGTGGAGGAGGAAATGGCACTTCATACAGATGGCACTTCACTTTTGGCTGCTTTCCACGGTTGGAGAAGCAAAGTCCGGGTCAATCCACTTGCTGTTCATTTTGATTAGCGTCAGCCTGTCCGCACTGTCGGTTGACAGGCGGCTGCGCTTATCGGTTATAATGCCCCCGGCTGCGCTGAACACCCTTTCTGATAGCACGCTGGCGGCAGGGCAGGCAAGCACCTCCAAGGCGTACAGGGACAGTTCCAGCCACGTGTCCAACTTGGAGACCAGTAAGTGTAGGACGCCGAGGGATCGGGGAGGACAGGGGTACGGTCTGCCAGGTACTCCCGCAACATCCGCCGATACTTGTCCTCCTGCTGATAGCGGGCCCCGCAGTGATGGAAGTTGCACGAGGGGGTGCCATGAACGTGTCCCACACCTTGGAGAGTGTTCCCCTGGTGGCTGTGGGCCTGATAGATGTTTGTGGGACTCTGGGAGACCCTCTCCTCTCTTGCCGCCAGCGATGGTGGGTGGGAAAATCTCCATCATGTTCTGCACGAGTTCCCTCTGGTATTCCAGCAATCGATTCGTCCTCTCCACTACCGGAATAAAAGAGGAGACGTTATCTTTATACCGGGGGTCCAGGAGTGCGAAGACCCAGTACAGTTTGTTCTCCACTATCCGGACAACACGTGTGTCCCGGGAAAGCAAGCCCAGCATGAAGTCAGCCATGTGTGCCAGACTCTGAATAGGCATGACCTCACTGCCAGAAGGATCACTTGCCATTTCCTCCTCTTCCTCTTCCGCCTCCTCTCCGCCCCATCCGCGCTGAACCAATGGGACGCACACAGCCTGACTGCTACCCTCGCCGCCAGCATCCTCCTCCTCTTCCACAGCCACCTCCACGTCGTCCTCCTCCTCATCCTCCTCCTCCTGCAACTGCCACCGTGAAGCAGACAAAAGTGTGGTCTGACTGTGTAGCTCCGTTGCGTCTCCTCCTACCCCCGTCTCCTCTGCGTGCAATGCGTTCTCCCTTATTGCGATTGAGCGATTCTTTAAGGACGCCTAGGAGCGGGATGGTTACGCTCACTATAGCGTCCTCGCTGCTGACCTTCTTGGTGGACTCCTCAAAGATACGCCAGTACATCGCATATGTCTGCCATCCATGGCCACTCGTGGTTGGCAAACTGAGGGAGCTGAGTTGGAGGCACGCGTGGATTCATAATCTGGTACTCCATCAATGCTCTCTGCTGCTCACACACCCTGGCCAACATGGAATAGGTGGAATTCCAGCGAGTCGGCAGGTCGCACAACAGCCGATGTTCAGGCAAATGGAGGCGTTGCTGGAGTTTTTTTAAGCTAGCAGCAGCTACAGTTGACTTACGAAAGTGAGCGCACAAGCGCCGCACTTTCACCAGTAGCTCTGCCAGGTTGGGGTAAGTCTTTAGAAATTTTTTGGTACTACCAGATTAAAAACGTGGGCCAGGCATGGTACGTGATTGAGTTCGGCAAGCTCCAGAGCCGCCACCAGGTTACGGCCGTTATCGCACACGACCATGCCTGGTCCTAGCTGCAGCGGCGACAGCCACATCTCCGTCTGCTGCAATATGGCGTCCCTCACCTCTGGGGCGCTGTGCTTCCTGTCGCCCAAGCTGATGAGCTTTAGCACCGCCTGCTGACGTCTCCCCGTGCCCAGTGCTGCAACGCTTCCAGCTAGCGGCTGAGGGAGATGTTAAGGCACAGGAGGAGGAGGAGGAGGGAGGAGGGGGGTTTATCAGAACCCATGCTGGCAATCTTGGGCGGGGGTGGTAGGTAGGTCGTCTCTGTTTGCGACCCCGTCCCCGCTTCCACTACATTCACCCAGTGTGCCGTCAAAGAGATGTAGCGTCCCTGGCCGCAAGCGCTTGTCCACGAGTCGGTGGTCAAGTGGACCTTTGCGCTGACTGCGTACCTCAGGGCCCGCCTGATGTTACGCAACACGTGCTGGTCAGGGCGGGGACGGCACTCCGGGAAAAGTAGTGGCGGCTAGGGACGGAATAGCGAGGTGCGGCAGCCGCCATCAGGTCGCGGAAGGCCTGAGTCTCCACAAGCCTAAACGGCAACATCTCCAGGGCCAGCAGTTTGGAGATGTGGCAGTTTAAGGCTTGGGCTTGGGGGTGACTCGAGGCGTACTTCTGCCTGCGGTCGAACGGCCTGCGAGATGGACAGTTGATGGGACGAGGAGTGTGAAGGTGCAGGCGAAGAGGCGGGGGAAGGGGAGGCTGAAGGAGAAGGCCCCAAAGTAGCCGAGGCAGAGGCAGATGTGGAGGTGTCCTGGCTGGAGGTCTGGACCGCAGTGGCAGCACACAACAAAGGGGAAGAGGCAGTGCAGCAGGACCGGGCGCAGGTTGTATTGCGTTTGCTCTCTCCCACTCAGCCCAGTGCTTGACTTCCAAGTGACGCCGCATGCCTGAGGTGGTCAGATTGCTCTTCTCAGAGCCCCTACTCAGTTTGAGTGCAGAGTGTGCAAACCGCGCTCAGTTTGTCATCCGCACAAACATTAAAAAATCTCCACACCACAGAAGTACGAGGCCTCGATGGGGGAGCTTCACGCGACTGCCCGCTGCTCGGGAAACAGCTTCGGCCGTGCTGGCTGTGGCCTCACTACTCTGTCTGGACTGTCCTCTGCCTCTGGACATCCCTCTGCCTGTGGACATCCCTCTGCCTCTGGACATCCCTCTGCCTCTGGACATCCCTCTGCCCTGTGGACATCCCTCTGCCTGTGGACATCCCTCTGCCTCTTGCTGCCTTTTCGGTGCTGCGCAGACCACCACCTCTCCACTGCTTTCCCGCTGGACATAACCCCTGGCCAAGTGGGGTCGGTCATTCGTCATCCACCACCTCCTCTTCCTCACTCTGCTCCTCCTCCTGCC
>ONZH01024830.1:0-37373 GCA_900303285.1 Rhinella marina | reverse complement strand
CACCCACCATCGCGGCGGCAGCAGACAGTGTCTCCCGGGTCTGACAACATCGATCAGGCCCACAAGCCACCAGGGGAACACTATCCAAGGTGTGGGACACGTTCATGGCACCCCCCTCGTGCAACTTCCATCACTGCGGGGACCCACTATCAGCAGGAGGGACAAGTATCGGCGGATGTTGCGGGAGTACCTGGCAGACCGTACCCCTGTCCTCCCCCGATCCCTCGGCGCCCTACACTTACTGGGTCTCCAAGTTGGACACGTGACTGGAACTGTCCCTGTACGCCTTGGAGGTGCTTGCCTGCCCTGCCGCCAGCTTGCTATCAGAAAGGGTGTTTCAGCGCAGCCGGGGGCATTATAACCGATAAGCGGCAGCCGCCTGTCAACCGACAGTGGCCGACAGGCTGATGCTAATCAAAATGAACAGCAAGTGGATTGACCCGGACTTTGCTTCTACAACAGTGGAAAGCAGCCAAAAGTGAAGTGCCATCTGTATGAAGTGCCATTTCCTCCTCCTCCTCCTCCTTAACCACCGTAGAATTGCTCCATTAAAAAAAAGAAAAAAATATTATGGCTCAGCTCTTGGGCCTTAATACAATTTTTAAGAGGTCTCAGCTCTTGGGCCTCCACACAATTTTTAAGAGGTCTCAGCTCTTGGGTCTTAAAACAATTTTTAAGAGGTCTCAGCTCTTGGCCTTAATACAATTTTTAAGAGGTCTCAGCTCTTGGGCTCCACACAATTTTTAAGAGGTCTCACCTCTTGGGCCTCCACACAGTTTTTAAAGAGTCTCACCTCTCGGCCCTCCACACAATTTTTAAGAGGTCTCAGCTCTTGGGCCTTAATACAATTTTTAAGAGGTCTCAGCTCTTGGGCCTCCACCACAATTTTTAAGAGGTCTCAGCTCTTGGGCCTTAAACAATTTTTAAGAGGTCTTAGCTCTTGGGCCTTAATACAATTTTTAAGAGGTCTCAGCTCTTGGGCCTCCACACAATTTTTAAGAGGTCTCAGCTCTTGGGCCTTAATACAATTTTTAAGAGGTCTCAGCTCTTGGGCCTCCACACAATTTTTAAGAGGTCTCAGCTCTTGGGCCTTAATACAATTTTTAAGAGGTCTTAGCTCTTGGGCCTTAATACAATTTTTAAGAGGTCTCAGCTCTTGGGCCTCCACACAATTTTTAAGAGGTCTCAGCTCTTGGGCCTTAATACAATTTTTAAGAGGTCTCAGCTCTTGGGCCTCCAACATTAATTTTTTAAGAGGTCTCAGCTCTTGGCCTTAATACAATTTTTTAAGAGGTCTCAGCTCTTGGGCCTCCACATAATTTTTTTCGAGGGCTCACCTCAAGGGCCTCCATATAATTTTTTCAAGGTCTCACCTCAAGCTAACTTTGCGCACTCATTAAAATATCTTCACAACAAGGACCTAAGAGCCCTCGATGGGAGAGCTTTGTGTGGGGGCCTGTTATAGGGAAGAGATGCGGCCCTGCGGGCTCTAGCCTGCCTTCTCCATAAGCCTCTGGCCACCCCACGGCCTCTTCCTGCCTTTTGCGGTCCTACGCATCCCTCAACATCCCCACTGCTTTACCTGCTAGACATGACACTGGGCCAGGTCGGTCACTGACATCTCAAGCGCCAAACAATTTGGGCATTTTAAGGCTTCTGCATGTGTTTGAGTTGTTTTTACATTTTAAAGAAGACATGTCTGACCACATCTCACACACACACACACAATGACAATTAGGGGTGGGGTCTATTTGCTTTCCCCCTTGCCTATGCCATCTGTGGTTGTCATAGGCAACGTGATTTTAAGGGGTGCAGAATTTTTTCTTCTTTTTTGTACAGTTTGGCTTGGGGTCCATGGCAATGTAGAGGAAAGAAGGTTTCCTTGTATTGTCTCTCTTTACATAGAAGTTATATTGTGTTTGGAGTGTATTGTTGAGAGGCTGTGATAGTGGCGTAATAGTGCGACTTGGGCGCGTTATATGCACCCAGACATGCTTCCCCTGCTGTCCCAGTTGCATTCCAGCAGTGTTGGCATCATTTTCTGAGGTTTCAGGGTGGACTTGGTGACCTCCAAGTGGTCGAATTGAGATTTCCAAGTGGAAAGCATTTTTTTCCCATAGACTATAATGGGATTCGATAGTCGGTCGAATAGTCGAATAACGCGGTCTATTCGAATCGAAATTCGAACTTTCAAATATTTCACTACTCGCTCATCTCTACTGGTAATGTATCGGGAATAGAGATGAGCGAGCACTAAAATGCTCGGGTGCTCGTTATTCGAGTCAAATTTTTTCCGATGCTCGGGTGCTCGTTTCGAATAACGAACCCCATTGAAGTCAACCCCATTGAAGCCTGACACAGCATGGCGGTGACACCACCAGGTGACTAAGTTAGATGAGGTAGCAGGTGAGCCACCCAAAAATTTAGCCTGACACAGCATGGCGGTGACACCACCAAGTGACCAAGTTAGATGAGGTAGCAGGTGAGCCACCCAAACATGTTGCCTGACACAGCATGGCAGCGACAACACCAAGTGACCAAGTTAGATGAGGTAGCAGGTGAGCCACCCAAACATGTAGCCTGACACAGCATGGCGGTGACACCACCAAGTGACCAAGTTAGATGAGTTGGCAGGTGAGCCACACAAAAATTTAGCCTGACAAAGCATGGCGGTAACACCAACAAGTGACCAAGTTACATGAGGTAGCAGGTGAGCCACCCAAACATGTAGCCTGACACAGCATGGCGGTGACACCACCAAGTGACCAAGTTAGATGAGGTAGCATGTGAGCCACCCAAAAATTTACCCTGACACAGCATAGCGGTGACAACAGAGTGACCAAGTTAGACTGAGGTAGCAGGTGAAACACATATAAATTTACCCTGACACAGCATGGCGGTGACAACAGAGTGACCAAGTTAGACTGAGGTAGCAGGTGAACCACATAAAAATTTACCCTGACACAGCATGGCGGTGAACCCAGTTAGACTGAGGAAGCAGGTGATCCACATATTGCGGGGCCTACCTCGGTCACGGTTTCTCAGGCTTATTATGCCTCTTCCTCCAACCCCTCCTCCTCCTCCTCTCAATTACCATCCATGAACACGGCGCCTTCAGTCGGTAGCTCTAGACGCAGCAGCACTGCCGTGGGTAAGCGCCAACAGGCGGTGCTGAAACTGCTGAGCTTAGGTGACAAGAGGCACACCGCCCAAGAGCTGTTACAGGGCATCACGGTGCAAACCGATCTTTGGCTGGCGCCGTTGAACCTCAAACTAGGCTTGGTTGTGTGTGACAACGGGCGTAACCTGGTGTCGGGTCTGCAACTCAGCAGACTCACACATGTGCCATGCCTGGCCCACGTGTTAAATCTTGTGGTTCAGCGGTTCCTCAAGACCTACCCCAATTTGTCTGATTTGCTCACCAAGGTGCGATGCATCTGTGCGCATTTCCGTAAGTCAACCACAGATGCTGCCACTCTCAGGGCAGTGCAACGGCGCTTACAACTGCCAGCTCACCGACTGTTGTGCGACGTGCCCACATGATGGAATTCCACATTACACATGTTAGCCAGGGTTTACCAGCAGCGCAGAGCCATTGTAGACTGCCAGATGACAACTTCCATGAGAACTGGTAGTCAGTTTAGTCAGCTTCCTCAAGTCTACAATGAGGAGTGGACGTGGATGTCTGATATCTGTCAGGTGTTGAGCAACTTTGAGGAGTCAACACAGATGGTCAGCAGTGATGCCGCCATTATCAGCGTCGCCATGCCGCTGCTTTGTCTGCTGAAATACTCACTGCTCAGCATGAAGTCAGTGGCTTTGCGCTTGTCACAGGAGATGGGGGAAGAAGATACATTGCTTGATAGCCAGACCACCCTCAGGTCTGTTTCTCAGTGCGTATTGGAGGAGGGGGAGGAGGAGGAGGAGGAGGAAGAGGAGGAGACTGTTGGCAAGACTGAAGAGGGTACGAATGCTCATTACTTCTTATCTGTTGAGCGTGTATGGGCTGAAGAGGAGGAGTTGGGGGAGGAGGAAATGGAGAGTCAGCCTATTGAGGAGAGGGAATTTTTGCATGTTGGGACTCTTGCGCACATGGCTGACTTCATGTTAGGCTGCCTTTCCCGTGACCCTTGCGTTAGAAGCATTTTTGCAAACACCGATTACTGGGTGTTTGTAGACTGCCAGATGACAACTTCCACGAAAACTGGTAGTCATTTTAGTCAGCTTCCTCAAGTCTACAATGAGGAGTGGACTTGGATGTCTGATATCTGTCAGGTGTTAGGCACATGAGCGGCCCCAGGGTCAGACTCGGTCCCAGCCTCCAACAAGTTAACCCAATGTGCCGTCAGGGAGATATAGTGTCCCTGCCCGGCAGCACTTGTCCACGTGGTTAGGTGGACCTTATCACTAACCGCATTGGTCAGGGCACGGATGATGTTCTCTGACACGTGCTGGTGTAGGGCTGGGACGGCACATCGGGAAAAATAGTGGCGGCTGGGAACCAAGTACCAAGGGACAGCCACCGCGATCAGGTTATGGAAAGCCTCAGTCTCTACCAGCCTATAGGGCAGCATCTCCAGGCTCAGCAGTTTGGAGATGTGGACGTTTAGGGCTAGTGCATGTGGGTGGGTGGAATTGTATTTGCGCTTGCACTCAAATGTTTGATGTAAAGACAGCTGAACGCTGCGCTGGGACACATTGGTGGAGGGTGTGGAGGAATGTGGAGGTGAAGGGGTGGTTGTAGGGCAGTCGGCGCTCGTGCCTGGGTCCTGGGCGGGGGGTTGACTCGCAGAGCCTGCATGTGACAAAGGGGAAGAAGCAGTGGTGTGACCCGCAGGAGGTGAACGGCCTTGGTTCCACTGAGTTGGGTGTTTAGCACTCATATGCCTGCGCATGCTGGTAGTGGTTAGGCTGCTAGTGGTGGCTCCCCTACTGATCCTGGTGTGGCACAGGTTGCACACCACAGTCCGTCGGTCATCCTCACTTTCTTTAAAAAACCTCCAGACTTGCGAACTAGTCTAGGCTTCGGCACGGGAGCTTCACTCCGTGAAACAGTTGCTGATCTACTTGCTCTGGCCCTGCTTCTCCCTCTGTCCACCCCACTGCCTCTTCCAACCTGTTCTGGTGCTGCACTTGCCTCCCCCTCAGAAGCGCACTGTCTTGACTAGGCTTACCAACCCAGGTTGGATCAGTCACCTCATCATCCACCAGCTCTTCCTCCGGTTCCTCACTCTGCTCTCCCCTCGGACTTACTGCCCTGACAACAACGTCACTGTCTGACAACCGTGTCTCATCAACATCATCATCCAACACCTCTTGACACACTACTTGCACTAAGTCCACACTCTCATCACCCACAGACTGCGAAAGTTCTAAATTTTGGGCATCGGGACAGAGCAACTGCTCAGGTTGCTGCTGAGCAGTGGTTTGTGTCTCTGGGTAGGGTCCTGAAAAGAGTTCCTGTGAGTATGCCGGATCTTAATCCATATTTTCCATGGGGGGGCAGGCTAGGGGGAAGGAGGTTGAGCTGGAGGAGCCAGAGGTCTACTCCCTTGGCTAGCGTGGGTGGACTGCATGGAAGACTGGGTTGTAGATAAATTCCTGGACACATACGCTATCCCCGTCATCACCTGATCGCACTATTGTGGTTTCAATAGTGGTGTACCACGTGAGCCTGTAAGTTGCGAGATGAAGCTAGGGAGCGAAACTCAGCGACGATCCACTGCTCCCTCATCAGTAGGTACTATGTCACCCTGCCCAGGACCATGGCCTCTGCCCCCTACATCACTTGGACGCCCATGCACACGTCCTCGTCCTCAAACCTTACCCCTGGGGTTCACCATTTTGTATATTCACTAACCTGTAGAATTAATATCTGAGGCCAAAACCGTATTCAGTAGACAGTAGAATTACTATCTGAGGCAAAAAAAACGTATTCTCTAGACTCCGACTACTGTACCGCACACCACTCAATTTTTCACTGGACTCTAGTATATAAAACTGAGAGAAAAAACTTATTCTCTAGACTGTGGCTACTGTACCACACACCACTCAATATTTCACTGGACTGAAGTATATATAACTGAGAAAAAAAAACGTAGTCTTTAGACTGCGGCTACTGTACCGCACACGACAGAATTTTTCACTGCACTGTAGTATATATAACTGAGAGAAAGAACGTAGTCTTTAGACTCTGGCTACTGTACCGCACACGACAGAATTTTTTACTGCACTGTAGTGTATATAACTGAGAGAAAAAACATACTCTTTAGACTGCGGTTATTGTACCGCACACCACTCAATTTTTCACTGGACTGTAGTATATATAACTGAGAGAAAAAAATGTAGTATTTAGACTGCGGCTACTGTACCGCACACGACAGAATTTTTCACTGCACTGTAGTGTATATAACTGAGAGAAAAAACGTACTCTTTAGACTGCGGCTACTGTACTGCACACCACTCAATTTTTCACTGGACTGTAGTATATATAACTGAGAGAAAAAACGTAGTCTTTAGACTACGGCTACTGTACCGCACATGACATCATTTTTCACTGCACTGTAATATATATATAACTTAGAGAAAAAACTGAGTCTTTAGACTGCGGCTACTGTACCACACACCACTCAATTTTTCACTGCACTGTAGTATATATAACTGAGAGAAAAAACGTACTGTTTAGACTGCGGCTACTGTACCGCACACTACAGAATTGTTCACTGCACTATAGTATATATAACTGAGAGAAAAAAACTTACCCTTTAGACTGCGGCTACTGTACAGCACACTACAGATTTGTTCACTGCACTGTAGTATATATAACTGAGAAAAAAAAATGTACTCTTTAGACTACAGCTACTGTACAGCACACTACAGAATTGTACACTGCACTGTAGTATATATAACTGCGAGAAAAAATGTACTCTTTAGACTGCGGCTACTGTACAGCACACTACAGAATTGTTCACTGAACTGTAGTATATATAACTGCGAGAAAAACGTATTCCCTAGACTGCACTACAGATCCCAGCAAGCCAACATACAGCAGTAGTAAACATGAGTACTGAGAGGACTTTGGGAAATTTCTTTGGGCTCTGTGTGGACCACATGCTGTCCCCTTTCTGTCACCAGTCGTTGTGCACAGTGTGCAGCCAAGATGGTGGTAGCTGCACTACAAGTCCCAGCCAGCAGCCAGGAGGAGACAAAAAAAAAGTGCTTGTAGCCCTTAAAAGGGCTGTTGGGTTCTTTGAGGATGATTCCTGCCTAACCAAAATCTAAATTGAGGCCCTAACACTCTCCCTGACAGACAGCAGCTCGGTCCCTAATCTCATCCAGGCGGCGTCTGAGGCGAGCAGCACGGGACAAGATTCTTATATTCCCAGGTCATCTGATCTGGCCAGCCAATCCCTGCTATCGACTTGTAGGGGTTCCACGTGATGCTAGGGGGTACCAAAGACTCTCCTGTATGTTGATTGGCTGAGAAAAAGGTGCCTAACATGCAGGAAGAGGAAGATGCCATTTCCTCGAGTATCGCGAGATGCTCGTCCGAGTATCAAGCATGTACGAATACTCAAATGCTCGAACTAGCACCAAGCTCGGAAGAGCATGTTCGCTCATCTCTAATCGGGATATATGTCCCTTATTAAGTTAATTGCTTAAGTCTCCTGATGAGCTACAAGTTGTTGGTAGCGAAACTTCTACCCTTGAAAGATCTTGTACCCTTGAAATATGTGCAGGATTGTTAAAAGCGACTGTGCCTGGCTTCCATCTGACCACATCACCTGTGGCTTCTGGATGTGATACAAGGTTGTGGAATATTTTTTATGATCATTTATGTTGTTATTTTGGTTCAGGTGGCTATTTTGTCTATCTTTGGTTGTCCTATGTTATTGCCTTTATTGCCTATAATTGTTGGCCAAGAGGGTGGAGTCAATGGCATGTAATGTTTGTTTCTTGTAGCCCCTTTTGCGTTAATCGTGCTATTATATGTTATGGATGTGTCGATAGGGTCATAATTATTGACTATTGACGTGACTTTGACTACATTTACGACTTTGTGGTCTAAAGGTGGTGGGTACCTTTCCTGTGTCAGGGACTGCATAGGGTGTTCAGGAGGTTCCTGACACGCGATCGCCCCTTATCGGGGCGGGCATTCCGTCATTAGGCAGGGAATATCAGCCATTAGGGACAGCGTGAGAGATAGGATTTCTCGAATAGGGAGTCCTACTTTTTTTGTGGGGCAAACTTAGGACACAATTTGTCTTTCACTTTTGACACTATGGTGAATGGTATGCGCTTTTCCTACAGATGGACTAATTGTCTTGTGTAATTTATTTAGTTGTATGTCTTTTTTATAATATCATTAAAAGTTAGGTTTTAGAGGTTTCTGACGGTGATTATGAAAAGAACTTATACTGAGTGGGGCTTCAATAAGTGTTTAAGACCTCTTATAAGTTTACAAATAAGGTTTATTAGATGACCTGCACAAAGTGAAAGTACTAGTCACACAGTTAGGCCCCATTCACACGACCGTATATTTGCTGGCCCGTATTACTGCGGACCCGCAAATATACGGAGGCCGCCCAGCGTGTGCATGCTTCAAAAGAGCCGCGGCACGGAGCTAGCTCTGTGCCGAGGCTCCCGGCCCCATAGGCCCCCGGCCCCATAAGGCCAATTGAAAATATGATTTTTATTCAAAAATGAGTAAAATGCAATGATAGCCAAAAAAAGCCTCTGAAAGTGTACATAGCCTTATAGGCTGGATTCACAGAGTCATTTTGTAACATTTAGCCAACTTTTGCTTTTTTTTTTTTAGGCATTTTAACATGGGGTTTTGGTGCATTTTTCAGCAAAGATTTTCAACTCCACATTTTAGCTGTTCATTAGAGGAAATTATAAAAGTAACATCGTAACATAGTTTATAAAGTCGAAAAAAGACATCTGTCCATCCAGTTCGGCCTGTTATCCTGCAAGTTGATCCAGAGGAAGGCAAAAAAACCCTGTGAGGCAGAAGCCAATTTTCCCCACTTTAGGAGAAAAAAATTCCTTCCCGACTCCAATCAGGCAATCAGAATAACTCCCTGGATCAACGACCCATCTGTAGTAGCTATAACCTGTAATATTATTACACTTCAGAAATACATCCAGGCCCCTCTTGAACTCTTTTAGTGATCTTTTAGTCGTACTTCTCTTACCATAAAGAATCCTCTTCTATGTTTGTGTACAAACCTTCTTTCCTCCAAATGCAGAGGATGTCCCCTCGTCACAGTAACAGTCCTGGGGATAAATAGACCATGGGAGAGATCTCTGTACTGACTCCTGATATATTTAAACATAGCAATTAGATCTCCCCTCAGTCGTCTTTTTTCTAAAGTGAATAAGCTTAAATTTGATAATCTTTCTGGGTACTGTAGTCCACCCATTCCAGTTATTACTTTAGTTGCCCTCCTCTGAACCCTCTCTAGCTCTGCTATGTCTGCCTTGTTCACAGGAGCCCAGAACTGTACACAGTACTCCATGTGTGGTCTGACTAGTGATTTGTAAAGTGGCAGGACTATTTTCTCATCACAGGCATCTATGCCTCTTTTGATGCAACCCATTATCTTATTGGCCTTGGCAGCAGCTGTCTGACACTGGTTTCTACAGCTTAGTTTGCTGTTCACTAAAATTCCTAGGTCCTTTTCTATGTCAGTGTTACCCAATGTTTTACCATTTAGTATGTACTCTTGACTTGCATTCTTCCTTCCTATGTGCATAACCTTACATTTGTCAGTGTTAAACCTCATCTGCCTCTTTCCATGCCCAAGCCTCCAATCTATCCAGATCCATCTGTAGCAGTATGCTGTCCTCTTCTGTGTTAATTACTTTACACAGTGTCATCTGCAAAGAATAGGGCCCAACACTGACCCCTGTGGTACCCCACTAGTGAAGGACCCAATCTGAGTGTGTACCATTAATAACCACCCTCTGTTTTCTATCACTGAGCCAGTTACTTACCTACATACAGACATTCTCTCCCAGTCCAAGCATTCTCATTTTATATACTACAGTGTCAAATGCTTTGGAGAAGTCCAGATATATGACATCCATTGATTCGCCGCGGTCAAGTCTAGAACTTACCTCCTCATAGAAAATGATTAAATTAGTTTGACATGACCGATCCCTCATGAAGCCATGCTGATATGGAGTTTTTTGCTTATTTTCATAGTGGTACTCTAAGATAGCATCTCTTAGGAAACCTTCAAACTGTTTACCCACAACAAATGTTAAACTTACTGGCCTATAGTTTCCGGGCTCTGTTTTTGGACCCTTTTTGAATATTGGCACCACATTTGCTATGCGCCAATTCTGTGGAACACTCCCTGTCAGTACAGAGTCCTTAAATATTAGAAATAAGGGTCTGGCTATGACATTACTTAATTCTCTTAGGATACGGGGGTGTATGCCATCCGGTCCTGGCAATTTGTCTATTTTAATTGTTTTAAGATGCCGGTGTACTTCTTCCTGGGTCAGACAGGGCACTTTTAATGGGGAACTTACTTTTATATTTTGCATTTCATCTGACAGTTTATTTTCCTCAGTGAATACAGGAGAGAAAAAAATATTTACCGTATTTTTTGCCCTATAAGACGCTCCGGCCCATAAGACGAACCTAGGTTTTAGAGTTGGAAAATAAGCAAAAAATATTTTTCATCAGATCCTCTTATCAGACTGCCCATAAATTTCGGGACATCACATCAGACTCCCATATCAGCCCTCCATGTCAGAACTCCATCAACCCTCCATGTCAGACCCCCAACAGACCTCAGATCAGCCCACTATGGCCCCATATCAGCCCACTGTTCCCCCATACAATCTCACTGTGCGCCCACTGGATCTCAGATCACCCTACTGTGTCCCCATCAGACCTCAGATCATCAGAATGTTTCCCCATCAGACCTCAGATCAACAGTATGTGCCCCCATCAGACCTCAGATCAGCAGAATGTGCCCCCATCAGACCTCAGATCAGCAGAATGTGCCCCCATCAGACCTCAGATCAGCAGAATGTGCCCCCATCAGACCTTAGATCAGCATATTGTGCCCCCATCCAGACCTCAGATCAGCGTCTTGTGCCCCCATCAGACCCCAGAGCAGCGTATTGTGCCCCAGAAGACCTCAGAGCAGTGTCTTGACAATCAGACAAATTTATTTTTTTGCAAGTTATTTTTTTGCCTTTTTCATGATGTTTTTGCAACTTTTTTTTACAGTATTTTGATTTTTTGCATTAAAGAGGACCTGTCGCCAAAAAATGAAATGCAATCTGAAAGCACCGTGTTATAGAGCAGAAGAAGCTGCGTAGGTTCATACATATTTTTGTGGAAAAGATTCAGTAAAATTTTTAGCGCCACTACCTTCTCCCCGCTCACCAAGCACAGCGCCGTACATTGTACAGTGGCTGTGCTTGGTATTATGCTCAGCCCCATTCACTTGAATGGAGATGAAATGCTCCTAAGCAATGTAACCGATGAAAGTGACGTCACTGGCCTAGGAAAAGCTAAGAGAAGGCTGTGGCGCTCATAGGAGTGCCGGTGCCTTCTCAAACAGCTGATCGGTGGGGGTCCTGGGTGTTGGACCCCCACCGATCAGATACTGATGACCTATCCTGAGCATAGGTCATCAGTAGTACAATCCCAGAAAACCCCTTTAAGTAATCTTTTTTTGAGGCAGTCTAGATACTTTGCCATGCGTGGGTTTGCTTTTTAAAGCATGGTATACAGTAGGTAAGAGGTATTAGTAGATAGGTATTGGACAATAGGATATTATTCTCTGTGAAAACATTTTAGCTTTGTTCATTATAACATAATTATAATACATATAAATGCAAATAAATAAGTACAGACAAATATGCAAGAAGACATCATGTATATTTACTCTCATGATAGTAGTATAATACACCAAACACAATTTCTCTGTAGGGTTTCTTGAAAGTGTGTGAAACCAATATGGCAATGGATCAAACCAGAAACTCCTCTAGGTTTTGGCAAGAAAGTGTTACTGGATTGTTTAGATGAGAGAAAACGAAAACAACAGATGGTGTTGTTGGCATGGGGAGGCCAGAAAGTAACATGCTTTTATTTTGAGAATTAAATGAGTATTAAAGTTGCAACCAGGATATGTGTGATGACAAACTAATCATTTCTATTTCAACTTGTGATGACAGCATAATTCCATGTTATTATTGCTGTTCAATTGGTACACATAATTTAAGAGACAATAATGGCACCAACGTTTTATTATTTAGGATGACAGAACAACAAATTTGGTTTCATATTTATGTCTTATATTATCTCATTCATCTTTTATGTCCATGGTTTCCTACTTTCTGAGACCTTTTAAAGAGGTAGGTTCAAATATTAAATATTAAAACAACAACAACAACCTTTTATTACAGGCAGGTTTCTATTGACAGCAATCTAAAGAATCTTCTTGTCATGGTAGGGACAAGTGAGATCTAAAAACTTAACCCAACCACTGTTCCTGCCTACTTGCACAATCTGTCCTAAATGACAGCCCACAACTAGACGACAGTCCCTCCTAAACTAGGTACCGAGAGGGAAGAAATGGATACAAAATAAAAAGTAGTGACAGATTGGCCTAAAACAAAGTGTACCTATGCAGAAACAGAAGAGCCAAGTCAGACCAGGAGAGACAAAACAGAAAAGAATCAGGAGACACAATCAGAAAACAAGTTACGCCAAAGTCAATACAAGGTGTCACACTAGTGGTGCCCACTGTGTCCCGGGCAGGAGCGGGTGTCGTTCTGCTCTCACTTTGTGAATTGGGATTAGAGTTCTGTGAACTTTCCTTTACTACTGAGAAATTTAGTGCTTTCCCCCTGCCCCTGTCCAGGTGTTGGTTAAGTTGCTGATCAGTCTCTCTGGGCTGTGGTTTCACCTCCTCGCCTTGCCAGGACCCAAACTTGACCTTGAACCCAAACCCCTATTGAAGTCAATGGGGTCCCGAACTTCACTTTATTATTTTCCGTTATAACATTGTTATATCGGAAAATAATAGCATTCTTAAGACAGAATTAGAGATGAGCAAATCTTCAAAGATTCGCTTTGGCGAATATTTGACGAATTTATAAAAAGATTAGTTCTTAATACAAATTTATTCGGTCGAAATTGCTTTAAAAAATAATCGTTGTTCTGCGAACATTCCTGCACAAATTACAAAGAAAGTCTAAGCGTTGTTAAAAGTACGCTACTGAATTGAATATGTAAGCATTAGCGTACAAAGTGTGTACGAATCCTTAGCGTACTATTGTCTCGCGATTGCGTCATACGCACGCACGACGCTAGACCTCGGCGTACAGTCCTCAGAGGCAGTCCATATGAGCTAGAAAAGTAAGGTGCTCACTGCTAGCTATCCGGCTAAGTGCATAATTTACCATACAATACAATAAGTGCATAATAGGACACATTGCAGTACCTGAAAAAGAATACACACAACTGGCTAAAGTGCTTGAACGTTGCTGAACCTGTAAAAACATTGCTAAAATACTGCAAAGACATAATTATGCAAACATTTTAGTGCAATAATTTTCACATTTGCAAGCATAATAGGCTCAGATATACTTCTGAGTCTCTTTTCTTGGCTGCTTGGCATAGAACGCTAGAACACATAGTCCAAAATTCAATTGTAATCCACGTGAGGTAATTTTGTAATCCAAACAGGTGACGTTTAGTCCACATGGATAATATCAAATAGCAGCAAATAGAGAAACCTTTTTGCAAAGGGGGCTCCCAAATAACCTGAGAAGGGGGGGGGAATAGGCCCGCAGAATTTTCTGCAGAATGGGGGGAGTCCTAACAAGCCATGTCCATCTGGATGAGAGTCAAAAAGGGGGCAATAAAAACAAGATAAAAACATGTGCCAACTAGGTCTCACCTGTCAGGTGCAGTCCATGTTGTAGCTCCCATAGGTCCAGACCATGATGAGGTGTCCTTTAAGTCAGCCAATTGTAGATTAGAAGAAGGGTTCCTCAGATAAGGGACCTGAAGTCCTCCTCGCTGCTACTGCTGCTGCTAAAGCACATAAGAGGACGCTCCTGCCTCCTGTAGGCCAGACTGGCTGCTGTTGTTGAGCTCTGCTGCTTGAATTGGGACTTGACCGGGTGGTCACACTGATGAGCACTGCTGCGACTTAAGCTGCCTTCACTTTTCCGGATCCTCCTGCCGGGACAGCAGGGGTAAGGATTTTTGGCTGCAGCGGTTCAGGCAAGGTTGCACTCAAGGAACGACCCTGGGCTGCTGCTGATGCCATTGTCCACGGTAGCTGGTACCGGATCACCGTGGGCTGGAAAGTGTAGGATGAGGTAGTCAGCTGACCCAGGTGAAAGGACTGTGGTGGTGGTGGCAATCCAGGAATCAGAGGCTGTGGCTGTGGTTTCTCTCTGAAATGGAGGGTGCCATCTGCTGTCTCTTGTAGGCAGCGCACACGTCCTGCGGATGCTTAGTTCTCCGGCCAAACTTCTTCTGGTGATGTAGGGACCAGGGGCTTTGACAATAACATTTCCCCAGTAGCAAAGAGGCCTTTTAGGGATGCCATGGGGGTATATTCGACCTGATCCACCACATATAGGCTGTGACGGGCTTGGGGCAGGTAAGGCCGTTTGACAGACCTGTGGCACACAAAGTACTCCTTGCCATCCTCGTCGTCTGCAAGGAAGCCACTGCTTCTCTCCACCGAAAACCAGATGACGGTTCCTTTGTGACGTTCCAGTGTATGGTCTCCCGCCCTCGGATGGTCAAGCACTTGGATGACCCAGTCCTCCACCGCTTTCTTATAGTTCCATAGGGTCTGGGCATGGGCTGTCACGGATGCAGGCACAATGGGATTCTGCCACATGGAAGGTGTTCTCCTCCTGGGTGGTGGAGTGGATGCTCCAGCCGCCTCCGCCGCACCAGCTGGCACGGTGGACACCTCCGGTGACCGTGCGATTCTCGGGGTCACTTGTGCCACTTTGATTCGGGCCTCTCCAGTGGTTCGGGGTCGCTACCCCACACCATCCCTCCCCACTTTGGATGTAGTTGGTGCGCTTAGTTGGTGTGTGTAGTTGTTATTCACCGCTGAGTTGAACTGTAGAGGAGGTCAGAGTAATGAGGGTGGAGTCTTCACTTCCTATACTTGCAATAGATAGTTCCCGGTAGGCCGGGCTGGTTTTTCCCGCTTCTGAGGGGGGCGTATCTTCACTTTCCCGCTCTTGAGGGGCGTATCCTCATTTTCCCGCTTCTGGGGGCAGGGGGGCAAGAAGAATGCGTACATAACATTAGCGTTCAAAATTTTAACAACATTTAAGATTCATACAAAGCGAATCTGAAAAAATCCAGATTCGCTTCAGAGTAGGAAATAAGGAGGATTCTTAACGAATATATGAAGCGGCGAATAGATTTGCTCATCTCTAGACAGAATGCAAAAGAATATGGCCATTTAGGGGTTACAAAAACCAAACAAACAACTCACCTCATCCACTTTATCATGCTGCAGCATTCTCTTCTATCTTCATTCAGCAGGACCTGCCAAAGGACCTGCAATGTGCACGATGACGTCACAATGCTCTCCCACGTGGTGCAAGTCCCAAGAGACTGCTGCAGCGCGATCAAGTTGATGATGTTTTATTTTTTTGCATTCTGTCTTAACCCCTTCCGACCAGCGTCGTATTAGTACAGCGCTGGCTGGGTCTTTAAAGATGCCGTGTGCTCCTGAGTACAGCGGGCGCCATAGCCGAAGGTGGCCTGTTGTTTCTTATAGGAGACACCTGCGGCTGATGTCCGCTCCCGGCAGTAATGCCGATCGCGGACATTTAACCCCTCAGATGCCATGGTCAATCCTGACCCACGGCATCAGAGCGTGTGAAACACCAGAAGCGCACGCTTCTGGTGGTGCTCCGGCTCCCCCGTGCGGCGATTGGTGGAGCCGGAGCATGTGTGCAGCAGCCTCTGTCTGGCAGGAGGCTGCTGCATAGTATTTTCTATGGAGCCCTTGCCTGTAATAGGCTCCATAGGAAACTAGCAATTTTCTCATAGACTCCAATGCTAGTGCATTGGGGTTTATGAGAATAGCGATCTAATGATTGCTTGTTAGAGTTCCCTATGGGAACTATAAAAATGTGTAAAATAATTAATAAAGTTTTTTTTTTTTTTTTAATAAAAAAAAACAGAAATTCAAATCATCCCACTTTCCCCAAAATAAAAATAAAAGAAATAAAAAAATAAAAAATATACATCATGGGTATCGCCATGTGTGAAAACACCCATAGTATAAAAATATAAAAATTTATTCCCCATACGGCAAACAGCAAAACAGAAAAAAGCATCAAAATGACCGATTCAATATTTTTGGTTGCTTAATTTTCTACAAAAAATTTCAAAGTGATCAAAAAGTCATACACATGCCAGAATGGTATCAATGAAAAGTTTGGATTGCCCTGCAAAAAATGGCCCCCCATACACATAAATACCAAAAAGTTAAAAAAAGATTAAAATATGGAGACGAAAAAATAAAACTGATTTTTTCCAACTTCCAAAAATAAAAAAAGTTAAGGCTCTGGGAAGGCAGAAAGCGCAAAACAAAAACGCAAAAACAACAAAACCTCCGGAGTTGAAAGGGTTAAGAATGCTATTATTTTCCAATATAACTATGTTATAACGGAAAATAATAAAATCACCCGAACACCGAACACAAACACAGACTTCAGTGAAAAAGTACCGGGTACCCAAAGTTGCAAAGTTCGGTACTCATCCCTAATAGATATCCTAAGCTATGTTGTGGTTTTATAAACCAGTGTACTCTGCACTTTGAACTGCTGTTCCACCAGTTTGCTACCGATTGTGCCAAGGTTGCCTTTATGATGTCCCACATTTCTGGTGAGGCCCTGGCCTGGATCATCTCGCTGTGGGAGAGGAATGATCCCCTTACTAAGAACTAAATGGACTTCTTTGAGACCTTCTGAAGGGTATTCGATGAGCCCAGATGTACCACTTTTGCGGCTTCCTCCTGTTACACCTTCTCCAGGGCAGTTTATCCATGGGACGATATGTTATCGAGTTCAGAACATTGGCCTCGGAGCTGGGATGGAATAAGGAAACATTGGTTGCAGGGCTTTCTGGTAGAATAAAGGATGAGTTGGATGGCCAAGACATACCTACCTACTTGGACGCTCTGATAACCATGGCTTCCAGGATTGATGTATGGTTTTGTGAATATGATCAGGAGACAAATAATTCCTCTTTCTTTGTCTGTGTCTGAACCTATGCTGATGATTAAAAGAAGGCTTTCTGAAGAGGAACATAACCACCGATTTATTTTTTTGGATCGTATCTGTATTGTGGATGCAGTGGTCATTTTGCTCACTCTTGTCCCCAGAATCTGGATAAACTACTGAGCCTTGGGTCCACAACCGTTATTGTCTGTGACTTTGTCCTCTGGCGGTACCTAGTTCACCATGCCGGCCTTCCTTGATTCTGGTTCAGCAGGTAACTTCCTGCATCAGGCCATGATGGATCAGTACCGGATACTAGTGCAATGCCTTTAAAAGAACTTTAGTGGTGATGTACATTGATGGGAGGGATCTGTCCCAGTCTGTGCAATACGTCACCGAACCCTTGGATCTGCAAGTTGGAGTATTTAATTCTGAGAAAATACTCTTATGGTACTTCCTAAACAGACACATTCTTTTCTGTTGGGGCTGACATGGCTTTGTATGCATCAACAGTCCTGGACTGGAATTATGGTCAAGTGCTTCATTGAGAATCACCCTGCCATGACAAATGTTTTACCGTAGTTCAGTCTGCCTATGTTCCATCTGTACCTCTGAATATGGAAGGTCTACCAGCAGTCTACCATCAGTTTGCTGATGTATTTTACAAGAAGGAGGCAGAGGTCTTGCGACTTCAACGTCCATACGATTGCCCTATTGATCTTGTTCCAGGAACTACTCTCCCTAGAGATCGTTTCTATCCGTTGTTGATACCTGAGACCCAAGCCATGTCTGAATACATTAAAGAGAACCTTGAGAGAGGTTTCATCGGAATGTCCTTATCCTCAACTGGAACCAGGTTTTTCTTCGTAAAAAGAAGTATGGTTCACTACGACCCTGCATCGATTATCGGGGATTAAATAAGATCACTGTAAAAAATCAATATCCCTACCTCTAATCTCTGAAATATTTGATCGGCTGCAGGGATCCAGAGTTCTTTCCAAGCTGGATTTGCAAGGTGTCTACAATTTATATGGATCTGGGAGGGTGAAGAAGTGGAAGACCTCCTTTAATATGAGGGATGGTCATTATAAGTACTTGGTCATGCCCTTTGGGCTCAACAATGCCCCAGTATTCTTCCAGGAATTTGTGAAAGACCTCCTGTACATCCTGATTTATTCTCCAAACTTATCCAGCCATGGCAGGCACATATGCATGGTGCTCTAGCGGTTAAGAGTGAAACGGTTGTATGCCAAATTTGAAAAATGTCTCTTTGTGAAGACTTCCCTTCAGTTTTTAGGCTACATCATATCCAACCAGCCTGGTTGAGCCATTGAGCCAGTGCTGCAGCCGGCAGGGAGGTGCCCTATCAGAAGAAGCAAAACACCCTTCTGTGCTGGGCTGTGAAAGAGGGTGGTTGGGAGTAAGGGAGAGTGAAAAATCAATCACGAACAATAGAAATCAATCAATCAAGCTCATTGACAAGCAAAGTGAAGGTAAAGTCTAGGATTCCAAAGAGGAATTATGTGTGTTGTGTACAATAGAGAGAAGCAGGGCATCTGACAGACAAGGAGAGAGGAGACACGACGCTGGCATGGCCTGCTATCAGAAGTGCCGGTGCATCTCAAAAGCAGCTACCTACAAGCAAATACTTTCATTTTGTTTCCCTATTTTCTCTCCCCTTCTCTCTCTCTCTCTCTCTCTCTCTATATATATATATATATATATATACAGTATATATATATATATATATATATAGTACAGACCAAAAGTTTGGACACACCTTCTCATTTAAAGAGTTGACTATGAAAATTGTAGATTCACACTGAAGGCATCAAAACTATGAATTAACACATGTGGAATTATATACTTAACAAAAAAGTGTGAAACAACAGAAAATATGTCTTATATTCTAGGTTCTTCAAAGTAGCCACCTTTTGCTTTGATTATTGCTTTGCACACTCTTGGCATTCTCTTGATGAGCTTCAAGAGGTAGTCACCTGAAATGGTATTCCAACAGTCTTGAAGGAGTTCCCAGAGATGCTTAGCACTTGTTGGCCCTTTTGCCTTCACTCTGCGGTCCAGCTCACCCCAAACCATCTCGATTGGGTTCAGGTCTGGTTACTGTGGAGGCCAGGTCATCTGGCGTAGCACCCCATCACTCTCCTTCTTGGTCAAATAGCCCTTACACAGCCTGGAGGTGTGTTTGGGGGTCATCGTCCTGTTGATAAATTAATGATGGTCCGACTAAACGCAAACCGGATGGAATAGCATGCCGCTGCAAGATGCTGTGGTAGCCATGCTGGTTCAGTATGTCTTCAATTTTGAATAAATCCCCAACAGTGTCACCAGCAAAGCACCCCCACACTATCACATCTCCTCCTCCATGCTTCACGGTGGGAATCAGGCATGTAGAGTCCATCCGTTCACCTTTTCTGCGTGTCGCACAAAGACACGGTGGTTGAAACCAAAGATCTCAAATTTGGACTCATCAAACCAAAGCACAGATTTCCACTGGTCTAATGTCCATTCCTTGTGTTCTTTAGCCCAAACAAGTCTCTTCTGCTTGTTGCCTGTCCTTAGCAGTGGTTTCCTAGCAGCTATTTTACCATGAAGGCCTGCTGCCCACAGTCTCCTCTTAACAGTTGTTGTAGACATGTGTCTGCTGCTAGAACTCTGTGTGGCATTGACCTGGTCTCTAATCTGAGCTGCTGTTAACCTGCGATTTCTGAGGCTGGGGACTCGGATGAACTTATCCTCCACAGCAGAGGTGACTCTTGGTCTTCCTTTCTTGGGGCGGTCCTCATGTGAGCCAGTTTCTTTGTAGCGCTTGATGGTTTTTGCAACTGCACTTGGGTACACTTTCAAAGTTTTCCCAATTTTTCGGACTGACTGACCTTTATTTCTTAAAGTAATGATGGCCACTCGTTTTTTTTTTTTACTTAGCTGCTTTTTTTCTTGCCATAATACAAATTCTAACAGTCTATTCAGTAGGACTATCAGCTGTTTATCCACCTGACTTCTGCCCAACACAACTCATGGTCCCAACCCCATTTATAAGGCAAGAAATCCCACTTATTAAACCTGACAGGGCACACCTACCTCTTGAAGCTCATCAAGAGAGTGCCAAGAGTGTGCAAAGCAGTAATCAAAGCAAAAGGTGGCTACTTTGAACAACCTAGAATATAGGACATATTTACAGTTGTTTCACACTTTTTTGTTAAGTATATAATTCCACATGTGTTAATTCATAGTTTTGATGCCTTCAGTGTGAATCTACAATTTTCATAATCATGAAAATACAGAAAACTCTTTGAATGAGAAGGTGTGTCCAAACATTTGGTCTGTACTGTATACTCAAAGTGTGGCAGCAATCCTGTGTGTGTTAAGTTGAAATAGCAGCCAGCACCTGCGCTCTGGGATGTGCTGACTGAAATTTCTCTTTTTTTCTTTGTAAGTTTGTACCGGAGGTGTGGCTACTCCACTTGGTCATGCACTCCTGAGCAGCCCATTTGCCCCACAGGTTGTTTTTAATCAGTGCAACTATAAAGCCGAGTGATTCGGCATGCATGCTAGTATCTGCATTCCTGAACTAGGGGAGGCCTTTGAAGCACCAGAAATAGCAAAAGGCAGAGTAGATGCAGCATGCATGTGGAACAAAACACCCCCTGATTATTTGGAAGCCAAGTCTGGCACATAACAGGTAGGACATAGTGTTAGGTTCCCATTCTGCAGAGAACACCCTGACGATTTGGTAAATGGGCTCAGATAATTTTGTACAAAATATATTTGCCAAGAGTCTCTAATTTATTAAACAAGCATAGCATGAGCTTTAGAATACTCTATATCACTATGGCATTTTGTGCTTTATCTGGCTAGCGGTGTGCGGTTGTATTGTATGTATTTTCCTTTAAGTTGAAATTGAGCGTCACACCTCAATCGCTATTTGCATACTTTCCACATGGGTGCAATTTAATTTTTTTGCAATTTAATTAAGCAGGATACATACGTGATAACTGCAGAATTACCCATGGTGTGGCAGCAATCTACCTGTGTTTTAAGTTGAAAATGAACATCACGCCTCAATCGTCCATTCACATATTTTCAGTCTCCACGCATGCCCAACTGGCCAGAAACATAGAAGATTGACGGCAGAAAAAGACCACCTGGTCCATCTAGTCTGCCCTTTTATTATTCCTTTGTTATCTTAGGATAGATACATGTTTATCCCGGGCATGTTTAAATTCAGTTACTGTGGATTTATCAACCACCTCTGCTGGAAGTTTGTTCCAAGCTTCAACTACTCTTTCAGTGAAATAATATTTTCTAATGTTGTTCTTGATTTTCCCCCAACTAACCTCAGATTGTGCCCCCTTGTTCTTGTGTTCAGTTTCTTATTAATAACCCTTCCCTCCTGAACTTTATTCAGTCCTTTAACATATTTAAAGGTTTCAATCATGTCCCTCCTTTCTCTTCTTTTCTCCAGACTATACATATTAAGAACTCTGAGTCTTTCTTGATAAGTTCTATGCTTTAGACCTTCCACCATTTTTGTAGTTCTTCTTTGGACCCGTTCTATTTTAGCAATATCCTTTTGCAGGTGAAGTCTCCAGAATTGAACACAGTATCCCAGATGTGGTCTCACTAGAGCTCTATACAGAGGGATCACAATCTCCCTCTTCCTGCTTGTTATACCTCTAGCTATGCAGCCAAGCATATGATGTGCTTTCCCTACCGCCTGGTTGCATTGGTTACTCATTTTGAGGCTGTCAGAGATGACTACCCCCAAATCCTTCACTTCTGAAGACTTTGTTAACAAAGAACTGCCCGTACGATACTCAGATAGAGGATTTATTCTCCCCAAGTGCATTATTTTACATTTGCAAACATTGAACTGCAGTTTCCATTGTTTTGACCACTTATCTAATAAAGATAAATCATTCTCCATATTACAGACACCTCCTGGAAGATCAACCCTATTACACAATTTTGTGTCATCAGCAAAAAAGCAAACCTTCCCTACCAAGCCGTCTCTTATGTCACTTACAAACATGTTAAACAGAACAGAACCCAGAACAGATCCTTGTGGCACCCCACTTGTAACCAACCTCTGCTCAGAATACATTCCATTAACAACAACCCTCTGGTATCTGTCCTTCAGCCAACTGCAGATCCACTGAACTATCCAGGGGTTAAGTCCAATTCTTGATAACTTATCTATCAGCTCTTTATGGGGAACCGTATCAAAAGCTTTACTGAAATCCAGGTAGGCGATAGCCACAGCACCAACTTCATCCAGCACTTTAGTTAGATAGTCAAAGAAATCAATGAGATTAGTCTGACATGATCGGCCCTCGGTAAAGCCATGCTGGTTTGGGTCCATCAAGTTGTTTGTTGTTAGGTGGTCAATTATCTTCTTTTTTAGAAGAGTCTCCATCATTTTTCCCACTACAGATGTCAAGCTGACTGGCCTATAGTTACTAGCTTCTTGTTGCTGGCAGTGCAGATACTGCCGTACCATTTAGTTGAGTCTGCTGCCTTTGGCTGTCACCCCGCCGACTCCAACTGGGCAAAGTTGGTCAGTGACAAATGGGTACAATATAGTGGCCTTCCTGAAAATGTGCGAAATAAAACATGCTCCCTGTGTGGTACACATCATCAACCTTGTGGTAGAACACTTATACTAGCTTGTGAAATGTGCTGGCAAAGTTTAAGAGACTGTCTATGCACTTCAGCCACTTGTGGGGAGGAATGCTCTCCTGGACCTGCAGCAACTGAACGGCCTGCCACTAATCCCGATGTGCCACCTCATTGGAATTGGACATTGCACATGCTTAAGTATCTGTATAAGCAGCAGCAAGCTTTGATTAATTGTGTCATGTATCAGACAGCCTCAGCAACAGGGATCATGTGTTGCTTCAAGGTCAGGCAGGGGCAGCTCATTTGAGACGTCTATCGGGTGCTGAAACACTTCAAAGAGGCCACAAAGTTTGTCAGCAGGGACAACTGCAGAATAAACAATGTCATCCCTCTCATACTTATCTTAGAACAGATACTGACATTCATCCAGCAGGGAACTACGGTGGAAGAAGAGCAGCTGACACACCTTGCTGTCCGTCCTATAACTGTTGGGGACACACAGAGGGAATTTGCCATGGAGGAGGAAGATGACGAAGATGAGGATGAGGAAGATGAGGAACTGCAAGAGGAGGAGGTGAAGGAGCAAGAGGATGATGATGAGAATGCCACCGGCCAAGAGACCCAATTGTCTCAGTGGGGGGTGGAGCCGGAAAGAACTGGCTCCTTGGTTACGCTGGCCAGAATGGCCACCTGTATGCTGGCTTGCTTATGCAGTGATAGCCTGATGATTATTAGATAGTCATGCTTTTAGACCCTCGCTACCGAGGCAAAATGGCGGAATATAGAAACACTGTGTACCCAGCCTGCTGAATCTTACAACGAGCAGACGCCTGTGTCTGAAATGGGGGTCATACTTCACAACCCAGATGTTACGTTTTTCTGGTAATTTTTTATGGATTTTTGCTTTTTCTCTCCCCCTCACTAAGCTTTTAAATGCAATGACTGTAATAAGAAATCATGTCTCGGGAATTTACTTTTATATTCTGCATTTCACCATTATGAACGGATTCATTCATCTCTAACATTTACACAGCTAATCACTCTATAGAACCCACCTGCTGTCCTCAGTGACAGCAGTCATGTGGCAAATTGGCTGCTGTCTTGTAATCAAAGACTGACAGAGGGCCACAAAACCATAATTGCTGGTGCAGTGGGGGAATCTAACAGAATTATTTTATCTTACTATTATTTTACAACTAGACATACCTTTCCTTTAATGACTTAATAGAGGATCACAAGAGCATTGGCAGTGGAGTTGGGTGAATTTAACGTGACTAATTTCTGTATTTTATTAGATTTTTTCTATACTTATATATAGATAATATGCATGATATTGTGTGTGTATGTACGGTGTATGGGAAGCATGTGTTCTATGCTTGAATGGTGTGTAGTTGGCATTTGCTCCATGTGTGTGAGTGGTCTATCTATGACATTAGTGCTATGGGTGAGTGTCACATATGTGACATTGGTCTTATAAGTGAGTGGATATTGTGTCATGCATACTATGTGTGAGTGGTGTATGTATGAAATATGCCATGTGCCCTATATAAATGTGGCATCTATGTCATGTATGCAGTGTGTAATTTTAGTTTTAACTTTATCTTGCTTTCTTGTCTTGTTGAAGACATCGGGGCCCAGGGGCACTTTTTGAACAGTGGTTGGATGCCACTGTGCTCAATGTAGTAGCATCTAGAACTCAATCTGTAAATGTTGATTTCATTACAATTACTTTTATTTTTCTTTATTACATGAAATTGTAAAAATTTATGATCTGTAGCCTTTAGTCTCCATTTTTAATCATCCAATGTTTCTACCACAATCAGCAAGAATCCTTTGGACTGATATCACCAGTTTCTTTTCCTGGTTGGCAGTTTTCTGTGAATGGATCTCTCCCTTCTCACCTAATCAGTCTCATCAGGCAACCCAAACTCCACATTGTCTGTATAGTATAGGGGCCCACTCTTCCTTCTCCATTGGGGTTTCATACTCAATGGTAAAAGAAACCATACCCACATCTCTCATGCCAAAAGCAATGTCCAGAAAAGCCAAAAAAGTTGAAAATTATTAAAATATTATTCCTAATGAAGATAACATAATGCTATTGCGCTAATTTTAATTTAATACTGCTTTCATATTTCTCATTTTCATCCTGTAAGTGCATGGCAATCTGAAGATCCCCAATAAATCTCTCCAAAACTGTAAATAAGCATGTTGTATTTATGTGGTAGGATTCGGTATTTATATGGGTATAGAAAGAAGTTTATCCATAAATACTGTTGCATCTTCTTATAGTGCATATTAGTAGTAAACACATCAAAGGAAAAGATACAGTTTCCATGGGAATCTGTATAGTACTCACAAATTCTGTAGGACAGTAGCCACCACTGACAGATGTGTGGGCGTAAACAACATAGGATTAGAGATCAGTGAAGTTTTCAAAAATTCAATTTGGACGCTTTGCTGAATTTTTCCTCAAAAATATATTAGATCCAAATTAATTTTGTGATGAAGGGCGTTATAAATCAGCTATTTCCCGGCTGCAGGGAGCGTGTATTTTGGTGTACATCACTGTGCAGCACAGAAAAATGCATAGCTAGTCAGCTGTGGTGGTGAAACAGTTACTGTGCATCAGTATGACAGGCAGGTGACAGGCATCACTGTTAGACTCAGTTCACACTTCACTTATTTGGTCAGTTACAGGTCAAAAACTGATCAAATAACTGAAGTTTGAACTCAGCCTTACAGGTCAAAGTTAGCATCAGGTATAATGGACCGTGCAGCGGCCCAAGATTCTACTATAGAGGGAAAGAGTACCCTCCTTTTACACCGTCTTTGCTAGAGAACCAGTTCTGTTACACGCTTATACAAGTAGTGGGCCCATGAGTGGAGAGGGTGTCAGCAGTAAGTTTGTGTTGATGTTACTGTTTATTTTTTGCTTCATCTGATCCATCACCACAACAACCCTCCCAAAAAACAGACCCTGTGTTTTGAGCATCCACCTCCACAGTCAGTATTTGGTCAGTAATTGATCAGTATTGCTAAGGCCAAAAAACAGGAGTGGATCCAAAACAGATCCAAAGACAAGATCCATTGTGTTTTTCATTTTTCAGTTCTTCTGACAGATCAGAAGAATGGTAAAATAAAAGGTGATGTCAACAAGGCGAAACAAGGCCCCATCACAGAGTGTTGAGGGTAGCAACAGCATGAGGGGCCAATATAGTGGCAGTATGAGGAGTCAACATACTGGCACAGTCACAGAGTAGTGGTGGTGGCAACAGCATGAGGAGTCAACATAGTGCCCCAGTGACAGAGTGGGGAGGGTGCAACAGCATGAGGAATCAACGTAGTGGCCCAATGATAGAGTGGTGAGCATGGCAACATCATAAGGGGGTCAACATAGTGGCCCATTCACATAGTGGGGAGGGTGGCAACAGCATGAGGAATTAACATAGTGGCCCTGTCACAGAGTGGGAAGGTGGGGGGCAAAAGCAGTGGCAGTAACAGCACCAGATGGTGGGTGGCAGTAGGAGAACATGGCAGCAGAGACAGCAGGTGTGTGGCATCAGGTGGATGGCAGCATCAGAATAGTGGCTGAAGCATGTGGTGAGCAGTAACGTTTAGTCTCTCAACATCTCTCAAAAAGGTTAGTCTCTCAACATTTTGTGTTGAAAGTCGAGTTCTCTTTGACCCACACTACTAGCTGAGTAGGAAAGCTTGTCAAGGGCAAAGTCAACCAGTAGAGGCCACAAATCAGGTTTGGCTGTCCAGTAGTCCAGGGGATCCTGAATTTGGAGATACAGGGTGCACTTTAAGTATGCCACTACCTGCTGCTTAAGGTTCTACTCCATGTCCTGCTACTGCTTGTGCAAGTGGTTTCTTCACTAGGCTGGTGAAGAAAAGTGCTAATTAGAGACTCCAGACTTAAGTTGCTGCTGATGGAACTGGTGCTGCTCCTGCCCCCCTACCCCCCTCCAGCAGTCATTTTGGAGAGAAGTGGGTCCTATTTCAGGCGCAAAAGACCGGACTGGACGAGAATCTTCAAATATCCAATTTATTTTGGACAAGATAATACAAACACAACGCGTTTCAAGGGTCTATGGCCCTCTTCTTCAGGTGTAGATTTGCGTCTGAAATAGGACCCACTTCTTTCCAAAATTGCATTTCTTGTGTTGGATTGGGCATCCTCGCTACCAAGGACCCTTCTCCTATGGCTGCATAACCGGAACGAGAACACACTATTGATACAAGTCTACAATAAAGTTGTGCCTATTATATGCACAACTCCAAAAGGTGAGCCATTTGTTTGAATTTACTCATCTTTATTCTGGACATACTACCCTATGGCGCGTCCCCCTTTTTTTCCTATTTATGCAGTAAGCACTGACAGCTGAACCGGTCACAGAATCATGCCATTAATATAAGCCTACAATAGGGTTGTGCCTAATTGTTGCACAACCAGAAAAGGTGAGCCTCCATGCTCTGAAATTTACTAATATTGTGCAGAACGTGCTACCCTATTTTGCGCTATTTTCTTATTTGTCTAGAAAAACTATTCTGAATATGCCCTGCTTTGTCCTCCAGCAGTCATGGCAGTGAAGTGTGCGCGCAACGTGCCTCCCTGGTAAGATCTTCATGAGGTTGGGCGATGGCGCACATAGGCAGCGACCAACTGACTACATAGGATGTCTCAATAGTAGTTGAGTTTAGCCTCCCTCTGAGCAGGTGGCAAAAAGGCCCCCATTTTGGAGTGGTAGCGAGGGCCTAACATGGTGGAGAGCCAGTAGTCATCCCTATTCCAAATGGTGATAATATGGCTGTCACTACACAAGTAACTCAGCATGCATTTGGTTGGAGAGACTCCCTGCCTCTATCTCCACTGCATACTGCCATGGTGTGCCAGGATCATCTTCCTGGTCTTCCTTATCACCCTCCAGCTCCTCATGCTTGTCCTGCCCCTCTTCTGTCACTTAAATCACGTATTTCAGTATACCTTGCTTGTGTGTGAATGTCCTCCTCCTCCTCCACCAGTTCAGCCCCCACAGGGCTCAGGTGACCATGAGATGTAGGCGCCATGTCCCCTGTCCCCTGGCTAGCCAGATTTATCAGCATCTACTCTAAGATGCAAAGGAATGAAATGACATAATTCATCCCATAGTCCTGGCGACTGACAAATAAAGTGGCCTCCTCAAATGGTCTAAGCAAATGGCAGATGTCAAACATGAGCTGCCACTGGCTAATGTTGAAGTTACACATGGGAGTGCTCCTGTATGTCTGAATCATCAACAAATCGTTCACAGCCTTCCTCTGCTCATATAGTCGGGCTAATATGTGGTTAGTAGATTTCCAACATGTAGAAATGTTGTATATGAGGTGATGTTGGGAAACTCTACTCTGCCTTTGCAGCTCAAAGAGGGTGTGTTTTGCAGTGTAAGAGTGGTTGAACTGCATGCACAGTTTCCTGTCCATTTTCAAGATGTCTTGCAGTTGGGTGGAAGACTTCAGAAACCGCTTTACAACCAGATTAAAGGTATTCCCCAGGCAGGGTGCACAGATCATCCCTCCTTGATGCAGCACCAACATAATGTTCTTCCCTGTATTGGTGACTATTAGAGATGAGCGAATTTTTTAAAAATTCGATTCGGCTGGTTCGCCAAATTTTCCGAAAAGATTTGCTTCAATCCGAATAAATTTGTTGCGAATCGCGTTAAAAAACGGCTACTTCCGGGCTGCAAAGAGCATGGATAGTGGTGTAGAACACTGTGCCTTGCAGTAAAACGCATAGGGAGTAGTGTTGAGCGAGAACCTCTATGCTCGTATGCTCGGGTGCTCTTGCCGAGCACTCGAGCATAATGTTAGTCAATGGGATTAAACCAGGTACCCCCCCGCTCGGAAGAGGGGATTGTGTATGGTTAATAGAAAAAGGTCAGAATCGCGACTTCTCCTCTTTTACTCCTTTCGCTCGTAAAAGTATGCTAATTAACTGAATTTGTACACATTAGCGCACAATGAGTACACATTAGCGTCCAAATGCGTACGCATTAGCATACAAATTTGTATGCATTAGCATACAATGCGTAGCATTAGCGTACAAATCAACATTACAGTGAATGCCAGCATTACGCTCGAGTACACTCGGTGTTTGGCCGAACACCGAGCGGAGCCGAGCGTAGGCATGCTCGGCCGAACAGCGAGTTCGGCCAAGCATGCTCGCTTAACACTAATAGGGAGTCTACTGTGGTAGTGAAAGAATACTGTGAGCCAGTGTGACACGCACATAACAGGCTTCGCTCTTAGAATCGCTGCACACTTTTATGTATTTGGGCAGTTAAGGGGCCAAAACTCACCAAACAACTCAAGTCTGAACTCAGCCTTACAGGTCAATGTTAGCGCCAGCTATAAAGAATCGTGCAGAGGCCCAAGATCCTACTAGAGCGCCAAAAGCGCACGCCTTTTACACCAATTCACTGATTCAACATACATTTTGACAGAACCTGTTCTATTACACGCTTATACAAGCAGAGCCCCCCCAGAAAGGTTGGAGATGGCAGTGGCAGCAGCACCAGCAGACTATAGAGTGGCATGACGACAGTGTGGCCAGGTGGCAGCAGCATGAGTAGGCCACAGAGTGGCAGAATGACAGACCCTGGAAGTGGCAGCAGCAGTGGAAGTAGTAGTACAATTTGGAGGCCACAGAGTGGCACAATTGCCTAATTTTGATGTAGCGGCAGCGGAGATGGCATGTGCATTCGGCGGCGGCAGCAGCATCAGGCCAGAGAGTGGCATGGTGACATACCCTGAGGAGCAGACCGTAAAAAAGAATTCTCGTCCTTTTGGTTAAGATCAACTGTAGCATATGTTCTTATCAGCAGCTGCAAGAGACAGCAGCAGTCGGACAAATTTACTAGGCCAACGAGTGGCACCGTAACAGCAGCTGCAAGAGGCAGCAGTCGAAGAAATTTCAAGGCCACAGAGTGACACCGTAGCAGCAGCTGCAAGAGGCAGCAGCAGTCGGACAAATTTACTAGGCCAACGAGTGGCACCGTAACAGCAGCTGCAAGAGGCAGCAGCAGTTGAAGAAATTTCAAGGCCACAGAGTGGCACCGTAACAGAAGCTGCAAGAGGCAGCAGCAGTCGAATACATTTACTAGGCCAACGAGTGGCACCGTAACAGCAGCTGCAAGAGGCAGCAGTCGAAGAAATTTCAAGGCCACAGAGTGGTACCATAACAGCAGCTGCAAGAGGCAGCAGCAGTCGGACAAATTTACTAGACCAATGAGTAGCACCGTAACAGCAGCTGCAAGAGGCAGCAGCAGTCGAAGAAATTTCAAGGCCACAGAGTGGCACCGTAACAGCAGCTGCAAGAGGCAGCAGCAGTCGAAGAAATATCAAGGCCACAGAGTAGCACCGTAACAGCAGCTGCAAGAGGCAGCAGCAGTCGATTACATTTACTAGGCTGACGAGTGGCACCGTAACAGCAGCTGCAAGAAGCAGCAGTCGAAGAAATTTCAAGGCCACAGAGTGGCACCGTAAGAGCAGCTGAAAGAGGCAGCAGCAGTCGAATACACTTACTAGGCCACCGAGTGGCACCGTAAAAGAAGCTGCAAGAGTGTGGAGGCGGTGGCAGCAGCATGAATAGGCCACAGAGTGGAACAATAACATAATTTGAAGGTAGCGAAAGCTAGGACACAGCGTGTGGAGGCAGCGGCAGCAGTAGCAGTAGCATACCGTAGAGTGGCACAATTACATAATTTGGAGGTAGCAGCAGCTAGGACACAGCGCGTGGAGGCGGCGGCAGCAGCATAAGTAGGCCACAGAGTGGCACATTTACATAATTTGGAGGTAACGTCAGCTAGGACACAGCATGTGGAGGCGACGGCAGCAGCATGAGTAGGCCACAGAGTGGCACAATTACATAATTAGGAGGTAGCGGCAGCTAGGACACAGTGTGTGGAGGCGGCGGCAGCAGCATGAGCAGCATACCGTAGAGTGGCACAATTACATAATTTGGAGGTAGCGGCAGCTGGGACACAGCGTGTGGAGACGGCGACAGCAGCATGAGTACGCCACAGAGTGGCACAATTACATAATTAGGGGCACCGTAACAACAGCTGCAAGAGGCAGCAGTCGAAGAAATTTCAATTCCACAGAGTGGCACCGTAACAGCAGCTGCAAGAGGCAGCAGCAGTCGAATACATTTACTAGGCCACCAAGTGGCACCGTAACATAAGCTGCAAGAGGCAGCAGTCGAATACATTTCAAGGCCACAGAGTGGGAGAGGCAGCAGGAGTCATAGAAATTTTAATGAGACAGAATGGCACAGTGAAATAATCTGGGAGAGGCAGCAGCAGTCACAAAAATTTAAATGCAACATACCGTAGAGTGGCACAATTACATAATTTGGATGTAGTGACAGCTAGGACACAGCGTGTGGAGGCGGCGGCAGCAGCATGAGTAGGCCACAGAGTGGCCCAATGACATAATTTGGAGGTAGCGGCAGCTAGGACACAGTGTGTGGAGGCAGTGGCAGCAGTAGCAGTAGCATACCATAGAGTGGCACAATTACAAAATTTGGAGGTAGCGGCAGCTAGGACACAACGAGTGGAGGTGGCGGCAGCAGCATGAGTAGGCCACAGAGTGGCACAATTACATAATAGGATGTAGCGGCAGCTAGGACACAGCGTGTGGAGGCGGCGGCAGCAGCATGAGTAGACCACATAGTGGCACAGTTACATAATTTGGAGGTAGCGGCAGCTAGGACACAGCATGTGGAGGCAGCAGCAGCAGCATACCGTAGAGTGGCACAATTACATAATTTGGAGGTAGCGGCAGTTAGGACACAGCGTGTGGAGGTGGCAGCAGCATGAGTAGGCCACAGAGTGGCACAATGACATAATTAGGAGGTAGCGGCAGCTAGGACACAGTGTGTGGAGGCAGCGGCAGCAGTAGCAGTAGCATACCATAGAGTGGCACAATTACATAATTTGGAGGTAGCGGCAGCTAGGACACAACGTGTGGAGGCAGCGGCAGCAGCAGAAGTAGGCCACAGAGTGGCACAATTACATAATTAGGAGGTAGTGGGCAGCTAGGACACAGCGAGTGGAGGTGGCGGCAGCAGCATGAGTAGGCCACAGAGTGGCAAAATTACATAATTAGGAGGTAGCAGCAGCTTGGACACAGCGTGTGGAGACGGCGACAGCAGCATGAGTAGGCCACAGAGTGGCACAATTACATAATTAGGGGCACCGTAACAACAGCTGCAAGAGGCAGCAGTCAAAGAAATTTCAATTCCACAGAGTGGCACCGTAACAGCAGCTGCAAGAGGCAGCAGCAGTCGAATACATTTACTAGGCCACCAAAGTGGCACTGTAACATAAGCTGCAAGAGGCAGCAGTCGAATACATTTCAAGGCACAGAGTGGGAGAGGCAGCAGGAGTCGTAGAAATTTTAATGAGACAGAATGGCACAGTGACATAATCTGGGAGAGGCAGCAGCAGTCACAAAACTTTAAATGCAACATACCATAGAGTGGCACAATTACATAATTTGGATGTAGTGACAGCTAGGACACAGCGTGTGGAGGCGGCGGCAGCAGCAGAATACCATACAGTGGCACAATTACATAATTTGGAGGTAGCGGCAGCTAGGACACAGCGAGTGGAGGCGGCGGCAGCAGCATAAGTAGGCCACAGAGTGGCACAATGACATAATTTGGAGGTAGCGGCAGCTAGGACACAGTGTGTGGAGGCAGCGGCAGCAGTAGCAGTAGCATACCATAGAGTGGCACAATTACATAATTTGGAGGTAGTGGCAGCTAGTACACAACGTGTGGAGGCGGCGGCAGCAGCAGAAGTAGGCCACAGAGTGGCACAATTACATAATTAGGAGGTAGTGGCAGCTAGGACACAGCGAGTGGAGGTGGCGGCAGCAGCATGAGTAGGCCACAGAGTGGCAAAATTACATAATTAGGAGGTAGCAGCAGCTTGGACACAGCGTGTGGAGACGGCGACAGCAGCATGAGTAGGCCACAGAGTGGCACAATTACATAATTAGGGGCACCGTAACAACAGCTGCAAGAGGCAGCAGTCAAAGAAATTTCAATTCCACAGAGTGGCACCGTAACAGCAGCTGCAAGAGGCAGCAGCAGTCGAATACATTTACTAGGCCACCAAGTGGCACTGTAACATAAGCTGCAAGAGGCAGCAGTCGAATACATTTCAAGGCCACAGAGTGGGAGAGGCAGCAGGAGTCGTAGAAATTTTAATGAGACAGAATGGCACAGTGACATAATCTGGGAGAGGCAGCAGCAGTCACAAAACTTTAAATGCAACATACCATAGAGTGGCACAATTACATAATTTGGATGTAGTGACAGCTAGGACACAGCGTGTGGAGGCGGCGGCAGCAGCAGAATACCATACAGTGGCACAATTACATAATTTGGAGGTAGCGGCAGCTAGGACACAGCGAGTGGAGGCGGCGGCAGCAGCATAAGTAGGCCACAGAGTGGCACAATGACATAATTTGGAGGTAGCGGCAGCTAGGACACAGTGTGTGGAGGCAGCGGCAGCAGTAGCAGTAGCATACCATAGAGTGGCACAATTACATAATTTGGAGGTAGTGGCAGCTAGTACACAACGTGTGGAGGCGGCGGCAGCAGCAGAAGTAGGCCACAGAGTGGCACAATTACATAATAGGATGTAGCGGCAGCTAGGACACAGCGTGTGGAGGCAGCAGCAGCAGCATACCGTAGAGTGGCACAATTACATAGTTTGGAAGTAGCGGCAGCTAGGACACAGCGTGTGGAGGCGGCGTCAGCAGCATGAGTAGGCCACAGAATGGTACAATGACATAATTTGGAGGTAGCGGCAGCTAGGACATAGCGTGTGGAGGCGGCGGCAGCAGCATGAGTAGCATACCGTAGAGTGGCACAATGACATAATTTGGAGGTAGCGGCAGCTAGAACACAGCGTGTGGAGGTGGCAGCAGCATGAGTAGGCCACAGAGTGGCAAAATGACATAATTAGGAGTAGCGGCAGCTTGGACACAGCGTTTGGAGGCAGCAGCAGCATACCATAGAGTGGCACAATTACAAAATTTGGAGGTACTGTGTGGAGGCAGCAGCAGCATACCGTAGAGTGGTACAATTACTTAATTTGGAAATAGCGGCTAGGACACAGCATGTAGAGGTGGCGACAGCAACATGAGTAGGCCACAGAGTGGCACATTTACATAATTTGGACGTAGCGGCAGCTAGGACACAGCATGTGGAGGCGGCGGCAGCAGCATGAGTAGGCCACAGAGTGGCACATTTACATAATTAAGAGGTAGCGGCAGCTAGGACACAGCGTGTGGAGGCGGTGGCAGCAGCATGAGTAGGCCACAGAGTGGCACAATTACATAATTAGGAGGTAGCGGCAGCTAGGACACAGTTTGTGGAGGCAGCAGCAGCATACCGTAGAGTGGCACAATTACATAATTTAGAGATAGTGGCAGCTAGAACACAGTGTGTGGAGGCGGCGGCAGCAGCATGATTAGGCCACAGAGTGGCACAATTACATGATTAGGAGGAAGCGGCAGCTAGAACACAGAGTGTGGAGGCGGCGGCAGCAGCATGAGTAGGCCACAGAGTGGCACAATTACATAATTAGGAGGTAGCAGCAACTAGGACACAGCGTGTGGAGAAGGCAGCAGCGGCAGCAGCAGCAGCAGCATACCGTAGAGTGGCACAATGAAATAATTTAGAGGTAGCGGCAGGTAGGAGACAGCGTGCGGAGGCGGCGGCGGCAGCAGCAGTAGCATACCGTAGAGTGGCTCAATGACATAATTTGGAGGTAGCTGCAGCTAGGACAAAGCGTGCGGAGGCAGCGGAAGCAGCATGAGTAGGCCACAGAGTGGCACAATTACATAATTAGGAGGTAGCGGCAGCTAGGACACAGTATGTGGAGACAGCAGCAGCATCATCAGGCCACAAAGTGGCATGGTGACATAGCCTGGAGGTGACAGCAGTAGCAGCATGAGGAGACCTGATTGTTGAGGAGGCAGCAGCATCAGAAGGCTACATATTGGATCAGTGACAGAGTGGAGAGGTGGGTGGCAATACCAGTCACTGGTAAAGATGCTGGGTGGTAGAAGGAGCAGCTGGTAGATGTGTGGCATCAGGAGGGTGGCAGCATCATAAGAGTGGCTGAGGCAGGTAGCCTGAAGAATACAGTCTTATTTGTCAAGGTTTGGGTGACGCATCATGGCTGATCTAATCTGATGCATCAGGCATTGGTGGGTGGAAATCCTGGCTGATCCACACCTGATTCATCTTGACAAAGGTGAGTCTTTCCACATTTTGGAAGGACAGGCGAGTTCTCCTTGGGGTAACTATGGCCCCCGTCGCACTGAACACCCGCTCTGATGCCACACTACTAGCCGGGCAGGACAGCTTCTCCAGTGCAAACTCGGCCAGTTGTGGCCACAAATCCAGTTTGGCTGCCCAGTAGTCCAGCGGATCTTCAATGTGGGGTGGCAGGGTGCTGTCCAAGTAGGCCACCAACTGATGGTTCAGGGTCTGCTCCTGGTCTACCTGCTGCTGCTGGTGAGTACTTGCCGCACTTGGCGGGTGAAGAAAGCTGTTCATCAGCGACTCCAGACTCAAGTTGTTGCTGATGGAGCTGGTACAGCTCCTAACCCCAGACCCCCACACAGCAGCCATGGCAGTGGTACGTGAGCGCTGAGGGACCCCCCAGTCAGACCTGCGAGAGGATGGACGATGACGCAGATAGGCAGCAGCCAACTGACTACATAGGATGTCTCTATAGTACTTCAGTTTGTCCTCCCTCTCTGCAGGAAAAAAAAAGGCCCCCATTTTAGACCGGTAGCGAAGGTCCAAGAGGGTGGGGAGTCAGAAGCCATCCCTCTGCCATATGGTGAATATTCGGCTGTCACTACATAAGCGAGCATGCATCGGGCCATTTGCGCAAGTGACTTAGAGGAACTCCCTGCCTCCAACTCCACTGCATACTTCCATGGTATCTCTGGGTCATCTGCCTCATCTTCCTCATCTCCCTCTACCTCCTCTGGCTGCTCCTGCTCCTCCTCTTCTGTCACCTGGGTAGAAAAACCACTAAATGCTCCAATGTCCTCCTCCTCCTCCAGTTCAGCCCCCACCGGACTCATGTGGCCGTGAGATGCAGTCTCCACGTCTCCAGTCCCCTGACCAGAAAGATTTTGCAGCATCTGTTCCAGGACATGAAGCAGTGGAATGACGCTGTTCATACCGTAGTCCTGGCGACTGACAACGTGGCCTCCTCAAAGGGCCTGAGCAAGCGGCAGGTGTCACGCATGATCTGCCACTGGCTGACATCAAAATTACACAGGGGAGTACTCCTGTCCGCTTGGATCATTAAGAAATCGTTTATGGCCTTTCTCTGTTCGTACAGTCGGTCCAACATATGGAGAGTAGAATTCCAACGGGTGGAAACGTCACATATCAGCCTATGTTGGGGGATGCCATTCTGCCACTGCTGCTTAAGGGGGGTGTGCTTGGCGGTGTAGGAATGGCTGAAGTGCATGCAAAGTTTCCTGGCCATTTTTAGAATGTTTTGCAGTTGGGTATAAGACTTGAGGAACCGTTTGACAACCAGATTAAATACGTGCGCCATACAGGGCGCATGGCTCAGTCCTCCTTGGCGCAGAGCGGACACCATGTTCTTTCCGTTATCTGTCACCATGGTTCCGATTTTTAGTTGTCGCGGAGAAAGCCAGCAATCGATTTCTTCTTTCATGACACGGAGAAGTTCCTCCCCTGTGTGACTTCGTTTGCCCAGGCAAACCAGGGTAGAACTGCGTGACACCGCCGTGCCCTGCACATGTGGTACGCTGGAGGAGCACTATGACTTGGCCCTGCAGTGGAGGCTGAGGTGGTGGATAAGGAGCCGGACATTAGCGCAGGATCAGCAGTATGACAATGAGGAGGAGATAGTGGCGTCACCCGTTCAAGTTGCTCGTGTGGCTGGGCAGGAAGCACATTGACCCAGTGGGCCGTAAAGGACATGTACTGGCCTTGACCGTAGTTACAACTCCACACGTTGGTGCTGTCGTGCAGTTTGGCAGACACCAACAGGCTCAAGGACTGGGCCACCTTCTCTTCTACATATTTGTGCAGGGCTGGGACTGACTTTTTGGCAAAGAAATGACGGCTTGGGACTCTCCACCTCGGCTTGGCACAAGCCATCAGTTCTCTGAACGGTGCAGAGTCCACCAGTTGAAAAGGGAGGGACTGAAGCACGAGCAACTTGGACAGGAGCACGGTCAGCTTCTGTGTTGTAGGATGGCTAGACGGGTACTGCTGTCTCTTTGCAATCGCCTCGGTGGAGGACTGCTGCCGTAATGAGTGGCGAGGAATAAGAGGAGGAGGAGCAGGAGCATCTGGAGCGGTAGATAATGACAGACAGCTCCCTTCGACAGAGGTGCTGGAGCCTTGACTGCCTGAATGGATGCGT
>ONZH01024829.1:0-12795 GCA_900303285.1 Rhinella marina | reverse complement strand
TCTAGTTATGAGTAGTGTTGAGCGAACTTGCGTTTTCCAGTTTGGCGTACAAGGTTTCAGGTTATCTAAGAATTCCGTAATGGATTCCGCTACCATGGACCGGAATTCTATGACAGCATGCACCACAGAAGCCTATAAGAGGCATTCCGTCATTATAGAACTCTATGCTAGTCATAGTGCATGCTGTCATAGAATTCTGTTATGGTCCGTGGTAGCGGAATCCATTACGGAATTCTTAGATAACCTGAACCTTGTACGCCGAACTGGAAAACACAAGGGGTTGTCATATTCCCTTCTTCCCCCACTCAGCTCTTCTGATATGAACATCACAGCATTTCATGCTCCATTGCTCTGCACAATTCAGCACAGGGCAAGGGCTTTTTTCTGCAGATCCGGTGAAGTCACCGGATCTCTACAAAAATTCTCCAGATTCAGACCACGGCAAGGGAAATGCTCCGATGCTTATGTCACAGGGGCTGAGTGGGGGGAGAAGGGGATATGTCCAGGTTCAGCTCTAAAGTCATCTGATCATTGCACTTTGATACTGTATTAGGGCTCTTTCACACGAGCGGATGCCGTCTGAGGAATCCACTGCATGTAAGAGAGCCAAGCACCGTTCTGGACAGATGAGACATGGAGCAGTAACATGACGGTGGTATTGGTTATATTCGTTCCCCCTCTTCTCATACTTACCTGCCCAACACCACCCACAACGCATACCTTAATTATTAACTACCCTCCCAGTCCCCAATAATGACACAACAACCAATTTGGATTAATGTCGGCCACAGCAGCCGTTTTATTTATATAATAATAATTTATATATTAACATAAGCCTCTTTACCAAAACATTTAACACAAATGACCCAATATGCAACAGCATATAACCCACCCTTTTCCATATGTATAACATACAACATAATACCAAAAATCACAGGAGGAGGTCCTTGAAACCCCAAGACATTGATAATGACCCTACCAGGTTAGGCCACCTTGCCCCCAGCTGATAAGCGCCCAGCTCGGAGGCACCACTGATGGCCCTTTCAACAAACCATAAACCACCAAACTCCAAGGGAGTCCAGCCCCAACCGTGGAGCCCTCCCTTTATCCCTCACCACCTTTACCCAACTCCAAGGACCTCCCCCCGCCACCAACGGGCAGTCTTGACCTCCCTTAAGACTGGCCGTCCCTCCACAGATTTAATGCCTTTTCGATCCCTTACTGCAGGGCCAAGCACCACATATCTATCTCCACCTCGTTCAAATGTACCCCATCCGCATGCCAGAAACCACCTAAACCCTTCTCCAACTCCACATGACAAACCACAAGCGCCCCATTTATGGCCATAAACCGTCCAATTGCTCGATTCACCATGATGCGTGCCTTGTTCACCGCATCACACGACCTAGCTCCTCTCCAAAACTTACGGGGTACAATATCCGACCAGACAATTACCATCTTGGGGAACAAAGCCCATAACCGGAGCATGTCAAATTTTATGTCGCGGACTAGTTCCCTAAATGGTCTGGCTCCCAAATCATTACCCCCGACATGCAACACCAACACATCGCGGGCTCTGTCCAACCTCACGAACCGGTGAACCTCAGACAACACGTTGCCCCAAACCATTCCTTTACGCCCCAACCACCTTACCACCGCCTCCGACCGGGACAGGCCCAGCTGTTGTCCATCTGGCCATACCACCGCCCTCAACGCGCCCCAAAAGACGTAGGAATGTCCCAATACCCAAACGAGTGCTGTTATAGCACCTGAAAAGAAAAACAACAAGAAGCTGAACACAACCAAACAATTAATATCAGCCAAAACCAGCCCCACAAATGACTTAAATACTGTCTAACCTAACATAAGACCTAAACCTAGCCGACTCCCAACGGCCAATCTTCTTAATAATCTCTTCCCCCACTCCCCAACGTGCCGCCTCCGTTGCCGCCCTTATTCTAAATGAGTGACCCGCATAACCACAGCTACCAACCCCCAAGCCCTCCAAGCACTTCTGGAAAATTGCTAAAAAGTGAAAACGAGACAAAAAAGACCCGTCCTCATGCATCAGCAACGGTAAGCCCTTCCCGCCCTTACTGCCTCCAAATAACTTAAGACAGTTCACAGGACACATCGGACAACCTGGCACCACATACAACACCACTTTAGCGCCCCGCCCTTCTACATCAGTCTTCGATCGCCGTATCCGAAACTCCAACCTGTCCTCAAATAACACTACGTCCTCCCCTAACAAACCTCCTGCTCTCCTAACCGTAGGCGAGACAAGCTCCCCCAGCCGCATAGCCCCAAAAAAACCCAAAGAGAAAGCTAAACGAAATAACCTCTTCTCCCATACCGAACTGCAAACTGACCCAACCTGTTGGCCCAAATCCTGGAGCAAGGTAAAAGAAATAGGCCGCCTTCTATCCACCCTGGCCCCCAAACGCCGCCATCCTTTTAACGCCCGACCCACTAAAAAGGATTTAGTAAAATCCCTCATTCTTCATGCCTTGAACCCAAACGCTAACCCCGCTACATACTTATTCATCTTGCTTACCGACCACCCTCCTCCTTACACCTCCCAATCACCGTCCGTAACCACAAATCCACCACACCACTCCTCCCACAAGCTCCAAGCCCTCCCATACACATCCCATGTACCGGGCGACAATGATGACTGGATCAGACCCTCCACTGCATTTCCAATAGCTCCTACAGGCAACCCGGGCACGCCAGCCCAACTTCTTCCGCCTCCGGGGCCAGCTGCCGAAACCGTTCCCACTGCGAACGAGAAAGAGCATCAGCGATACAATTGTCAACACCCGGAATATGCACCGCCACAACCCAGGCATTCAGCGACAGGCATTCTAATACCAATTCCTGCAACAACCTCACCACCAACGGTGACGATGCTGACAACTTGTTAATCGCCTCCACCACTCCCAAATTATCACAGTGGAACCGCACCTTCCTGTTGCTAAACAACCTACCCCACAGTTTTACCGCCACCACTATCGGAAACAGCTCCAACAGGGCCAAGTTCCTCACCCAGCCCCTCGAAGTCCAACTATCTGGCCACTCACCTGCGCACCATTGGCCCTTGCAATACACACCGAAACCACAACCCCCAGCAGCATCCGAAAATAATTCAAAATCAAACGCATTCACAACTTCTTCCATAACTAATGACCTGCCATTATATTTCTCAAGAAAAGAACTCCAAACTCTTAAGTCAGCCCTCAATTCCCTACCCAACCGCACTTAATGATGCGGTGCGGCAATACCAGCCGTTGTCCCCTCTAAGCGCCTACTAAAAATCCTGCCCGTTGGCATGATCCAGCACGCAAAATTCAGCTTCCTGAGCAGCGACTGCAGCTCCCTCAGCTGCATCTTCTTGCAGCCGCTCCGCCCTTGACACCTCCGACCTCAAGTCCTCAAGTTTTTCCAGGGGCAGTCGACATTCCATGTTTACTGTGTCTATAGTTATACCCAGAAAACTGAATTCCGTAACCGGACCCACCGTCTTGTCCTTCGCTAGCAGTACCCCAAAACACCCAAACAGTGAGCACAACGTGTGAAACAACATTGAACACACCCTAGAATCTGGCGGGCCAATACAAAGAAAGTCATTCAAATAGTGAATGACCGACCGACAACCCGACGCATCTGCTACCGCCCACTCAAGAAACGAGCTAAATGCTTCAAAATAAGCGCACAATAGGGAATACCCCATCGGCAAACAACGGTCCACAAACCCCCCCCCCCCCCCCCAATAACATCCCAACAAATGCAAACTATCCGCGTGAACAGGCAACAAACGAAAGGCCGATTCTATGTCCGTCTTGGCTAACAACGCCCCTTTTCCATACTTACGCACCCATGCTATTGCCGCATCAAATGATGTATAAACAACGGAACAAATGTCCGGGTCTATCCCATCATTGACCGACGAACCTTTTGGGAACGGCAGATGGTGAATAAGACGAAATTTATTCACCTCCTTTTTCGGCACCACCCCCAATGGGGACAAACGTAAATTAACCAGCGGTGGCTCCGAAAAAGGCCCTGCCATCCTTCCTAACCTAACTTCCTTAGCCAAATTTTCTGATACCACCTCAGGATGCTGCAACGCAGACCTCAAATTCTTCTTAAGTAGCACCGGACCAGACGGACAAAAAGGTATCCAAAAACCGACCGAAAACCCTTCCCTCAACAAACTAGCCGCCGCCCTTTCCGGATATCTCTCTAAGAACAGCTCCATCCTTTGCAGCTGGACCGGCGTCTCCCCCCTTTGTATTGTTATCCCCTCCACCCTTCTGCTTGTTTCCCCTGAAATAGCGGGATGCACCGTGGTTACCTCCACAAGTGGAGCACTCATGTTTAAATTTACACTTTGCTCCAAACTTGCAGTTCCCTTCGTTGAATAGAAAGCACAGTCCTTTTGCAGACGCTGTCGCAAAACTGGACTGCGCTCCGCCCCCTGCCTCCCCCCAAAAGGGCTGCCCCATTCTAACTGGTGCCGTCACCTTTAACCACAAGGCTATATCCTTGTGGTCCCACCTAATTGTAGGACGAACCACTTTCCGCTGCCGGAACTGCTCATCATAGCGGAGCCAAGCTTGACCGCCGTATACCCGATACACCTCACCTATTGAATCCAAGTAACAGAACAGCGCAGAGCAACATTCCGGCGCTTTCTCCCCAATTACACTGGCCAAAATTGCAAACGCTTGCAGCCAGTTAGGAAAAGTACGCGGTATCAACTGATACCGCCTCTTTTCCTCATCATCCTTTTTATTATCATCCTTCTTAACCCTATCTAGATTAAATTTCTCTAAGGGGAGCAAGGAAAATATTTCCACATACTCTCCCTTCCATATTTTATCCCGCACCTCTTGTTTCAGATGGGCTCCCAAGGGGCCCTCAAAACACACGTAAACCTCCCCTTTCGCCTTATCTAACCACACCACCTCATCTTCCACCGGGCCCCCCGCCTGCGTCTCCACTGACACCGAAGCACCGCACCCACTCCGCACTGCGTCACCTGCGCCTGTAGCACCCCCAAAGCCACCACTTACACCCCATGCTGGCAATTGTGACCCCCCCTGCGGAACCCCAACCAGCTAACAGCCCGGCTAAACTGCCCAATAATTGCCCTAAACCCCTACCCACATCCACTGAGGGTCCCCCCCCAACCCCCTTCACTAGCTATTAAATGTAAGATTGCACCCCAGTTCATCTCACCTGGCTGCCTGGGCGCTGTGAACCCATCAGCCGATGCTCCGGATCCTGGATGCGACCTCGTCTGCGCCGTCCCTGAAGTCCCCGGCACCTCTTTCGTCTTGCTGCCATCCCCCAGCACTTCCTGTGCTGTGGACGTTTCTGCCACTGCCTCTAGATGCCGCCGATCCTTCAGATGAAGAGGTGGAGCCAGATCCCCGCGCCTCTCCTTGGTCCTGAAGCCTGCTGCCTTCCTCCACTTGCTCTGCAGTAGCCCCGCGCCGTCCTCCATCTTGAACACGCAGAGGGGCCCCCTCCCCCACCTGAACAGGAGGAGGACCCGCCGTTCCTGCTCCAGCTCCCACGCTGACCCATTCCACTGAAGCTGTAGGAGGTGACTGGGCCCGGCCACCCCTTGAGTCCAGCCTGCTTAGAGGATTCCTCCCTCACCTTGCGGCCCGCACGGGAGCCTGCCCGGCCGCCAGCCAGCGAGGAGGGTCTTCGTTCACATCTCTGGTGAACAGTATCTGGTAGAGAACATCCTGCTAGAGTTTACCGGATCCGGATACAGTTTTTGTCAGGCCGAAACCCTGCCGGTAGTCTGCCATAGTCCATGGCAGGAAAGCTCAACCTGCAGCCCTCCAGCTGTTTCAAAACTACAACTCCCAGCATGCCCTAATAGCTGTAGGTTGTCCAGGCATGCTGGGAGTTGTAGTTTTGCAACAGCTGGAGGGCTCAGATTGGGCATCCCTGGTGAATGGTAGAATCTAGTAATGCTGGATCCGCTGAACTCTGGCGGGATGCTCTATGTCGGATCAGCCTGCCGGATACAGTCACCTGGGGTATGAATGAAGCCTTAGGCCAGGTTCACATCACTGTTCCATTTTTCGTTCTTCTGATCCGTCAGAAGAAAAGATAAATAAAAATAACACAGGGCCTGTATTTTAAGCATCCATTACGCTCAGTTACGCACATTTTGCATCCTCTTTAGCCATTTCCGTCTGAGATTTTTTTTATGTAAAAAAAAGTTCTACGCAAAGCAGGGGCCTCAAAAGGGTCTCAAAAGATCCGGGGCCCAAGCCCCAATGAATATGGCCCTCAGTCGCCCCCCCCCCGGCATACAATCCCCCACAGTCGCCCCCCCCCCCGGCATACAATCCCCCACAGTCGCCCCCCCCGGCATACAATCTCCCACAGTCACCCCCCAGCCAGGGCCGGTTTTAGACAAAATGTGGCTCTGGGCAAAATCAAAAGTGGGGCCCCAAATTTTGTAATAATGTGCTAACAACACAGTTACTGTATTTTTCGCTTTATAAGACGCACCACAGATTTTAGAGTAGCAAAATAAGAAAAAAATATTTTTCATCAGACCTCAGATCAGCCCACTCAGCCCCCATCAGACCTTAAATAAGCCCACTCAGCCCCCATCAGCCCCCATATGCAGCATCAGGTCATCGTGCGCATACTACGTCCTGACGCTGTACGGGGTCAGGACGGTGCAGCGCCGGCAGGAGAAGACAAGGAAGCACTGGACCCGGAGCGGAGCTTCAGCGCAGGAGAATGAGTATGTATCCCCTCTCCCGGCACCTAATACATACCAGTGAGCGCTTCCATAATGGAAGCGTTCACTAGTATTCACTTTATAAGACGCACAGCAATTTTCAAATGCCTCTTATAAAGCTAAAAATACGGTACATTCTATTGATTCCAGCCCTTCCTCACAGATTTACACCCCATAAATCTCCTTAAACAGTTCTTCACCCTCATGGACACAGAATACACTCCATGCCCCCTCCTCTCACACAATGAGTTCCCCTCACTCAAAGCATCTAAAAGTATTAAAAACAAGAAGCGCGGGATTTCTCTTCAGGCGCGCTTTCCACCAGCGAAGATTGGTGAAAGCACCCTGTTCTGTAAATAAGCATCAGCCTTTACTAGGCTTCCAGGTTCATTGTTAGTATATCCCAGTTCAGGCCACTAGGTGGCAGCAGTGAACTGTGATATAATGATTTCAATACAGACTAATGGAGCAATTTACATCTGATGATTGTAAGTTGTGGTCCACTTAGGGGACTTAAAAAGTGAAAAAAAAACAAAAAAACAAAATGGCATTATAGGCATGCAAAAACACCCATACTTTTAAAATATTGAAAAAAGTTCGCCTATATGGTGTAACAGAACACTTTATCTCCCAAGAAAATTGAATAAAAAGTAATAAACACACCCCAAGATGACAGGCTGTGTACTTAAGCTTTATTTAGCCTTTATTTTCAAAATTTCCTGTGGGGATTTGAACTCACAACCTACTACATTACAGGCAAGTACCTTAACCACTGGGCATGGTGAAAAACCTCATAGAAGTTTCTCTGATATTGAAAAACCTCCTAAGGGGCTCTCTTGCATTATACGAGATAAACTTCTATGAGGTTTTTAATCATAGGCTTAACATTGAGTTCCATAGCCCAGTGGTTAAGGTACTTGCCTGTAATGTAGAAGGTTGTGAGTTCAAATCCCCACAGGAGTGTTTTAAAATTAGAGTCTAAACTAGACTTATAAATTTACAGGGTGTTCCCAAGCATAGTGGGAATACCCCTTTCACCATTCATAACACTAACTCCATATATGGAGTCAAAACAGGGACTCCTAAGCTGGGAAGTTCCCCACTCTGGAGTCCCGACTGAAGCAGGGGGCCCCCTTAGAGGATCAGGTCGCACTGCAGCTGTCTCCACCAGTCCCGAGGTTCGGGGCCAGGGCCCTAGTATTTTGTTTTTTCCATCTAAAATAACGTATTTCAGATGGAAATGGCTAAAATGGATGCAAAAATGTGCATAAATGAGCATAACGGATGCTTAAAATACAGGATCTTTTTTATTGCTTTTTTTTTTCTTCTGACGGATCAGAAGAACGAAAAACTAACAGTAATGTGGGCTTGGGCGGTAGTGCTATATAGTACATTATACCAACTAATGTCACCTAATGTGTACATGTTGTTTCGTAATCACCCCCCAAAAACAGTAGTAATGTGCAATGTACCTACTTAAGGCACTGTTCATGGGTGAGAGAGGGGAGGGGCTGGGGTAGAAGGTGGGAGGGACCAGGGATGGATAGTCAGAGGGGCTTGGGAAGGAACTTGGGGGCCCAATTCAGATTCCTGCTATGGGGCCCAATTAATTCTATGTACGTCCCTATCAGTAAGTAAAATTTCGCAGTCACAGGCCCACCAAGGAAATATGAAATATCAGTAAGTAGAATTTCGCAGTCACAGGCCCACCGAGCAAATGTGAAATATCAGTAAGTATAATTTCGTAGTCACAGGCCCACCGAGCAAATGTGAAATATCAGTAAGTAGAATTTTGTAGTCACAGGCCCACCGAGCAAATAAGAAATATCAGTAAGTAGAATTTCGCAGTCACAGGCCCACCGAGCAAATGTGAAATATCAGTAAGTAGAATTTCGCAGTCACAGGCCCACCAAGCAAATATTAAATATCAGTAAGTATAATTTTGCAGTCACAGGCCCACCAAGCAAATATGAAATATCAGTAAGTAGAATTTCGCAGTCACAGGCTCACTGAGCAAATATCACATGTCAGTAAGTTAAATTTTGCAGTCACAGACCCAGTGAGAAAATATCAAATATCAGTAAGTATAATTTCGCAGTCACAGGCCCACCAAGCAAATATGAAATATCAGTAAGTAGAATTTCGCAGTCACAGGCCCACCGAGCAAATGTGAAATATCAGTAAGTATAATTTTGCAGTCACAGGCCTACCGAGCAAATGTGAAATATCAGTAAGTATAATTTTGCAGCCACAGGCCCACCGAGCAAATATGAAATATCAGTAAGTATAATTTTGCAGTCACAGGCCCACCAAGCAAATATGAAATATCAGTAAGTAGAATTTCGCAGCCACAGGCCCACTGAGAAAATATCACATGTTAGTCAATAGAATTTCGAGGCAACAGAATGGTACGACGACATTATGGAGGCAGTAGTAGTAGGAGCAGCAGCAGCAGCAGCATGGGCAGCCTACAGAATGGTACGATGACATTATGGAGGCAGCAGTAGTAGGAGCAGCAGCATAGGCAGCCTACAGAATGGTACGACGACATTATGGACTCAGTAGTAGTATTAGCAGCAGCATGGGCAGCCTACAGAATGGTACGACAACATTATGGAGGCAGTAGTAGTAGCAGCAACATCAGCAGCATAGGCAGACTACAGAATGGTACGACAACATTATGGAGGCAGTAGTAGCAGCAGAAACAGCAGCAGCAGCAGCAGCAGCATGGGCAGACTACAGAATGGTACGACAACATTATGGAGGCAGTGGCAGCAGCAGCAGACTATAGAGTGGCACGACGACAGTGTGGGGAGTTGGGTGGCAATAACAATTCCCACTGACGATGGTGGGTGTAAGAAGGAACACTTGGCACCAGATGTGTGGCGTCAGGCGGGTGGCAGCATTAGAATATTTGGTGAGGCAGGTAGCCAGAAGAAACAGTCAAAAAACAGCATGAATGATCTAATCTGATGCATCAGGCATTGGTGGTTGGAAATCCTGGCTGATCCACGGCTGATTCATCTTGACAAAGGTCAGTCTCTCCACATTTTAGGTGGACAGGAGAGTTCTCCTTGGGCTAACTATGGCCCCCGCCGCACTAAACACCTGCTCTGATGCCACACTACTGGCCGGGCAGGACAGCTTTTCCAGAGCAAACTCGGTCAATTGCGCCCACAAATCTTGTTTGGCTGCCCAGTAGTCCAGCGGATCTTCAATGACGGCTGACAGGGTGCTGTCCAAGTATGCCACCACCTGCTGTTTTAGGTCCTCCTCCAGATCTAGCTGATGCTGCTGGTGAGTAGTTTCTTCACTATGCGGGTGAAGAAAGCTGCTCTCAGCAACTGTAGACTCAGGCTGCTGCTGCTGACAGAGCTGGTACTGCTACTGCCATCCCTACCCCCCCCCCCCAGCAGCCATGGCAGTGGAACATGAGCGCAGAGGGCCCCCCCAGTCAGACCTTAGAGAGGAAGGACAATGGTGCAGCGGACAACTGACTACATAGGATGCATTTATAGTAGTTCAGTTTGTCCTCCCTCTCGGCGGGTGTAAAAAAAACCCCCCGGTAGCGAGGGTCTAATAGGGTGGAGAACCAGTAGTCATCCCTCTGCCAAATGGTGACGATACAGCTGTCACTATGCAAGCAAGTGAGCATGCATCGGGCCATTTGCACAAGTGACTCGGAGGGACTCCCTGCCTCCATCTCCACTGCATACTGCCACGGTGTGTCTGGGTCCTCTGCTTCCTCTTTCTCATTGCCCCATAGCTCCTCTGGCTGCTCCTGCTCCTCCTGCTCCCCCTCTCCTGTCACCTGGGTAGAGAAACTACCCATTTCTCTAGGCATTTTTTGTGCTTTAATGTCCTCCTCCTCCTCCAGTTCAGCCCCCACAGGGCTCATGTGGCCCTGAGATGTAGTCACCACATCTCCTGTCCCCTGACCTGCCAGATTTAACATCATCTTTTCCAGAATATGAATGAGTGGAATGACGTAGTCCTGGCGACTGACAAATAAAGTGGCCTCCTCAAAGGGCACGAGCAAACAGCAGGTGTCACGCATGAGAAGCCACTGGCTGACATCGAAGTTACACAGGGGAGTACCTCTGTCCGCTTGGATCATTAAGAAATCATTTATGGCCTTTCTCTGTTCGTACAGTCGACCCAACATAAGGAGGGTGGAATTCCAACGGGTGGAAACGTCACATATCAGCCTATGTTTGAGGATGCCGTTCTGCTGCTGCAGATCAAGGAGGGTGTGCTTGGCGATGTTGGAGTGGCTGAAGTGCATGCAAAGTTGCCTGGCCATTTTTAGGATGTCTTGCAGATGGGTAGAAGATTTTAGGAACCTCAAACAAAAAGATACGAGGACAGCATCCTTATCCAGTGAAAACAATGTGTCTTTTATTCCATCAATGCACCAGCATGTACCAGGGTGCATTGATGGAATAAAAGACACATTGTTTTCAGTGGATAAGGATGCTGTCCTCATATCTTTTTGTTTGAGACTACTACTGAGGCCTTTGGACTGGACTCCTACAAAGGGACGCGCATCCTGGAAGCCACTAGCCACTCTTGAAAGGTGCTGTACCAATTTTTCTTTTTTTATGTAGATTTTAGGAACCGTTTGACAACCAGATTGAACAGGTGCGCCATGCAGGGCTCATGGCACAACCCTCCTTGATGCTGCACCGGCACCATGTTCTTCCTCCCCTGTGTGACACAGTTCGCCCAGGCAAACGAGGTGTAGAACCGAGTGACATTGCCGTGTCTGGCACATGTGGTATGCTGGTGGGGCACTGTGAATTGTCCCTGCAGTGGAGGGTGAGGACACGGTGGAGGGTGAGGAGGCAGACATTGTCGCAGGAGCAACGGTATGAGAACGTGGAGGCGGACGCAGCATGGCCTGGCCAAGTTGCTGGGGTGGCTATGCAGGAGCTACATTTACCCAGTGGGCCATAAAGGACATATACTGTCCCTGACCGTAATTAGAGCTCCACATGTCGGCGCTGCGGTGAACTTTGGCAGACACCGACAGGCTCAAGGACTGGCCCACCTTCTGTTCTACATATTTGTGCAGGGCTGGTACTGCCTGTTTCGCAAAGAAATGACGGCTTGGAACTCTCCACCTCGGCTTGGCACAAGCCATCAGTTCTCTGAAAGGTTCAGAGTCCACCACTTGTAAAGGGAGGGACTGCAGCACCAGCAACTTGGCCAGGAGCATGTTTAGCTTCTGCGCCGTTTGATGTGTACACGCATACTGCTGTCTCTTGGCAATGGCTTCGCTGATCAATTGCTGACGGAATGACTGACGAGGAGTAGGAGGAGGAGCAGGAGCATCAGATGATGGGAAGGACAGACAACTCCCTTCGGCTGAGGTGGTGGAGCCTTGACTGCCTGAAATCTGTTGAGCACCACTGGTTGATGCTGCGGCTGCTACTGCTGCAGGCTGGACCACCGCACTGGAGTCACGGTTCTCCCAGGCCACTTTATGGTGACGCTGCATATGTTGACGCAGGAAAGTGGTGCCAACATTGGCACCCTGGTCATGCTTCACCTTCTGCCCATAGATTATACAAATAGCTAGGTTCACCTCACCATCGTTTCCACACCGCGCGGACCACGGGCCCAGGGTTGCCAACCAGAGCTTTTCTTTTTTCTGGACAACTTATCCCGAAATCACGGACGGCCAACATTTTTTACGGACAAATTGGAAAACCATAATGAATTATGAAGATTATAAATGATACATGTCTATAGCTCAATATACTGATAATATCTCATTACCATAATTTACTGTAAGCTCTAAAATAATGATAATTACCACATTAATTTAGTCAAGTACCAGCAGAATCAAAAAAATCACGGACACATCAATTTTTTTTCACGGACACAGGAAAAAAGTCACCTATTTTTACGGACTGTCCAGAAATTTCTGGACGGTTGGCAACCCTGCCCGGGCCAGATCCAGCGGAAATGGTCCGTCCGATCTGAAATTCAAATGCCCAGAGCAGCTTAAT
>ONZH01024828.1:0-53017 GCA_900303285.1 Rhinella marina | reverse complement strand
AGAGATGAGCGAGTAGTGTTCGATCGAGCCGGTATTCGATCGAATACTACGCTATTCGGCATACTCGATTTCAATCGAATTCTTAGAATTCGTTTCCCCTCCCACCTTCCCTGGCGCTCTTTTTCCACCAATCACCATGCAGGGGGGGTATGACAGGCCCGCGGAGCCCGCTGGCAGCGCGAAAACGGCGTCTACATGCATTGGCTGGAAAAACCATGTGACCTCGAATCATAAAAACTCAGCTCTTCCTGCTCGTTCGCATATGCTGCGTGAACTTAGTCAGGGACAGAGGCTGGAGAAGGGAGAGATATGTTTTAGCTGTTGGTCAGGCAGGAGTGTGATTAAAAGCCCTTATCAGGGCTACTATAGTGCAGTACAGTGATAGCTTTACTACTATATACACTCTGCAGAGAACGGCTGCTGTATTCAGGGATAGCTGCTGGAGTAGGGACAGAGAGAGGCATTAGTGGTGTATTAGGTGCTCTGCTGCATACCAAACTATATTTGGCACTACTGTTCTGCGTTCTTTTTGGCTGCAAAACCCTGTTATATACCTAGTGTGTATATGCACCATCTGATCTGGCAGTATACGGCTGTGTACTTTTTTTTTTTTAAAAATACAGTTTATTTGGCTCTAGTGTTCTGGGTTCTGTGTGCCTGCAATACCCTTTTTGTATACCAGGTGTAAATACCCACTGTCTGACCTGTTAGTACACGGCTGTGTACCTAGAAATATAAAAAAAATAGGCATTTTCATTGGCACCTGTACTGTGCGTTCTCTTGCAAAATAATTTTATATACGTGGTGTTAATACACACCGTCTGAACTGTTAGTACACGGCTGTGTACCTAGAAATATAAAAAAAATAGGCCTTTTCTTTGGCACCTGTACTGTGCGTTCTCTTGCAAAATAATTTTATATACGTGGTGTTAATACACACCGTCTGAACTGTTAGTACACGGCTGTGTACCTAGAAATATAAAAAAAATAGGCCTTTTCATTGGCACCTGTACTGTGCGTTCTCTTGCAAAATAATTTTATATACGTGGTGTTAATACACACCGTCTGACCTGTTAGTACGCGGCTGTGTACCTAGAAATATTAAAAAAATAGGCCTTTTCTTTGGCACCTGTACTGTACGTTCTCTTGCAAAATAATTTTATATACGTGGTGTTAATACACACCGTCTGAACTGTTAGTACACGGCTGTGTACATATAAAAAAAATAGGCCTTTTCATTGGCACCGGTACTGTGCGTTCTCTTGCAAAATAATTTTATATACGTGGTGTTAATACACACCGTCTGAACTCTTAGTACACGGCTGTGAAGGCAAAATATTGTAACAAAAAAAAATAAAATGCGGAGGGGGGCTAGCGGAATCGGACGTGGACGAGGACGGGGGCGCGGAAATGCTGTTGGGGGCCTTGTTGAAGCCAGTGGGGATACAATGCGTGCTGGTGAGGGTCAGCCAGGATCCCACTCATCCAGAATCCCTGCCTTTATGGGACGGTTAAGCAGGGGGCGGGTTACACCGCTGTTGAGGCCTGAGCAGGTTGAACAGGTGGTGCAATGGATAGCCGATAGCGCTTCCACACAGTTGTCCACCAGCCAGTCATCCACACAGTCTCACTCTGACCCTCCTTCCTCCACACCTGGCCAACAGAGTCATCCCACCATTGACCCCTCCCAGGAGCTCTTTTTGGGTCCTTTTTCAGATGTGCCGGAAGAATCCCAGGAGCTAGCAGAGGAATTTGTTTGTAGTGATGCCCAAACACTTGAGTATTCGCCATCTCCTGCTGATGTGGACCCTGAACCAGCATCTGTTATCATGAGCGATGATGATGATGAGACGCAGTTGCCATCAAGGGAGGCTGTTGGAATGTCCAGTGGGCAGGAGGAGGAGCAGAGTGAGGAAGTGGAAGAGGAGGTGGTGGATGACGAAATGACCGACCCCACTTGGCCAGGGGTGATGTCCAGCGGGGAAAGCAGTGGAGAGGTGGTGGTCTGCGCAGCACCGAAAAAGGCAGCAAGAGGCAGAGGGATGTCCAGAGGCAGAGGGATGTCCACAGGCAGAGGGATGTCCACAGGCAGAGGACAGTCCAGACAGAGAAGTGAGGCCACAGCCAGCAGGGCCGAAGCTGTTCCCGGCAGCAGGCAGTCGCGCGAAGCTCCCCCATCGAGGCCTCGTACTTCTGTGGTGTGCCACTCAAAACTGAGTAGGGGCTCTGAGAAGAGCAATATGACCACCTCAGGCATGCGGCGTCACTTGGAAGTCAAGCACTGGGCTGAGTGGGAGAGAGCAAACGCAATACAACCTGCGCCCGGTCTTGCTGCCACTGCCTCTTCCCCTTTGTTGTGTGCTGCCACTGCGGTCCAGACCTCCAGCCAGGACACCTCCACATCTGCCTCTGCCTCGGCTACTTTGGGGCCTTCTCCTTCAGCCTCCCCTTCCCCCGCATCTTCGCCTGCACCTTCACACTCCTCGTCCCATCAACTGTCCATCTCGCAGGCGTTTGACCACAGGCGGAAGTACGCCTCGAGTCACCCCCAAGCCCAAGCCTTAAACTGCCACATCTCCCAAACTGCTGGCCCTGGAGATGTTGCCGTTTAGGCTTGTGGAGACGCAGGCCTTCCGCAACCTGATGGCGGCTGCCGCACCTCGCTATTCCGTCCCCAGCCGCCACTACTTTTCCCGGAGTGCCGTCCCCGCCCTGCACCAGCACGTGTCGCACAAAATCAGGCGGGCCCTGAGGTACGCAGTCAGCGCAAAGGTCCACTTGACCACCGACTCGTGGACAAGCGCTTGCGGCCAGGGACGATACATCTCTTTGACGGCACACTGGGTGAATGTTGTGGAAGCGGGGACGGGGTCGCAAACAGAGACGGCCTACCTACCACCCCCGCCCAAGATTGCCAGCACGGGTTCTGATAAACCACCCTCCTCTTCCTCCTCCTCCTCCTCCTCCTCTGCCTTAACATCGCCCTCAGCCGCTAGCTGGAAGTGTTGCAGCACTGGCGCGGGGAGACGTCAGCAGGCGGTGTTTAAGCTCATCAGCTTGGGCGACAGGAAGCACAGCGCCCCAGAGGTGAGGGACGCCATATTGCAGCAGACGGAGATGTGGCTGTCGCCGCTGCAGCTAGGACCAGGCATGGTCGTGTGCGATAACGGCCGTAACCTGGTGGCGGCTCTGGAGCTTGCCGAACTCAATCACGTACCATGCCTGGCCCACGTTTTTAATCTGGTAGTCCAAAAATTTCTAAAGACTTACCCCAACCTGGCAGAGCTACTGGTGAAAGTGCGGCGCTTGTGCGCTCACTTTCGGAAGTCAACTGTAGCTGCTGCCAGCTTAAAAAAACTCCAGCAACGCCTCCATTTGCCTGAACATCGGCTGTTGTGCGACCTGCCGACTCGCTGGAATTCCACCTATTCCATGTTGGCCAGGGTGTGTGAGCAGCAGAGAGCATTGATGGAGTACCAGATTATGAATCCACGCGTGCCTCCAACTCAGCTCCCTCAGTTTGCCAACCACGAGTGGCCATGGATGGCAGACATATGCGATGTACTGCGTATCTTTGAGGAGTCCACCAAGAAGGTCAGCAGCGAGGACGCTATAGTGAGCGTAACCATCCCGCTCCTATGCGTCCTTAAAGAATCGCTCATCGCAATAAGGGAGAACGCATTGCACGCAGAGGAGACGGGGGTAGGAGGAGACGCAACGGAGCTACACAGTCAGACCACACTTTTGTCTGCTTCACGGTGGCAGTTGCAGGAGGAGGAGGATGAGGAGGAGGACGACGTGGAGGTGGCTGTGGAAGAGGAGGAGGATGCTGGCGGCGAGGGTAGCAGTCAGGCTGTGTGCGTCCCATTGGTTCAGCGCGGATGGGGCGGAGAGGAGGCGGAAGAGGAAGAGGAGGAAATGGCAAGTGATCCTTCTGGTGGGGTCAGTGACGTCATGCCTATTCAGAGTCTGGCACACATGGCTGACTTCATGCTGGGCTGCTTTTCCCGGGACACACGTGTTGTCCGGATAGTGGAGAACAAACTGTACTGGGTCTTCGCACTCCTGGACCCCCGGTATAAAGATAACGTCTCCTCTTTTATTCCGGTAGAGGAGAGGACGAATCGATTGCTGGAATACCAGAGGGAACTCGTGCAGAACATGATGGAGATTTTCCCACCCACCATCGCTGGCGGCAGAGATGAGAGGGTCTCCCAGAGTCCCACAACATCGATCAGGCCCACAGCCACCAGGGGAACACTCTCCAAGGTGTGGGACACGTTCATGGCACCCCCTCGTGCAACTTCCATCACTGCGGGGCCCGCTCTCAGCAGGAGGGACAAGTATCGGCGGATGTTGCGGGAGTACCTGGCAGACCGTACCCCTGTCCTCCCCGATCCTTCGGCGTCCTACACTTACTGGGTCTCCAAGTTGGACACGTGGCTGGAACTGTCCCTGTACGCCTTGGAGGTGCTTGCCTGCCCTGCCGCCAGCGTGCTATCAGAAAGGATGTTCAGCGCAGCCGGGGGCATTATAACCGATAAGCGCAGCCGCCTGTCAACCGACAGTGCCGACAGGCTGACGCTAATCAAAATGAACAGCAAGTGGATTGACCCGGACTTTGCTTCTCCAACAGTGGAAAGCAGCCAAAAGTGAAGTGCCATCTGTATGAAGTGCCATTTCCTCCTCCACCTCCTCCTCCTCCTCCTTAACCGCCGTAGATTTGCTCCATAAAAAAAAAAAAAAAAAATTATGGCTCACCTCTTGGGCCTACAAACAATTTTTAAGAGGTCTCACCTCTTTAGCCTCCACACAATTTTTAAGACGTCTCACCTCTTTGGCCTCCACATAATTTTTAAGAGGTCTCACCTCTTGGGCCTCCACATAATTTTTAAGAGGTCTCACCTCTTGGGCCTCCACAAAATTTTTAAGAGGTCTCACCTCTTGGGCCTCCACATAATTTTTAAGAGGTCTCACCTCTTGGGCCTCCACATAATTTTTAAGAGGTCTCACCTCTTGGGCCTCCACATAATTTTAAGAGGTCTCACCTCTTGGGCCTCCACATAATTTTTAAGAGGTCTCACCTCTTGGGCCTACAAACAATTTTTCTCATGGCTCACCTCTTGGGCCTACAAACAATTTTTCTCATGGCTCACCTCTTGGGCCTACAAACAATTTTTATCATGGCTCACCTCTTTGGCCTCCACATAATTTTGAAGAGGTCTCACCTCTTGGGCCTACAAACAATTTTCTCACCTGCCTACAAACAATTGTTAAGAGGTCTCACCTCTTGGGCCTACAAACAATTTTATTATGGCTCACCTCTTGGGCCTTAATACAATTGATAAGAGGTCTCACCTCTTGGGCCTACAAACAATTTTTAAGAGGTCTCACCTCTTGGGCCTACAAACAATTTTATTATGGCTCACCTCTTGGGCCTTTATACAATTTTTAAGAGGTCTCACCTCTTTGGCCTCCACTTAATTTTTTCGAGGGCTCACCTCTTGGGCCTCCACTTAATTTTTTCGAGGGCTCACCTCTTGGGCCTCCATATAATTTTTTCGAGGGCTCACCTCAAGCTAACTTTGCCGCACTCATTAAAATATTTTCACAACAAGGACCTAAGAGCCCTCGATGGGAGAGCTTTGTGTGGGGGCCTGTTATAGGGAAGAGATGCGGCCCTGCGGGCTCTAGCCTGCCTTCTCCATGAGCCTCTGGCCAGCCCACGGCCTCTTCCTGCCTTTTGCGGTCCTACGCATCCTCAACATCCCCACTGCTTTACCTGCTAGACATGACACTGGGCCAGGTCGGGTCACTGACATCTCAAGCGCCAACAATTTGGGCATTTTAAGGCTTCTGCATGTGTTTGAGTTGTTTTTACATTTTAAAGAAGACATGTCTGACCACATCTCACACACACACACAATGACAATTAGGGGTGGGGTCTATTTGCTTTCCCCTTTGCCTATGCCATCTGTGGTTGTCATAGGCAACGTGATTTTAAGGGGTGCAGAATTTTATCTTCTTTTTTGTCTAGTTTGGCTTGGGGTCCATGGCAATGTAGAGGAAAGAAGGTTTCCTTGTATGGTCTCACTTTACAGAGAGGGTACATTGTCTTTGGAGTGTATTGTTGAGAGGCTGTGATAGTGGCGTAATAGTGCGACTTGGGCGCGTTATATGCACCCAGACATGCTTCCCCTGCTGTCCCAGTTGCATTCCAGCAGTGTTGGCATCCTTTTCTGAGGTTTCAGGGTGGACTTGGTGACCTCCAAGTGGTCGAATTGAGATTTCCAAGTGGCGAGCATTTTTTTCCCATAGACTTTAATGGGATTCGATACTCGGTCGAATAGTCGAATTTCGCGGTCTATTCGAATCGAATTTCGAACTTTCGAATATTTCACTACTCGCTCATCTCTAATTGGTAGCAAATGACTTGGTTGTATTCTGTGACGTACAGAAAGTGTCACCTGGCCAGTATATACGGATGGGAGCGAATGTGCTGAACTGTGACACACAGAAAGGTTACACACAGCTGAGTAAAATGGATTTGTATCACTGAGCTAAAACAACTGAAAAAATATATTTTTTTTTTATTTTGGGAACGTGACGTGCAAGAACTATGGTAGAACTCACTGACACCCTGTTAACGGTGGCTATTTAGTCTGCGACCCAGACAAATGTCACACAGAGAATTTTCTGGATCAAGCGGTAGATGATATTGGTAGCAAATGACTTGGTTGTATTCTGTGACGTACAGAAAGTGTCACCTGGAAAGTATATATGGATTGGAGTGAGTCAGTGCTGAACTGTGACACACAGAATGGTTCCACAGTGCTGTGTGCAATGGATTTGTATCACTGAGATAAAACAATAAAAAAAAAATAGGGTTAGATATGGCGATAGCTGCACTACTAGTGCCAGCCAGCCAAGTGACAAAAAAAAATGTGTTCTAGCCCTTAGAAGGGCTGTTGGGTTCTTTGTGGGTGATCCCTGCCTAACAGACAACTAAATGCAGGCCCTAACACTGTCCCTGAAAGGCAGCAGCTCTATCCCTAATGACATCCAGACGGCATCTGAGCCGAGCACCGCGGCCAGTCGGTTGTATATTCCAGGGTCACCTGATCAGGCCAGCCAACCCCTGCTATCGACATGTATGGGCCCCACGTGATGCTGGGTGGTACGCAGAGTCTCCTGGCTTGTGATTGGCTGTGTTTTTAGGCGCCAAAAAAGCACGATGCGGAAGTTGCCATTTCCTCAAGCATGGCGAGATACTCGTCCGAGCAGCGAGCACTTACGAGTACCCTAATGCTCGAACGAGCACCAAGCTCGGACGAGCATGCTCGCTCATCTCTACAGCTAAGTAAAGAAAAACGAGTGGCCATCATTACTTTAAGAAATGAAGGTCAGTCAGTCCAAAAAATTGGGAAAACTTTGAAAGTGTCCCCAAGCGCAGTCGCAATAACCATCAAGCGCTACAAAGAAACTGGCTCACATGAGGACCACCCCAGGAAAGGAAGACCAAGAGTCACCTCTGCTGCGGAGGATAAGTTCATCCAAATCACTAGACTCAGAAATCGCAGGTTAATAGCAGCTCAGATTAGAGACCAGCTCAATGCAACACAGAGTTCTATCAGCAGACACATCTCTACAACAACTGTTAAGAGGAGACTGTGTGCAGCAGGCCTTCATGGTAAAATAGCTGCTAGGAAACCACTGCTAAGGACAGGCAACAAGCAGAAGAGACTTGTTTGGGCTAAAGAACACAAGGAATGGACATTAGACCAGTGGAAATCTGTGCTTTGGTCTGATGAGTCCTAATTTGAGATCTTTGGTTCCAACCACCGTGTCTTTGTGCGACGCAAAAATGGTGAACGGATGGACTCTACATGCCTGGTTCCAACCGTGAAGCATGGAGGAGGAGGTGTGATGGTGTGGGAGTGCTTTGTTGGTGACACTGTTGGGGATTTATTCAAAATTGAAGGCATACTGAACCAGCATGGCTACCACAGCATCTTGCAGCGGCATGCTATTCCACCCGGTTTGCGTTTAGTTGGACCATCATTTATTTATCAACAGGACAATGACCCCAAACACACCTCCAGGCTGTGTAAGGGCTATTTGACCAAGAAGGAGAGTGATGGGGTGCTACGCCAGATGACCTGGCCTCCACAGTCACCAGACCTGAACCCAATCGAGATGGTTTGGGGTGAGCTGGACCACAGAGTGAAGGCAAAAGGGCCAACAAGTGCTAAGCATCTCTGGGAACTCCTTCAAGACTGTTGGAATACCATTTCAGGTGACTACCTCTTGAAGCTCATCAAGAGAATGCCAAGAGTGTGCAAAGCAGTAATCAAAGCAAAAGGTGGCTACTTTGAAGAACCTAGAATATAAGACATTTTTTCAGTTGTTTCACACTTTTTTGTTAAGTAAGTAATTCCACATGAATTCATAGTTTTGATGCCTTCAGTGTGAATCTACAATTTCCATAGTCATGAAAATACAGAAAACTCTTTGAATGAGAAGGTTTGTCCAATCTTTTTGTCTGTACTGTATGTGGGGTAATTTATTAAACTGATGTAAAGTAGAACTGTCTTAGTTACCCATAGCAGCCAATCAGATTCCACCTTTCATTTTCCAAAGGCTCTGTCAAAAATGAAAGGAGGATTCTGATTGGTTGCTATGGGCAACTAAGCCAGTTCTGCCTTACACCAGTTTGACGATATTCGGCCGAGCATGGCGGTGCTCGGGACCACGCGTTGTTTGGCCGAACACTGCGTGTGTTCGAGCGCCATGCTCGAGTCCCCTCCCCGCACGCTACTTAGCCAATTAGCGTGTGAGGAGTTACTGGCATTCACTGTAATGCCGCTGCCATGTTGGCTACTGGCATTATAGCGATTGGCTGGCCAGGAACGCGTCATCGGGTGCTATATAGCACCTGGTGACATGTGACCCGGCTCAGTCTTAGTCAGGGAAGGAGGAGGGAACAGATAGTGTAGGGATAGAAATTGGCTAGACATGGCTAGTTTTTTTTCTGTTGAAAAGACCTAAAAGCCCTTTTAAGGGCTATTATATCTGGCTGGAATATATATATATATATATATTTTTTTTTTTGTTGGGGGGGGGGCGAGGGGAAAAATTTTGCAAGGTTGCCTGACCTAAACACCACCTGCACAGTGTGTGCATTATAATGTTTCTGTATCCTATATACCTGACATCCGGTGTCATTTTTTCTGCAGCTAATCAAGGGGACATTACCTGCTCTGCGTCTGCTGTATAACGTTTGCGCAAGAAGGGACAGATAGTGTAGGGATAGAATTTGGCTAGGCAGGGCTAGTTGTTCTGTTTAAAAGACCCAAAAGGCCTTTAAGGACTATTATTATATCTGGCTGCAATATTTTTTTTTTTCCTTTTGGGGCAAAAATAATGCAAGTTTGCCGGACCTTAATACCACCTCCACAGCGTGTGCATTATAACGTTTTTGTTTCGTATATACATGACATCCAGTGTAATTTTTCCTGCAGCTAATCAAGGAGACATTACCTGCGCTGTGTCTGCTATATAACTTTTGCGCAAGGAGATACAGATAGTGTAGGGATAGGATTTGGTTAGGCAGGGCTAGTTTTTCTGTTGAAAAGACCCAAAAGCCCTTTTAAGGGCTATTGTTATATCTGGCTGCAATATATATATTTTTTTAGGGGGGCAAATATTGCGCAAGGTTGCCTGACCTAAACACCACATGTGCAGCCTGTGCATTATAACGTTTCTGTATCCTATATACCTGACATCTGGTGTAATTTTTTCTGCTGCTAATCAAGGTGACATTGTGTTGCGTGTGCATTATAACGTTTGCACAAGGAGGCCCAGATAGTGTAGGGATAGAAATTGGCTAGGCAGGGCTAGTTGTTCAATACAGGGCTAGTTGTACATTACTAATGTAGTCTTGATTAGCGGCAGAAAAAAATGCAATGGATGTCCGGTATTTAGGATAAACAAACATTGTACCGCACATGTAATGTCGCCTTGATTAGCGGCAGAAAAAAATGCAATGGATGTCAGGTATTTAGGATAAACAAACATTGTACCGCACATGCAGCACGTGTAATGTCGCCTTGATTAGCGGCAGAAAAAAATGCAATGGATGTCACGTATTTAGGATAAACAAACATTGTACTGCACATGCAGCACATGTAATGTCACCTTGATTAGCGGCAGAAAAAAATGCAATGGATGTCAGGTAGAGATGAGCGAGCATGCTCGGCCGAGCGTACTCGGGAGCAATTTTCGAGTAGTAGCGTACGCATCATCTAATCTGTACACTAATGCGTACGCATCTTGTAATTTGTAAGCTTTAGCGTACAAATTTATAAGAGGCGTACGCATTAGTGTACAGATTATAAGATGCATATGCATTAGCGTACAGATTATAAAATGCGTACGCTACTACTCGAAAATTGCTCCCGAGTACGCTCGGCCGAGCATGCTCGCTCATCTCTAATGTCAGGTATTTAGGATAAACAAACATTGTACCGCACATACAGCACATATAATGTCGCCTTGATTAGCGGCAGAAAAAAATGCAATGGATATCAGGTATTTAGGATAAACAAACATTGTACTGCACACGCTGCGCAGCAGGGGTTAAGATTAGGCAAGCTTGCGCTAATTTTGCAACCCCAAGAATAAAAATATTGCAGCCAGATATAACAATAGTCCTTAAAAGGACTTTTGAGTCTTTTAAATAGAACAACTAGCCCTGCCTACCCAATTTCTAGCCCTACACTATCTGTGCCTCCTTGCACAAACGTTATACTGCACACATGGCACAGGTAATGTGACATTGTGACATTACCTGCATCTGCTGCATAACGATTGCGCATACTAAATATTTCTGCCATTCGGCGAAATTTTTCTCCTCATACACTTAAAATAAATCTGTGCCACTGTACTTTTGACAAACTTGCATATATACCATTTACTATGCGCAAGGCAATCAGTAAGGGATAGGTAAGTCGGCGTGTTGTTGATGCATGCAGAGGCCATGGCTCTGGGTGCGGTGAAACTGTGTATGCTGGCAGAGCACAAGAAACAAAGTCATCTAAAACTCCTAGCTTCATGTCCCAGTTTGCAGGGCGGTGCAAGTCAGGTTCATGTTAGGTCAACATGTCAGGAGGAGGACCAGAGTGAGGTTAATTTTTTAGGTTAAAAATTAGGGGTGAGGGCCTGCTGATGACCCTCTTAAATATTTAAAGGCGAGGGCAGCCTAATAAGCAGTTTGATATGATGGAGGAAGAGGAGGAAGAGGATGAGAAGAGGAAGGGGTGCATGGAAATACAGTGTATTCCATACACCCTAAAAGCCACATTTAAAGTTCCTTGTAGGAAAACAGGCTGAACTGGATGGACAGATGTCTTTTTTCGGCCTTACAAACTATGTTACTATGTTACAAACTATGTTATGTTCAGCCACTTTCATCTGGTGGGGTAGCGAAGTCAGCAGCAATCCAGGCCTTGTTCATTTTGATAAACGTCAACCTGTCAGCATTTTCAGTTGACAAGCGGATGCGCTTATCACTTATTATGCCCCCAGCGGCACTAAATACCCGCTCCGACAAAACGCTGGCGGCAGGCAGGCCAGCACCTCCAAGGCGTAGAGCGCCAGTTTGTGCCACGTGTCCAGCTTAGACACATAATTATAAGGCACAGAGGGATCACTGTTGACATGGTCAGCTAGGTACTCCTTTACCATCTTCCAAAACTTTTCCCTCCTTGTGACACTAGGCCGCTCATCAGTGTGAGGCTGCTGGCGGGGTGTCATGAAACTGTCCCAGGCCTTGGAGAGTGTCGCCCTGCCTCTGTTAGAACTGCTGTGTGTTCCCCTGGTCTCCCCTCCTCAGGTGCCCAAGGAACTACGTACTCTGCCGCCAGCGTTGTCAGCTGGAAATTTTTGGAGCAATTTTTCTACAAGGGTATTGCACCATTTTGCTAGTCCTCTCCACCAGAGGAATAAGAGTTGAGAAGTTCTCTTTGTAGCGGAGGTCGAAAATGGTGAACAACCAGTAATTGGTGTTGGCTAAAATGCGTACAACGTGAGGGTCACGGGAAAGGCAGCATAGAATGAAGTCAACCATCTGTGCCAGAGTCCTAACAGACAAGGCTTCGCTCTCCTCACCAGGAGGATGACTCTCAATCTCCTCGTCCTCTTTCTCCTCTTTGGCCCATCCACGCCGAAGAGATGGAGTAAACCTGCTATGGGGGCAACTGTCTCCTTCTACTTCTCCTCCTGCTCCTCCTCCAATTTGTGCTGATAACACGAACCAAGGGTGGTCTGGCTATCACCCTGTGTAGTGTCTTCCCCCATTTCCACCTCTTCTACATGCAAAGCGTCCACCTTTATTGTGAGTAGTGAGCGTTTTAGTAGAGACAGAACGTGGATGGTTACGCTGATAATAGCATTATCGCCGCTCACCATCTGTGTAGATTCATCAAAGTTGCGTAAAACCTCACAGAGGTCAGACATCAATGCCCACTCGTCGCTTATGCAGAGCGTAAGCTGACTGGAAAGGTGCCGACCGTGTTGCAGCTAGTATTCCACTACTGGTCTCTGCTGCTCACAAAGCCTGCCCAACATGTGGAAGGTGGAGTTCCAGCACGTGCTCAGGTCGCATAGCAGTCAGTGAGCTGGCAAGTGTAAGTGCTTCTGCAGCATTGCCAGACCGGCGGAAGCTGTAGGTGACTTTCGGAAATGGGCACACAGGCGGCGCACCTTCACCAACAGCTAAGGCAAATTGGGGTAGGTTTTGAGAAACCACTGAACCGCTAAGTTGAAGCAGACTCCTGTTCATCCTTCCTGTTGGAGAAACAGGTAAACTCATTCCTGTCATTAGTTCCAGGGTCCTATAGGGTCAGTTTGGTTTAGGTTCCTGTGTATGAACTCGCCTAACTTTGAGGCTTGTTCATACTGGTAGTCAGTCAGGATTAGAGTCAGGTTTTCCTTTAGGAGGTGTCCATCTTCCTTCCTTAGTTTCCAGGCCTAATCTCCTTTCCCTCCTACAATCTGTGTGGTTTTCCCCCCACACCTGAGCGTGACAGTATGTGTGTGAGCTTGCTGAGCTCCAAAGCCGCCACCAAGTTGCGGCCATTATCAGACACAACCACGCCTGGTTGTAGGTTGAGTGGCAAGAGCCACAGCTCAGCCTGGTCCCTTATACCCTGCCACAGCTCTGCGGCGGTTTGCTGTTTGTCACCTAAGCAAATAAGTTTCAGCACAGTTTGTTGCCGCTTCCCCACTGCAGTGCTACCCTGCTTCCAGCTACTGACTAAAGTATGACTAGTGCTGCAAGATGAGAATTCTGAGGTGGAAGTGGAGGAGGAGAAGGAGAGGTTGCAGCCGCTAATGTAGGTGGTGGCAGAAATCTTGATGGAAGTAGGGCCCGCAATCCTTGGTGTCGGTACCACCTGTGCTGTCGCAGTGTACGACTCGCTCCCAGCCTCCACAACGTTCACCCAGTGTACCATCAGGGAAATGTAGCATCCCTGGCCAAAAGCACTTGTCCATGTGTCAGTCGTTAAGTGGACCTTCCCAGTAACTGCGTTGGTCAGCGCACGGGTTATGTTACGGGACACATGCTAGTGTAAGGTGGTGACGGCACACCTGCAAAAATAGTGGCGGCTAGATACTGAGTAACGAGGGACAGCCGCCACCATCAGACTGCGAAAAGTCTCAGTGTCCACAAGCCTAAACGGCAACATTTCCAGCGCCAGCAATTTGTAAAGGTGTGCATTTAGTGCTAAGGCCTGTGGGTGGGTTGCTGGGTATTTGTGCTTTCGTTCAAAGGCCTGGGGTATGGACATCTGTACGCTGCGCTGGAACACAGAAGTAGATGTGCTCGCTGATGGTGCTTGTGAGGGTCCAGGTGCAGGGCGGGAGGCATCTGGGCCTGCGTCTTGGACAGGGGACTGGCTAGCACATAACACAGGGGAAGAGGAGGTAGTGGTGTGCTTTGCTGCCATGAGGACCGTGCTGGTGGTGGTCAGGTTGCTAGTGTTCATGCCCTTGCTCATTTTGGTATGGCACAGGTTGCAAATGACAATTCTTTTATCGTCAGCACTTTCCTCCAAAAAGCGCCAGACTGCAGAACACCTACTTCTTGGCAAGGGAGAGTGCTGCAAGGGGGGGCTCCGGGGAACAGTTGCGCCCCTGTTTGGTGTGGCCTGACTTCTCCCTTTTGCCACCCCACTGCCTCTTCCAGCCTGTTGCGGTGCTGCGGATCCCTCCCCCTCTGTACTGCTGTCCTCGCTCGGCTTGCCACCTTCCCAGGTTGGGCCTGTGATTTCATCGTCCACCACTTCCTCTTCCACTTCTTCACTCTGGTCCTACTCCTGACATGTTGTCCTTGAGTGCTGCTGACACTCAAAAACATTATGGGCGAGTGTCTGCTGCTGATCTGACCGTCTACAACATTGGGGCCAGTGCCTGCTGCTGATTTGACCATCTAAAACATTAGAGGCGAGTGCCTGCTGCTGATTTGACCATCTAAAACATTATGGACGAGTGCCTGCTGCTGATCTGACCGTCTACAACATTAGGGGCGAGGGCCTGCTACTACTTGCGCTTTATATACAAGTAAATATATGTTTCCTAACAATATTTCCTCTAAAATCGATTACACCGTTTTTAATTATTTTTTTTTTACTGCTTTCAGCGGAGGGGTCAGGTCATGTGAGATTTTTGTAGAGCAGGTTGATACGGACATGGCGATACCCAACATGTGTACTTTTTTTTATTTATTTGCGTTTTACACAATAATATCCTGTTTGAAACAAAAAAAAATGATTTTTTAGTTTCTCCATAGTCATAGAGCTGTAGTTTTTTTTTGGGCGATTGTCTCAGGTAGGGGCTACTTTTTTGCAGGATGAGGTGACGGTTATATTGGTACTATTTTGGGGTGGCATACGCCTTTTTGATCGCTTTGTATTACACTTTTTGTGATGTAAGGTGACAAAAAATGGCCTTTTTGACACCGTTTTTATTTTTTATTGCTTTCAGCTGAGGGGTCAGGTCATGTGAGATTTTTGTAGAGCAGGTTGATACGGACGTGGCGATACCCGACATGTGTACTTTTTTAAAATTTATTTGCCTTTTTTATCTTTTTGCGGCCCCTGTCCAGCCCCAGAAGGTTGAGGAGCAGCATCACAAGCCTGAGGAGAGGCTGAAGAAGGAAGAGGCTCCGCTGCTGCTGATGAGAAGAAGCCGGAGGAGGAGGTAAGTGGTCTGTGTTTGTTTGTTTGTTTTCTATTTTTCAGGATCGTGAATGCAGAGGACTACGTCAGATTCGGTGGATTACGTCGGACCAGCTTTTTTATTTTTTAAATAAAATCGTCAAACAGGGGTCTGGGGGAGTGTTTATTTCAATAAAATATTTTATAAGTGTGTGTTTTTTTACAACATTGCAATTTTAGTAATCATGGCTATCTACAGACGGCCCTGATTACTAATACTGGGCTTAGTGCTTGCCGGTATGGCCAGCACTAACCCCAACATCTATTACCCCGCACCCACCGCCACCAGGGGTGTCGGGAAGAGCCGGGTACCCGCAGGACCGGACCTTCTAAATTGAGGGTCCGGTTCTGGGGCGGCTGCAGGCTGGTACCATTAGGCTGGGAAGGGCCAATAACCGTGTCCCTTCCCACCCTGCTAGTGCCAGGCTGCTGCTGCTGGTTGTATCTGGCTGGAGAATGAAAAAAAGGAGGGACCCCACGCCGTTTTTTTCAATTATTTATTTATTTTAAAAAAAGTGTCCTGGTTGCCATGATAACTTATCGGAGCCCAGTGATTACACTGCTGGGCTCCGGTCAGGTCCCCACTGCACCACCAATGAAAAGGGGGGGGTTGAGTTAAGAGCCAGGTCACCAATATTTTAATAGTGAGGGGGGCCGGGGGTCAAACGCACTGTAAAGATTACCATGGCAAGCCGAGGCGTCCGGTTGCCATGGTAACTGATCGGAGCCAAGCGATTACACTGCTGGGCTCCGATCCCCACTGCCACCAATGTTTCTTGTACTGGGGGGGTTGGGGGTGAGGGTGCACTGCGCCACCAATGTTTTAATACTGGGAGGGGGTTGGGGGGAGGGCGCACTGCGCCACCAATGTTTATTATACTGGGGGGGTTGGGGGTGAATGCGCACTGCGCCACCAATGTTTTAATACTGGGGGGTGGGGGGGGTGGGAGGGCGCACCAATGTTTTAATATTGAGGAGGCCCTTAATATTAAAACACCAGCGCAGCCCCGATTTCCTCAAGGAGATCGGAGCTGTGCTGAACTCTGCCATTGAAACTGTAGTTCCATGCGCCATCTGGTGGTAGTTACATGTAACTACACTTTTATTTCTTGTATGGCGCTTCTGGATTCGCGATTCGTTAGCAATGAATCGCGAATCCAGTGAGCGCATTCTCTACTACATCTGTATATTTGGTTTTGGGGTGTTTTCTTGTCATTCCGTAAAAGTGGCGTAATACTCGGACAACATCGTTCCCAGCAGCGACTTTGGAGTCCATGATGCATCCAGACATCCTCCCCATGCTGTTCCCAAACCCTTTCAGTGGTGTTTTCACCATTTTCTCACCTTTCCCTATGAACCAGACACCCTCCCCTCTTCAGAGCAGGGGGTGCCTGGTTTAGTGCTCGGGTTCTCCCATTGACTTCCATTATGCTTGGGTGCTCGGTCGAGCACTCGAGCACCACCTAGTGGTCGACCCGAGCACCCAAACACCCGAGCACTACCATGATCGATCCACACTAAACATTACTAAATGCGAAAAAAGTGTCTATAGACTTTCTGAATGCACAGTGTGCACGACTCTCTGTATTAAAGTTCAGTACCAAGAACTTTACATGTATGACTCTTGATTGTTATGAGATTAGCCCTTTTCCTTCTAAGGATGTATCTCATACTGTACATAGTGGCAGGGTGGCAGTTCAGTAGCTATGGACTTACTGTACTATGCAAAAGTTTTAAGCAGATGTGGCAAAAATAGAAGTGTTAGTTTATTTTTTAACAACTATTTTTAACAGTTATTATAAGTGAATGAACAAAAGATCAAATCAATATTTGGTTTAACAACCCTTTGATTTAAAACAGCATTAATTATTCTAGGTACATTTTCACACGTTTTTTATATCAACAAGGAGGTTGTTCCAAACATCTTAGAGAACTAAACACAGATCATCTATGGATGTAAGCTTGCTCAAATCCTTCTGTCTAATTCAAGACAGACTCGATGATGTTGAGGTCAGGGCTCTGTGGGGGTCATATCATAATTTCCAGGACTCCTTGTTCTTCATTATGCTGAAAATAGTTTTTAATGGCATTGGCTGTAGGTTTAGGGTCATTGTCCGGCTGTAGAATTAATTTGGAGCCAGTCCTATGTTCCATTGAGGAATGTGGTCACATGACCATGTCCATGCAGCTTATTGCCTGATGTTATGTCCACACAGGGGCAGTTATAGGGCGAGTCCAGTGGCGTACTTCCAATAGAGGCAGACCATGCAGCTGCTATGGGGCCCCTGGGGGAAGGGGGCCCACAGTGGAGGATAGGCCCCGTCCACTAATTAAACTTGTATGGCTACCTAAGAATGTAAAAAGTGGAGAAGGACCTTTGGTGATATCATCGACCATGTGACCAGTGCAGAGGACTGGTGAAAGACCTGTAGGATGTGAGGGGGAGGAGCTTCTGTGTGGTGCCTGCTGGAGGAGAGGTTAGTGGTGTCCTGGGATAGCCATATAACATCCTAGAAAATCTGGGAGTTGTAGTTCTGTCCTATTATATCCCTCTCCATGTAATTTCAATTTATGCCCTAGTACAGTCGGATAATGCTAGGAGTTGTAGTATTCTCCTCTTATACCTCCTCTCTGTAATGTATACTGATGTCTCATAATAAGTCTGGCCATACTGGGGGTTATTGTTATTTCTTTTTAAAGCTATCACCTAGTGGATGATGTCCTATAATAATCTGGACATGCTGGGAATTGTAGTTCTCTCTTCTTAGGCTGGGTTCACGTCACCGTTTAGTTTTCCGTTTTGAGTGCAGGACTTTTTTCTGTCTAAAATAACGGATCTCAGACAGAAATGGCTCAAACGAATGCGGGATGTGCAGAACTGATGCTTGAAATACAGGATCGTTTTTTTTTCTGACAGATCAGAAGTACGGAAAACTAAGCAGTGATGTGTACCTGGCCTTATACCCTGTATGTGTAATATCCACTGGTATCCAATAATATCAGCCTGGACATGCTGGGAGTTGTAGTTCTCTCCATTTTACCTCTCCCTGTGTTGCCCCCTAATTTTCAATAATAACAACCTGGTGATGATGAGACTCGTAGTTCCCTTGTCACTATTGTGATGTTCTGCGGCAGCTGAGATGTGTATTAGGATGTTCTGCAGCAGCTGAGGTGTATTAGGAGGCTCTGCAGCGGCTGAGGTGTGTATTAGGAGGTTCTGCAGCAGCTGAGGTGTGTATTATGAGATTCTGCAGCAGCTGAGGTGTGTGTTAGGAGGTTCTGCAGCAGCTGGAGTGTGTATTAGGAGCTTCTGCAGCAGCTGATGTGTGTACTATGATGTTCTGCAGCAGCTGAGGTGTGTATTAGGAGGTTCTGCAGCAGCTGAGTAGTGTGTTAGGAGGTTCTGCGACAGCTGGAGTGTGTATTAGGAGGTTCTGCAGCAGCTGAGGTGTGTACTATGATGTTCTGCAGCAGCTGAGGTGTGTATTATTAGGTTCTGCAGCAGCTGAGGTGTGTATTATTAGGTTCTGCAGCAGCTGAGGTGTGTATTATGAGGTTCTGCAGCAGCTGAGGTGTGCGTTAGGAGGTTCTGCGGCAGCTGGAGTGTGTATTAGGTCAGCACTGGGGAGGAGGTGAAGCAGGAGCAGGCACAGTCTATGGGGGAAGGATGGCACACTATATAAAAGGTAGCAGCAGCAGGCACAGTTCATCAGGTAAGGCTAAGTAATCACTTGCGATCAGATTTTGGTATTCTGTTCCAGCATCCCAGCAGAATACCAGAATGGCCAGATCCAGCATTTGCCAAACACTTCTGCCACCTGCCGGATCCCATTCACAATAATGGGGTTATTCAAAATCCGGCATGCAGCAGTGTTTTGCCCTTTATTTTTGCCAGAATCTGCGACTGAGGCTTCTGCTGGAACCTCTGCAGTAGATGTGAATGTCCCCACGGGGTGCTGTGGGTCACGCACAAGGGGGCCCAATTCAGATTCTTGCATGGGGCCCAGTGATTTCTATGTACGCCCCTGGGTGAGTCTATGTAAATAGCTGGGTGGGAGGAGCTAAAAACTAGCTGGTCATTGTAAATGGTGGTGCTTGAGCTGTGGTATAGAAAGGAAAAGTACATCATGAGGTTGGTTGGATACAGCAACATGAAGTGCTACATACAGGATATAACAAAAAAAAGTAAATGCACACAAGGTAAGTAGAGATGAGCGAATCTATTCGCCGAATCTTGGGATTTTTCAGCTGCGAAGCGAATCTGAATATTAGGTGATTCGCTTCGCTTTTGTACGCATTCGCTACGTAGTTTGTCCGCTAAATTATACGCTATTCTACGTATAATTTAGTTACTCTATATACTGTTGCGTACGAATTCAATTCAGCGATGCAGACTTTTCCCTGGTAGTTCCGCCCCTTTCTCCAGCGTGGGAGGATGACAAGGCAAATCAGGAAATTAAGTTGCGCATTTGTGCGCCTCATCCCTTTTTCCTTCTTTTCAGGTTATTTGGGGAGCCCCTTGAAAGAGGGTTTTTTAAGGAACCTTTGCTGCTTTTTTTTACCCATTTGGATTACAATTTTACCTATGTGGATTACAAATTGCGACTGAGTTTGGGACTCTGCTCCAGTTCTATGACAAGCCTCAGAAGAAAAGAGACTTAAACGTGTCCGTGAGCATACTAGGTAGGTAAAATTTTTATATTATACCTATAATAATGTATTTGCACTTTACCATATATATGTCTCGAATATTCGCTCTGCCTCTGAGGAGTGCACGCCGCGGCCTCTCCTCGTACGTGCCTGCGTATTACATAATCGCGTAGACAATAGTACGCTGAGATTCGTAAGCTATTTGTACGCTCATGCTGCATCAAGTTGCGTACATTTTGTAAATGAACGTTCGTTATTAGTGAGCGAATGTTCGTTAATAGCACATAATAACGTAATAACGTATATTTTGTACGCAAATACAACTCTATTCGTCAAATATACGAATTTTAGGAAAAGTTCGGCGAATGTTCGGCGAATAATTTTTTTAATGATTCGCTCATCTCTAAAGGTAAGCAGCTATCAGTATAGCTGTTAAAACCATAATAATCATGGTAAACCCCTTTAAATTCTAAAAGTATTCTTTCTTTTGTGGTCGTTGAATGGTTAATCATCTTATATTTGATTTTGGATGAAAATTAAATCCATTCCTGCTGTTCTGCAATGTGCCCACATGTTCTTCTTGCTTTTCCCTGATATTTATATTTGCTCTTTCTATTCCTACTCCATTCCAAATGGAAATCAATTCATCTGTAGTCAGTACAGTCTACATAAAATGCATCCTACTGTGTTTCTAGAATAATAAAGGCTGATTGAGACGTCAGTGATTCAACTGTGTGTATGGCAAAGTAAAACATGGTTGTTTCCATTTAAACACAAAGAAATAGAGAAGATAAAGCACAATGATGTTGTATTTATACAATGTATGCTCATGGAGATGTTGCCTTTTGTGTATGAGAGAACCATTTATTGTGATCCGAGTCATTTCCAGTTAAAGTAGTCAGCTCTCTTTAACAAGCCCGCAGATTCTTTCAGACATTTTACTCGACATCCTCTGCATTCTCAGAGATTGGCACAGAATTATAAAGAAGGCAAACATTCAAGAAAATAGATTAAAGGAAATCCAGCAGTGATTTCATTTTCAAGCTCAAATGGAAGCTCAATTTCTATTGAAATCCCTCATGTCAGCAGATAACACTTTATAATGCATACAATCTTAAACTAATGTCACAGTTCATGTCAGTTTGGCAGCTCATTTAAAAATAGCATGTGTGACAGATTATGTGTAAAACTACAACCCCAATTCCAAAAAAGTTGGGACTCGGTAAAAAATGTACATAAAAACAGAATGAAGTAATTTGCAAATCTCATAGACACATATGTTAATCATAGAACACATATCCAGGGCTCGGACAACTGGTAGATGAGGGTAGGTGCCCGCCTAGGGAGTCAGCTCACTAGCCATAAAAGGGGGGTGCTATCATGGCTGCATCTGAGGCCCTTTAATCTCATAGGATTCAAGCTGCGAGGCCAGAAGCCTATGAGGCAGTAGAACAGTGCAAAAGGCCACAATGACATCACCATGACCTCCTGCACCAGATCTCACATGAACACAGGAAAAATGGAAACCTGTTCTGTGGTCAGATTAATCAAAACAACTGACAACTTGCACTGTGGACTAAAGAGTAGAGGGACCATCCAGCTTGTTATCAGTACACCATTCAAAAGCCTGTATCTCTTATTTTATGGGGTTGTATTCGTGGCTATGGCATGAGGTTTTTTTCCATAAAAGGGTTGTCTTTTTCAACATCTGGTATGTGTTCTATGATTGTGTTCTATGATTTGCAGTTACTACAAATACAGGATGCAAATCCTCTGGGGCCCTAGGCAAGGAGGTTGACTATAGGTTCCAAAATGAGAAAAATGAGACAGCACTCCAATAAATGATGTATAGGGTGTTGGGCACAGTTTATGCCCCAGTGACCTTTCAGCCCAGCACAATGAGGTCTTTAACAATGGCCTCATTGTGCTGGACTGCAACAGTTACAACACTCTGTTCACCATTTATTGGAGCGCTCCCTCATTTTTCTCGATTTGGAACCTATAGTTGACCCTCTTGCCTAAGGCCCTGGATGATATGCACCCTGTATTTGTAGTGACTGCAAATCATAGAACACAATCATAGAACACATATCAGATGTTGAAAGTGAGACATTTTATCTTTTCATCTATCTATCTATCTATCTATCATGGCAAAAGATGAGGCAGCACTCCAAAACTTGATTACAGTTGTGAATCTTTATTCCCGTGCAACGTTTCAACCCTACTCAATGGGGTCTTTGTCAAGCAATACATAGATGCTTCCTCAAGGTTTATATAGCTAACAGAGTCATACTGACTAGTGCGTTTAGTGATTGCAATCAATCAAATTAACATAATTACTTATTAGTGAATATAAAGTAAAACGTAAAGTATATAAAAAAGTAAAAAATATATACATATAGTGTAGGTATAGTATTCCATCATCACAGAATCCAAATGTTCCATATATGTGTATATCATCACCGTGCATCACATATATACAGTGGGGTATATAGCATATTGTGTTACTAATACATCCATTATTTTCATACATAACACCCGTGAATCTATTGGTTAAAAAAACGAAGGCAAAAGCCCTAATTATAATAAACATGTGAAACAGTACCTGCTATTGCATTGGTGGTTCCAGTGGGAAACCTTAGCGTCCTCCATTGCTCAATGCGCATGCGCTCAGTATCAGACGCGCCAAAACCCGTCTCCAACGTCCAACCACATGACCCATGGAATGCAGATCATGTGACCTGCGCTCCACGGTAAGCGGTAGTCATGGAGACATGTCCGGCCACGTCCCAACATCGGGACATAAAGCATCGCCATGGGGGAGCTAGGTATTAGGGGAGAAATAAAACGAGGAAATAGATAGCCAACCAGAGGGCAAATTAAGGCAAAGGCCTGTAATTATCAAAAGGATTGTGATAAAGTAAAGGCACATATATAGTGCTAAATACCGAAGGTAATATTTGTGTAAAAGTGTCCAAGATGGCATTGATTAAGGGGTTGAGTGATCTGGACAGTGTAAGTGTCCCGTCACTCACCCACAAAGGATAAATTAACGGAATGAGGGAGCAGGCCGCGGGTTACAGACTACTCCAACTCCTGTCATATTGATCCCAAAGTGCTGATCTGTCAAGATGGGGAAAGGGGGGGGATCTATATATGGGCTCCCACTCCCTTTCCTGTAATGCTCCCAGGCAGATAGGCACCGTTGTGTGTCCAGGTGTTAGGGATCAAGGTCACATCGAGATGGCATATATTGGAGTTATATCATGATAAATACTTCACACAGGTGTACAAACTGTACTCAGAGCAAAATATGTGCACTATAGGACAATCAAGTCATTATTATTGAATAGCACCCTCTGTTGGTTCTCCATCCTGATCAATAGAGAATCGTGTAGATCACTGGAGCCAAAACGACAAGGCAGAAAAACAACAAAGATGACTTTGATCTGTTGGGGAGAAAAAAGAAAAATTACTCATATGTTCATATGTTCAAAAGAGCACCTATTAAAAAGCCACAGTATTACAGGTCAGGCAAAATAATGCAATGAATGGGTCAGATACATTTCTATTTTCTATCCATTAACTCCCACTTGTATTCAGTGTTTAGGCCATACGGTTTTAAAGTTTTGAGTTGGTGTATCCACCATAATTCCTTTTTCTTAAGTGCACTCTCCCTATCGCCTCCCCTTTTAAGAGGTGGTACAAAGTCCAGAATTCAAAATTTGAGATCCTTCTCTCTGTGTCCACATTCTGTGAAGTGTTTTGGTACCGGTAAGTCACCGCGTTTTTTACGTATAGTATAGCGGTGTTGATTCATGCGGGTTTTGAGAACCCAGGTGGTCTTCCCCACGTATAGCAAGTTGCATGGGCTTGACAGTACATAGATTACGTACTCGCTGTCACAAGTGAGAAAATGTCAGATGTCATAACTGCGTCCTGTAGTGGGATGTGTGAATTTATCCCCTTTAATCATATAGGGGCAGTTCACACATCCAAGACAGGGATAGCAGCCCACTTTTTTTGTGGTAATATATGATTGTGTGTGTTTCTTCAGGGGGACTTCAGATTTAACAAGTTTGTCCCTCAAATTGGCAGGTCGTCTATATGAAATCAGAAGTGGATTGACGAAGGCAGGGATATGTTTAAGGTTGCTAGTTAAGATGTGCCAATGTTTTTTAATGATGTTGCTAATCTGATCACTTTGTTCCATATAGGTTGTAATGAAAGGTATGCGGGCCTCAGTTGTGTCATCAGCATGCTTCTTAGTGTTAGTGCTCTGATGTACATGTGTCTTATCCAGATGTTTTTGCAGAATTCCTGAGGGGTAACCCCTATCTCTAAATTCCTGTAGCATTTGGTCATATCTTACAGGTAATTGTTCAGAATCCTGTACTATTCTCTTGATTCTGAGAAGTTGGCTGTATGGCAGGGAATCAATGGTGGATTTAGGATGACAACTATCATAACGCAATAAATTGCTGGTATCAGTCGGCTTAGTGTAAAGGTCAGTAATCAATTTATTATCCTTAATATTCACCATTGTATCCAAAAATTGTACTTGAGTTTTTGACAGAGTTAATGTAAACCTCACTTCCGGATCAAGAAGATCCAGGTGTGCATGAAATTCTTGAAGGGAGGATTCACCTCCCTCCCAAATGAGGAAGATGTCATCTATGTATCGCCACCATCCCAGCACATGGTTGAAATGGTGGGACACATAGACACCCCTCTTCTCAATGTCCGCCATGAAGATGTTAGTGTATGTGGGTGCCATGTTAGACCCCATGGCGGTCCCACATACTTGCAGATAAAATTGTTCCATGATGGAAAAGTAATTATTGGTTAATACAAGCTCAAGTAACTCGAGTATGAGTACCTGTGCGCCCTGTGTCAATCCACTTTGTCTGAGACATCTCCGCACTGCATTCATGCCCCTCTCATAGTCAATAGACGTATATAGATTGACCACATCAAAGGAGGCAAGAATGCAAGGTGAGGGTATATTAATATGTTTAATTTTTTTCAAAAAATCACTGGTATCCCTGATATAAGATCTGGTGTTAATGGCATATGGTCTTAAAATTTTGTCCAAGAAGATGGCTATGTTCGAGAAAATTGATCCACGTCCTGGGACTATGGGTTGTCCTGGGGGATTCTCAAGAGATTTGTGGATTTTTGGCAGTAGATATAACAGAGGTGTTTTAGGATGTTCATTGATTAAAAAGGTATATGTATCATCATCTATAAGGCCTCCCATTTTCTCTGCATCAAGTATTTTTTAATCCTTTTGGCCACATCAAATTTGGGATTCCCCATCAACTTACGATAAACTCTACAATCATTTAACTGTCGTTCTGCCTCAGACACATATGTATTAGTATCCATTAGGACTATGGCGCCGCCCTTATCAGCTGGTTTAATGATAACCTGTTTCATGTTACATAATTCAGTGATAGCATTAAGATCAGCTGATGTCATATTGGGATGACAAAGAGGAACAGTTTCATGTAGAGCCTTAAATTCCTCAATCTCTGTATTCACCGCTTTAGTGAAAGTTTCAATAGCCGGAATATTAATCTGAGGAGTGAAGTCTCTCTTAAGGAACAGTTTCAGGTCCCCAAGAGTGAGTTCAGATAAGCGACTGTTAACATCTTGTTTTTTTGGTTCTTGTTCTGAGAACTGCTGCACGGCATCATGGGTAATCTGTTGATCAGGGGCTTGTCTCCTCTACACTTAGTTTCACTTTGTAACACATGCAGCCTTATTCGTTACCACGAAGTGCAAGGAAATTCAGATTTGCTTCGATTCCAAGTTTTCCTAAACTTTGGCCTCGCTTTGCTCAACAGTAGTAATGTCAACACGTATTCCTCTAAATGGGCAAAATATAGCTTTCCATACATTAAAGCTTCACTATTGGCATATTAAAAGATAGCCTAAAATACGGAATGTCTGCTGTGCATTGAGTCTATGTGATTACGGTTATCATGCAAAGAACAAAATTGAGAAACCTTTTGTGGATGCCCCTATGTGCTCAAGGAAGCTTTTGAATCTAAGATGAGCTTGACAAAATAATTACAGTCAATTTTGAGAATACAAGTACCCATGTATTTTAATAAGTTATTCGCTTTATGAAGAAAAATACACCATTTGCTAATTGCATTAATACAATATTTAATGCATCATAAACAATCATATTTCTCGCATGTTGTTCATCATCATCAATGAAAATCAGATTAAAATGATTTTAAAATATCAAAATCAAAATGAATAGCCATTCTTTAATATATCAAATATTCATGTAACTGGAGTATGGAGTATTTCAATATATGCATTTTGTTATGTAGAACACCAAGGAAAATTTGATTTTTTTTTCTTGGCATCATTCAAGCAGGTTCCCAGTGGTCTTTATTAGCAAAACACTTCACATTTATGCATGTAGAAAATCTCTGAAAAGAGAAGCTTTTCAATTAGCACTTACAGCTAAGAATAACAAGAGAGATGAAAGAATATTAATACTTTCAAATAATGTATAATGGGAATATGCGTGCATAAAATAACAGACTGTAGCCACTAACAAGGTTGGTCTGTACTGATTTAGCCTCCTGAAACCATCAAGTATATGTTACATAGAGGGGGAGTATAATATGAAGTATATTAGCCAAATTGCAATTTATAGCAACTGATATAGGGCACAATACTCATATGCAGTTTACTCTAATAGGAAAGAAATAATATAGGCAAACAATATACCTGCACTAGAAAAGTGCCTACAATTGGAGGAAGACTGGTGAGAATGAACATGACATGGGCAGTAAAAGAGATGACTGGGTCATTGATGAGGGAGACAATGGTGAAGCAGAACACTACATGGACACTATAAATGGGTATTCCCATGATTTTATATCAGGTCATATTACTAGAATAAGCCATAACACATTAGGATTTTTGAGGGGTAGACTTCTGAGAAAACCTAAATCAGGATAACATTCATTATTTTTGCTGTATGGTGCACTTCTGGCCACCTAATGTCTAGGAGACCATAACAGCATCATTAAAGTGAATGGGGGTATGATGTATTTCTCTGCACAATGAGTGACTGGGTGACTTGCATGTGGTTGCAACCAGTTTTGCTCAGATTCTATCATAGGTTGCTGGAGGTCATATTAAATAATTCCCTGAGAACCCCTTTAACAAGACAGGACATAGTTTGTTTTCATGTTCAAAAGCATATTCATATTCAAAACATATAAACAATACATGTGAGCACTGACAGCACACAAAGAAAATCAGGCATTGATAGCTCTTTAGTAAACAATTTATAAATAATGGGCATTTTACTGTACATAGTACCAGACACAAGATCAGAATAATTTAGTCCCCTTTGTCAGGTGACTGGAAACATGCTTTAAAATCATAAAAATATTACATAAAGGAAGTCATGTAAATTTTGCTAATATAACTAACAGCAACAGCCATCAAAATGTAAAAACATTTGAACCATACATTTATATCACCTGGGTGTTCTATGTCCAGGAAAAGAACATTTACATAGTAACATAGTTTGTAAGGCCGAAAAAAGACATCTGTCCATCCAGTTCAGCCTGTTTTCCTACAGGTTGATCCAGAGGAAGGCAAAAAAAAACCCTGTGAGGTAGAAGCCAATTTTTCTCACTTTAGGGGGAAAAATTCCTTCCCGACTCCAATCAGGCAATCAGAATAACTCCCTGGATCAATGACCCCTCTCTAGTACCTATAACATAGTAACATAGTAACATAGTTTATAAGCCCGAAAAAAAGACATCTGTCCATCCAGTTCGACCTGTTTTCCTACAAGTTGATCCAGAGGAAGGCAAAAAACCCCTGTGCTGTAGAAGCCAATTTTCCTCACTTTAGGGGAAAAAATTCCTTCCCGACTCCAATCAGGCAATCAGAATTACTCCCTGGATCAACAACAACCCATATCTAGTAACTATAACCTGTAATATTATTACCCTCCAGAAATACATCCAGGCCCCTCTTGAACTCTTTTAGTGAACCTCCTCAGGCAGAGAGTTCCATAGTCTCACTGCTCTTACCATAAAGAATCCTCTTCTATTTTTGTGAACAAACCTTCTTTCCTCCAGGCACAGAGGATGTCCCCTCGTCATGGTCACTGTTTCTTGGGATAAAGAGATCATGGGAGAGATCTCTGTACTGACCCCTGATATATTTATACATAGTTATTAAATCTCCACTCAGTCTTCTTTTTTCTAAAGTGAATAACCCTAATTTTGATAATCTTTCTGGGTACTGTAGTCCACCCATTCCAGCTATGACTTTAGTTGCCCTCCTCTGAACCCTCTCCAGCTCTGCTATGTCTGCCTTGTTCACAGGAGCACAGAACTGTACACAGTACTCCATGTGCGGTCTGACTAGTGATTTGTAAAGTGGCAGGACTATGTTCTCATCATGGGCATCTATGCCCCTTTTGATGCAACCCATTATCTTATTGGCCTTGGCAGCAGCTGTCTGACACTGGTTTCTGCAGCTTAGTTTGCTGTTCACTAAAATTCCTAGGTCCTTTTCCATGTCAGGGTTACCCAATGTTTTACCATTTAGTATGTACTGGTGACTTGCATTATTCCTTCCCATATGCATAACCTTACATTTGTCAGTGTTAAACCTCATATGCCACTTCTCTGCCCAAGCCTCCAGTCTATCCAGATCCATCTGTAGCAGTGCACTGTCCTCTTCTGTGTTAATTACTTTACACAGTTTAGTGTCATCTGCAAAAATTGATATTTTACTGTGCAAGCTTTCTACAAGATCATTAATAAATATATTGAAGAGAATAGGGCCCAATACTGACCCCTGTGGTACCCCACTAGTTACAGTGACCCAATCTGAGTATGTACCATTAATAATCACCCTCTGTTTTCTATCACTGAGCCATTTACTTACCCACATACAGACATTTTCTCCAAGGCCAAGCATTCTCATTTTATATACTAACCTTTTATGTGGTATAGTGTCAAATGCTTTGGAGAAGTCCAGATATACGACATCCATTGATTCCCCACGGTCAAGTCTAGAACTTACCTCCTCATAGAAACTGATTAAATTGGTTTGACACGACCGATTCCTCATGAAGCCATGCTGATATGGAGTTATTTGCTTATTTTCATTGAGGTACTCCAAGATAGCATCTCTTAGAAAACCTTCAAACAGTTTACCCACTACAGATGTTAAACTTACCGGCCTATAGTTCCCGGGCTCTGTTTTTGGACCCTTTTTGAATATTGGCACCACATTTGCTATGCGCCAATCCTGTGGAACACTCCCTGTCAGTATAGAGTCCTTAAATATCAAATATAAGGGTCTGGCAATGACATTACTTAATTCTCTTAGGATACGTGGGTGTATGCCATCCGGTCCTGGCGATTTGTCTATTTTAATCTTTTTAAGATGCCCCAGTACTTCTTCCTGGGTCAGACAGGACACTTTTAAAAGGGAATTCACTTTTATATTCTGCATTTCATCTGACAGTTTATTTTCCTCAGTGAATACAGTGGAGAAAAAAATATTTAAGAGTTTTGCTTTCTCCTCATCGCTCTCTGCTACTCCCCCCTCATTACTCTGTAAGGGGCCGACACCTTCAGATTTATACTTTTTAGTATTTATATAATTGAAGAACATTTTAGGGTTAGTTTTACTCTCTTTAGCAATTAGTCTTTCAGTCTCTAGTTTAGCTGCTTTTATTTGTCTTTTACAAATTCTATTTTTTTCCTTATAGTTTTTCAATGCTTCCTCGCTCCCCTCCTGTTTTAGTGATTTAAATGCTTTCTTTTTGTCATTTATTGCTTTTTTTATAGTTCTATTTATCCACATTGGTTTTTTCTTGTTTCTTATAATTTTATTCCTATACGGTATGTACCTCTCACAATTAGATATTAGGATGCTTTTAAAAATATCCCATTTTGTGGCTGTATTTTTATTTTCGAGGATTTTGTCCCAGTTAGTTAGACCTATGGCCTCACTTAGTTGGCTAAATTTTGCATTTTTGAAGTTTGGTATTTTTGTTCCTCCCTGAAGAAATGCTTGTTTTAATGACAATTTAAAGGTTATTGTCAGGTCTGGTCATCAGAGAACATAGGTTCTATGTTTTGCTTGGTTTTCTGAGTTTTTGTGTGTTTCTGTTTAGTGCCTACGCCTTGCCTTGAACCACGTTCACACTGTGGGTTGTTTTGGAGCCAACGCCCAGCTTCTTGTTTGGTTTGTCTACTCAGGGTTAATACTCAGGTGCTGGCTGAGTGGCTTCTCTGAATCTGGTCCATTCAGAACCTGGGGGTGGGATTTCTTCCTGCATATATACCTACCTTCCTCTCTGCTCCTTGTTGGTTTTTGCATATCCTTGCTATTCCTGCTTATGCGTTGTTACCGTGTGTATTCTGCTGTTTTGACCTAGCTTGCTTGTTTTTGACCATCGCCTCTGCCTTATCCCTGTGTACTGTGTTCCTGGTTGGTTTTGACTTTTCGGCTTGTATTTGACTACTCTTTGGTTAGCGATTCCGTCTTGACGTACCCTCTTGGTTTTTGACTCGGCCTTCTGACCATTCTTCTGTGTTTTGTTCGTCTGTTTGTCTTCCCTTTTCCCTGCACCTTAGTCAAGAGTAATTGCAGTCCTCGTGGTTGTCGCCGTATCGCCTAGGATACGGAGGCAATTAGGCAGGGACAGGGGTTGGGGTGAGCTCAGGGATCACATCTCTCTTTTCTGTGTACCCCAACCTTGACAGTTATTATTTTATGGTCACTGTTACCCAGGTGTCCACCAACCTGCACATCTGTTGTTCTGTCAGGTCTATTGGTTAATACTAAGTCCAGTATGGCCGTCCCTCTAGTCGGGTCCTGAACCAGTTGGGAAAGGTAATTGTCTTTGGTTATTGCCAAGAACCTGTTTCCTTTATGAGATATACAGGTTTCAGTTTCCCAGTCTATATCTGGGTAGTTGAAGTCCCCCATAATAACAACCTCATTCTGATTTGCCGCCTCGTCTATTTCATTTAGAAGTCGATTTTCTGTGGCTTCTGAAATATTAGGTGGTTTATAATAAACTCCTATGAGTATTTTATTATTGTTTTTATTCTTATGAAAAACTATTCTCAAGTGCCCAGCTGGGTGAGCTTTCCTTTTTAAAGTACCAAGCCCGCCATCTTCTTCCACGGTCTGCTCCTCCCCAGCTAAGTGGGCTCTCTTTTTTAAAGTGGCCAAGCCTGGCGCTCTTCCCTGCTTTCTGCTCTTCTCCTAGTGTCAAAACTAGAGAATGTAATATGAAGTCTATCGGTCTTTATTAAATATATGGCTGTTGTACAGCAGCTGTATAGTTTAAAAGCTGACATTCCAAATCTTTACTACATGGCAAGATATCAGTGTTAGAAATTGAGATGCAGTAAATATACCTAAAAGTGAACATAAAAGCAGGTTTTACCTGCAATTATTCCTGATTCGATTTCTCCTCTGTTGATTAGACTAATGTTCTCATTTTGGTCTTGTATGAAAGTCAGTATGAATGCCAGCTTTCAAACAAGACCAGTTTCATGCTTCTACCATTCAGGAGACATCAGCAGCGAAATCAGCCCTCCCCCTTCCAATTCAGTCTGAGCCCAGCTCAGGCAGAACAGTTAAGTACTTTTTCCACAAGGGTCCCCTTTTGCGACTTCTTGAAGCCAGAATTTTGCAGTAAAGGTATGATAAATCAGGGCCATTATCTCAAGTATTGATGGGATAGTTTAAATCCTCCATTATAAGGACCCCACACTATCAGAACCTTACCTAGTACTGTTATTGAACACTTGTCTTAAAGGAAATGTGTTGCCATCTTTTTTTCTGCCAGTTAAAATGGATAGAAACACATATCCATTTTTCTAATCTTGTACAAATTATTTTATTTAAATGTTTTACAATAATACAGCAATTGCATAATCATAGAAAAAAAAAAGGGAAAAGCAAAGAAAGAAAAAATTGCAACATTATCCGCATGTTGAGAAGGATTGAATAAAAAAAAAATCAATCGTTATAAATCTGGAGTCCAAATTAACAGAGATAATAACAAGAAAATAAGGTACAGTATAGCACACCTAATTCTTAATTCTAGTGTGTAATTATGTTTAGAATAAACGTCAGTCTTTATTGAACAATATGAATGTAGACAGTCGCATTACCCTATTTGGCTTTATTACTACAACAAATATGTTATGAATATAGAGTTCAATGATAAGTACCAATTATGTAAACATATGAAACCATCATAAGTAGGAAGAGATGTGTAAGAATAGCGTTCTTTATTCAGCTATATGATGTGTATTGTTGCATGAGTATACACGTACTATTATTAGTATTGGAAATAACCTGCGGATAGGAAAAGTAAATAACTTATAACAAATCAAACTTTAAACCTGCACCAATCTGAGTTATTGTAGCTCCTCTCTGAACTTTCTTTTTTTTATTTTCTGATTACAGATTTTTTTATTTCTATTTTCTGAACATGATTATGGCGCTGCCATCTTGCCTGAGCTTTTCTTAAAAGCATTTGGAAAGCATTAAGAAAGTTGCTTTACGGCAGCCCCATGGGTCATAGATACAATGGTCAGGAGTGGACCTCAGTGACTTCTGCGGGAGGGTTTTGAGGCATGCTCTGTGACCTGTGCAGAGGTTATTGTACAAGGAAAGAATAGATAAGCTTTGACAATCACCTATTGTACAGACCAAGAAGTGGTGGCAATTATTAGACTTAGTGGCCAGTGTGAAAACTGCAGGATTATATGTTTTTTTGTTAAATATAGATATTGGCATGGAAAATTAAAAATATCATTAAAAATTCTTTAAAAATATGTTAAACATAAAAATTTCAACAATAGGTCATTTTCTGATGACACAATTCCTTTAGGTTAGATTTTACAAACCCCTTTCTCTTTTAATAATCTCTGTCCTTTCTAAATACAGTATAACCCTGCACATTTCTTACCAAGTCATTGCTTTCATCCAGCTATATTTCTTATCCAACCATAGAAAGAAAATGAAGGACGGCACTCACCAGCTTCTTCTTTAAACTTCCATACTTTGTTGGAAAACTTACATGAACAGGGTGAGGGCAAACGCTTCACTATGTAGTCAGAACAGTGGCGACGGCCGTTTCACGCTCATGCGCTTCCTCTGGCCACTATGTCATGACGCACATTCGTCCCGTCCTCTTCTACCTCTGCTGCCTCGATCCCATTGGAATGGAACCTCAGCAGGTAAGTATAAAACACACTTTACAAATTCACTTAATAGCAATATACAAGCCATGGATTCTATTAATCACCTATAAAGACACTTAAGTAATTTTTGTCATTAAGACCTAGTACCCCCATTGCATCTGACCGTATTAGCCACATGGCTTCCCTCTGTAAAAGTAATCGGTGCCTGTCTCCTTGTGGAGGGGGGAGAGTACCAACTCAATACCTGAAAAGCTCAAAACTCTAGTGTCACCCTGGTGTTCGTTTCTTACATGATCTATTAACCGAGGGCATCACTTTCTAGATGTTATGGAATTTATGTGTTCCCTGAATCTTTTATACATGCACCTGATAGTTTTGCCTACTGTATGTAGAAACGTCTGCATTGGCAAAATATCAGGTATACTGCATACTTGCTCTTACATGTAATGAAATCATTTACCGTGTGACACAAACCTCTAAATACGAGACATTTCCACTGGGGATTATATTTACAAAAGGAGCATCCTCTACACCTATAATTAACTGGGGGCATTAAATCCTTGAGACAATTACAGTACTCAAACTTTTTCCATAAAGCGACTCCTCACAATTCTGTCTTTTATCGTGTGACTTCTTCTGAAAGTTATACGAGATCTACTACCAGTCAGCAAACTCAAACTTGCATCTTTTTCCCAAATTGCCCAATTATTAAAAATCGCTTGTTGAATCGCATTCGCCATAAGGGCTATATTTAAAGGAGAAGGTAAAACGTTTCTCATTAGTCCCCTCTTCTGTTCTCTTATATCTTCTATCCCCTTTATATAGGAGTTCAGCTTGAGTAAGGGAAGCAGCTATATTCATTGCTGCGTCTAAAATCTTCTCCGGGTATGCCTTTATGAGTAACCTGTTTTTCAGTTCTAGAGACTGGGATCTGAAACCATCTTCGGTATCATTTATCCTTCTAGGTCTCACAAATTGGCCATATGGGACTGCTTTTTATACACTCTCTGGGTGCAAGCTATCATAATGTAGAAAGGAGTTGGTCACGGTGGGCTTTCTATAGCCCATCGTGACCAACGCATCGCCCTCCACCAGGACAGCTACATACAGAAACTCCTTGGTACGCCCCCCATACTAATGTGTAAATCTCATATTCATCTCGTTTGTCTCATTCAAATATTGCACAAAATTCCGTCCCTGACCAAACAATAAATATATCATCAATGTAACGTAAAAACTAGTGTTGAGCGAACATGTTCGGCCGAATACACTATTTGGCCGAACATGGCGGTGCTCGGGTCCACGCAGTACTCGGCCATGCTCGAGTCCCCTCCCCGCACTCTAATTAGCCAATTAGCTTGCGGGGAGGTATGGCATTCAGTGTAATGACAGTAGCCATGTTAGCTACTGGCATTACACTGATTGGCTGGCCGGGAACACGTCATCGGGTGCTATACATCGGTGACATGTGACCCGGCCAGTGTTAGACAGGGAGAGCTGCATCAAGGAGGGACAGAGAGTGTAGAGAGAGAAGCACGCTAGGTAGGGATAGAAAACGATCAGAAAAGACCCAAAAGCCCTTTTAAGGGCTATTATATCTGGCGCAAACTTTTTTTCTCATATTTTAGTACTTTGAAGGTGTTGAAAATAGCGCTAGGTGGCCTGCCAATAACGCCACAAGCGCTGCTGCAGCAAGGAGGAACATACACAGGCAGGCTAGGGATAGAAATCGCTCAAAAAAACCCCACAAGCCCTTGTAAAAGTCCATTGTGAAATAGATCTTTTTTTTAATTTTTTTGGGTGGCAAAAAAACCAAGGTGCGCTCTTTCAGTAACGCTAGGTGCACAGCGTATTATAACCGTTCAAAAGTCTCTGTAGCTGACATCTGTATTTAATACTGTTAATTTAGGCCGCAGTTCCTCATTTGCTGCTGCAGTTTAATTTGCCCAAGGAGAGAATTAAACTATAGGAATAGGATTTGGGAAGGTAGAAAGATTGTCGTTGTTCCAAAAAGACCAAAGTCCATTGTGAAATACTTCTTTTTTTAATTTTTTTGGATGGCAAAAAAAAACCCAGGTGTGCTCTGTCAGTAACGCTAGGTGCACAGCGTATTACAACCGTTCAAAAGTCTCTGTAGCTGACATCCGTATTTAATACCGTTCCTTTAGGCCGCAGTTCCTCATTTGCTGCTGCTCTATAACGTTAACGCATTCAGAATATTGGACATTCGTTTAATTTTTTCTGATCATACAGTTAATAAAAATCTGCAGTACTGTAGTTGTGACCAAGTTGCATATATACTATACAATATGTGCAAGGCGAGCACTAAGGGACGGGGAAGTGGGCGTGCTGCTGATGGTGAACGCAGAGGCCATGGTTCTGGGCACGGTGAAGCTGCCTGCTGGCAGAGCCCAAGAAACAAAGTCATCCAAAACTCCTAGCTTCATGTCACAGTTTGCAGGGCGGTGCAAGACGCAACTCTTGTCGCCACACCAGTGCGAGCAGGTAGTCGGTTGGATTTCAGCTGATAATGCGTCCAGTCGGTTCAGCACCACCCCTCTTCCACAAAGTCCAGTCTTAGTAGCCAAGAGTTTGGGCAACCACATCCTCACCCTGATCCTCCTTCCTCCCATACAGAGTCTGGGCAAAGAAGAGATCCCACATTGGTATATTCCGAGGAACTTTTACCATCACTGTTCCTTTGCTTGGACCTCTCGCCAAGGCCGCTTGAAGTGGGACATGAGGAGATATTTTGCCCTGATTCCCAACCTATTGAGCAAACACAGTCTGAAGACAATGACGGAGGGGAACGACAAGTATTTTCTCCCGAGGTGGATGATGATGATGAGACACAGTTGCCAATAAGTCAAGGGCAGTTAGTGTCTCAAGAGGTTGTGGATGAGGATGAGACGCAGTTAAGTCAGGTTCTTGTTAGTTCACCATGTCAGGAGGAGGAGCAGAGTGAGGATGTGGAAGGGGAGGTGGTGGACGACGAAATAGCTGACCCAACCTGGGAAGGTGGCAAGCCGAGCGAGGACAGCAGTACAGAGGGGGAGGGATCCGTAGCAGCGCAATAGACAACCAGGCCCGCAACTGTTCCCCGGAGCAGCCCCTTGCGGCCAGCTTCCTTGCCAAGGGTTAGGTGTTCCGCAGTCTGGCGTTTTTTTGAGGAAAGTGCTGACGATAAACGGATTGTAATTTGTAACCTGTGCCGTACCAAGATGAGCAGGGGCATAAACACCAGCAACCTGACCACCACCAGCATTATCCGACACAAGTCAGCAAAGCACCCTAAAAGGTGGGCTGAACGCCTGGGTCCATGATCTGTGTCTGCAGGTCACACCACTGCCTCTTCTTCCCCTCTGTTATATGCTGTCCAGGACGCAGGCCCAGATGCCTCCCGCCCTGCACCTGGACTTTCGCAGGAAACATCAGCCAGCATGTCCACTTCAATGTCCCAGCACAACGTTCAAATGTCCTTACCATAGGCAGGCGCAACTACCCTGCCACCCACTCACAAGCCATAGCTCAAAAACCCGCAACTTTCCAAGTTGCTGGCCCTGGAAATGTTGATGTTTAGGCTGGTGGACACCGAGGCCTTTTTGCAGCCTGATGGCGGCGGCTGTCCCTCGTTAGGCAGTCCCCAGCAGCCACTATTTTTCCCGGTGTGCCGTCCCTGCCTTACACCAGCATGTGTCCAGAAACATAACCCGGGCCCTGACCAATGCAGTTACTGGCAAGGTCCACTTAACAACTGACACATGGACAAGTGCTTATTGCCAGGGACGCTACATTTCCCTGACGGCACACTGGGTGAACGTTGTGGAGGCTGGGAGCGAGTCGTCCCCTGGGATGGCCCAGGTGCTACGCACGCCGAAGATTGCGAGCCCTACTTCCATCCGGATTTCCGCTGCCAACTATAGTAGCGGCTGCAACCCCTCCTTCTCTTCCTCCACCTCCTCCTCCACTTCTTCCCATGCAGAATTGCCATCTTGCAGCACCACTCAGACTTCTGTCAGTAGCTGGAAGCAGTGTAGCACAGCAGTCGGTAAGCGGCAACAGGCTGTGCTGAAGCTTATTTGCCTGGGTGACAAACAGCACACTGCCGCAGAGCTGTGGCATGGCATAAGGGTACAGGCTGAGCTGTGCCTCTCCCCAAGTCAACCTACAGCCAGGCATGGTTATATCCGATAACGGCCACAACTTGGTAGCGGCTTTGGAGCTGGCCAACCTCGCACACATACCATGCCTGGCCCATGTATTCAACTGGTTCAGCGGTTTCTGAAAACCTACCCCGATTTGTCTCAGCTACTGGTGAAGGTGCGTCGCCTTTGCGCCCATTTCCGCAAGTCACCAACAGCTTCAGCCGGCCTAGCAACCCTGCAGCAGCGCTTGCGGTTGCCGGCTCACCGACTGCTATGCGACCTGAGCACGCAATGGAATTCCACTTTACACATGTTGAGCAGGCTTTGTGAGCAGCAGAGAGCAGTAGTAGCAGCTGCACCACGGCCTTTCTAGTCAGCTTCCGCTCTTCACAAGCGATGAATGGGCATTGATGTCTGACCGCTGTGAGGTGTTACACAACTTTGATGAATCTACACAGATGGTGAGCGGCGATAATGCCATTATCAGCGTAACCATCTCACTTCCGTGTCTGTTAAAAAAACTCACTGCTCACAATAAAGCACGATGCTCTGCGTGTGGAAGAGGTGGAAATGGGGCAAGACCCTACACAGGGTGATAGCCAGAGCACCATTGATTCGTCATCTCAGCACCAATTGGAGGAGGAGGAGGAGACGGTTGCCACCGCTACACAGGATAGGCATACCACGTTTACACCATCTCTTCGGCGTGGATGGGCTGAAGAGGAGGAAGAGGACGAGAAGGATATTGAGAGTCATGCTCCTGGTGGGGAGAGTGAGGCCTTGTCTGTTGGGACTCTGGCACACATGGCTGACTTCATGCTAGGCTGCCTTTCCCGTGACCCGCGCGTTATACGCATATTAGGCAACATGGATTACTGGTTGTTCACCCTTCTCGACCCCCGCTACAAAGAGAACTTTCCATCTCTCATTCCTGTGGTGGAGAGGACAAGTAAAATGTTGCAATACCAGAAGGCCCTTGTCAAAAAATTGCTCCACAAATTTCCATCTGAAATACTGGCGGCAGAGTACGTAGTTCCTTGGCCACCCGAGGAGGGGAGACAAAGGAAACACACAGCAGTTCCAACAAAGGCAAGGCGGCACTCTCCAAGGCCTGGGACAGTTTTATGACACCCCGCCAGCAGCCTCACCCTGATGAGCGGCCTAGTGTGACAAGGAGGGAAAAGTTTTGGAAGATGGTAAAGGAGTACGTAGCTGACCGTGTCAACGTCCTTAGCGATCCCTCTGTGCCGTATAATTATTGGGTGTCTAAGCTGAACACATGGCACGAACTGGCGCTCTACGCCTTGGAGGTGCTGGCCTGCCCTGCCACCAGCGTTTTGTCTGAGCGGGTATTTAGTGCCGCTGGGGGCATAATTACTGATAAGCGCATCCGCCTGTCAACTGACAATGCTGACAGGTTGACGCTTATCAAAATTAACAAGGCCTGGATTGCCCCTGACTTCTGTACTCCACCAAAGGAAAGCGGCTTAACATGAAGGAACCTTAAAACTGGCTTTTAGGGTGTATTGAATACACTGTATTATCATGTACCCCTTCTTCTTCTTGTCCTCTTCCTCCTCTTCCTCCATCATATGAAACAGCTTATTAGGCTACCCTCGAAGTCCACCAGCTGGGCCTGCACCCGAATTTGTTAGCCGGTCAGCTCACCAGCTGGGCCTGCAACATAATTTTTGGGCCAGTCAGCTCAGCAGCAGGCACTCAACCATAATGTTTTACATGCTTAGCTCACCAGCTGGGCCTGCACCTGAATTTGTAAGCCGCTCAGCTCACCATCTGGGCCTGCAACATAATTTTTTGGCCTGTTCGTTCACCAGCAGGCACTCAACCATAATGTTTTACATGCTCAGCTCTGCTACATGTCACTTCTAATGTTTCAGACGTTCAGCTAAGCAGCATGTCTCCCTTAATTTTTTCTTAATTTTCTATAAGGTCGGCAGCAGAGTGTCACTCTTAAATTTTTTGGACGGTCAGCTCGGCATTAGCGTGTCAGACTTAAATATTTTTAACGGTCTGCTCTTCTGCAGAATGTCACATGCAGAATATCATGTTTTCGACGGTCAGCTTGGCATTAGCGTGTCACACTTGAAAATTTTTAACGGTCTGCTCTTCTGCAGAATGTCTCATAAAGAATATCATTTTTTCGACGGTCAGCTTTAGTGTCACACGGCATTAGCATGTCAGACTTAAATATTTTTAACGGTCTGCTCTTCTGCAAAATGTCACATGAAGAATATCATTTCTTCGGATGGTCAGCTCGACATTAGTGTGTCACACTTGAAAATTTTTAACGATCTGCTATGCAGCGGAATGTCACATGAAGAATATCATTCTTTTGGACGGTCAGCTCGGCATTAGCGTGTCACACTTGAAAATTTTTAACAGTCTGCTATGCAGCGGAATGTCACATGAAGAATATAATTTTTTTTGACGGTCAGCTCAGCATTAGCATGTCACATTTAAATAATTTTAACGGTCTGCTGTTCTGCGGAATGTCACATGAAGAATATAATTTTTTTGGACGGTCAGCTAGGCATTAGCGTGTCACATTTAAATATTTTTAACGGTCTGCTCTTCTGCGGAATGTCACATGAAGAATATAATTTTTTGGACGGTCAGTTCGACATTAGCGTGTCACATTTAAATATTTTTAACGGTCTGCTCTGCAGCGGAATGTCACATGAAGAATATCATTTCTTCGGATGGTCAGCTCGACATTAGTGTGTCACACTTGAAAATTTTTAACGATCTGCTATGCAGCGGAATGTCACATGAAGAATATCATTCTTTTGGACGGTCAGCTCGGCATTAGCGTGTCACACTTGAAAATTTTTAACAGTCTGCTATGCAGCGGAATGTCACATGAAGAATATAATTTTTTTTGACGGTCAGCTCAGCATTAGCATGTCACATTTAAATAATTTTAATGGTCTGCTCTTCTGCAGAATGTCACGTGAAGAATTTAATTCTTTTGGATGGTCAGCTCGGCATTAGCGTGTCACATTTCAATAATTTTAACGGTCTGTTCTTCTGCGGAATGTCACATGAAGAATATAATTATTTTGGACGTCAGCTCGGCATTAGCGTGTCACATTTCAATAATTTTAACAGTCTCCTGTTTTGTGGAATGTAAAGTGAAGAATATAATACTTTTGGATGGTCAGCTTGGCATTAGCGTCTCACATTTAAATAATTTGAACGGTCTGCTCTTCTGCGGAATGTTACATGAAGAATATAATTCTTTAGGACGGTCAGCTCCGCGTTAGCGTGTCACATTTCAATAATTTTAACGGTCTGCTCTTCTGCGGAATGTTACATAAAGAATATAATATTTTTGGACGGTCAGCTCAGCATTAGCGTGTCACATTTAAATAATTTTAACGGTCTGCTCTTCTGTGGAATATCAAATGAAAGATATAATTCTTTAGGACGGTAAGCTCGGCATTAGCGTGTCACATTTAAATAAATTTAACGGTCTGCTCTTCTGCGGAATGTCACATGAAGAATATAATTCTTTAGGACGGTCAGCTCAGCATTAGTGTGTCACATTTAAATAATTTTAACGGTCTGCTCTTCTGCGGAATGTCACATGAAGAATATAATTTTTTTGAACGGTCAACTCGGCATTAGCATGTCACATTTAAATAATTTTAACGGTCTGCTCTTCTGCGGAATGTCACATGAAGAATATAATTCTTTTGGATGGTCAGCTCGGCATTAGTGTGTCACATTTCAATAATTTTAACGGTCTGCTCTTCTGCAGAATGTGACAAGAAGAATATTATTTTTTTGACGGTCAGCTTGGCATTAGCGTGTCACTTAAATATTTTTAACAGTCTGTTCTTCTGAAGAATGTCACATGAAGAATATCATTTTTTTGGACGGTCAACTCGACATTAGCGTGTCACTCTTGAAAATGTTTAACGGTCTGCTATGCATCGGAATGTCAGATCAAGAATATCATTCTTTTGGACGATCAGCTCGGCATTAGCGTGTCACATTTCAATAATTTGAATGGTCTGCTCTTCTGCGGAATGTCACATGAAGAATATAATTCTTTAGGATGGTCAGCTCCGCATTAGCGTGTCACATTTAAATAATTTTAACGGTCTGCTCTTCTGCGGAATGTCACATGAAGAATATAATTTTTTTGGACGGTCAGCCTGGCATTAGCGTGCCACATTTAAATAATTTTAACGGTCTGCTCTTCTGCGGAATGTGACATGAAGAATATAATTCTTTTGGATGGTCAGCTCGGCATTAGCGTGTCACATTTAAATAATTTTTATGGTCTGCTCTTCTGCAGAATGTCACATGAAGAATATAATTTTTTCGACGGTCAACTTGGCATTAGCGTGTCACACTTGAAAATTTTTAACGGTCTGCTCTTCTGCAGAATGTGACATGTAGAATATCATTTTTTCAACGGTCAGCTTGGTATTAGCGTGTAACTTAAATATTTTTAACGGTCTGCTCTTCTGCGGAATGTCACATGAAGAATATAATTTTTTGGACGGTCAGCTCGGCATTAGCGTGTCACATTTAAATAATTTTAATGGTCTGCTCTTCTGCGGAATGTCACATGAAGAATATAATTTTTTTGGACGGTCAGCTCGGCATTAGCGTGTCACATTTAAATATTTTTAACGGTCTGCTCTTCTGCGGAATGTCACATGAAGAATATAATTTTTTGGATGGTCATTTCGACATTAGCGTGTCACATTTAAATATTTTTAACGGTCTGCTCTGCAGCGGAATGTCACATCAAGAATATCATTTTTTCAACGGTCAGCTTGGCATCAACTTGTCACCCTTAAATTTGGAACAGTTTAATAAAGTGCGGTGGCAGCAGCATGTGTCCCTTAAATTTTTTTTACGGACAGCTCGGTAGCAGAGTGTCAAACTTAAATTTGGGACAGTTTGATAAAGTATGGTGGCAGCAGGATGGAGTCCGATTCCATTATTCAGAGCTCAAGTATTCAGTCGACCCGGCTTGGTTTGAATACTTGAATTTTTTAAGTAAATGATTCCGGCCCCCGGGACACTGAACGAACAGCATTGGGGAGGTGCCGAGAGGCAGGGGCTCCTAAAGGTGATAGCTCACCTCCCTGCAGACAGCCAACTCGATCCTAAGATCAAACTTCGAGCTTTTTAAGTTAAGCAATGTAGATAAACGCAATAGGACATGGAAATACCGCGGAGAGCGAGAGTGGAACCGCTGACGTGGCACACGCTGCTGGGTGGGGCCCCAGCCTCTCGCGGCAGATAGCGAAAAAAGAAACAGTCATCAGCGGGTCTTAGTGGTGCGGTGGCAGCAACATGTGTCCCTTAAATTTTTTTCGGTCAGCTCGGCAGCAGAGTGTCACTCTTAAATGTTTGGACGGTCTGCGCAGCAGCAGAATGTCACCCCTATTCTTTTTGAGTGTCAGCAGCAGGCCATCAATGATAATTTTTCACGGGTGTGTCTGATGCCCTACTTTATGTGTAATAAAGGGTGTATTGGAGTGGCTGATCCTTGTAATTTTTGGCAGCCCTTTCCCTTACTGCATAGGCTTTGTCGGAGTCCCACAATTATACCACAATGTGAATGAGGCCTTCCTTTATATGATATACCTGTTGTATGGGAGTGCCTCATCTGTGTAATTTTTGGCAGCACTTGCGCTTAACGTACAAGTAAATCTATGTTTCCCAACAATATTTCCTGTAAAATCGATGTTATCTTGGGTTTTTTGGGGGTATTTTTGTCATTTCGTAAAAGTGGCGTAATAGTCGGACATCATCTTTAATAGCAGCGACTCCAGTGTCCAAGATGCATCCAGACATCCTCCACATGCTGTTCCCTAACCACTTTTGTGGTTTTTCCACCATTTTCTGACGTTTCCCTATGGACCAGACAACCTCCCCTCTGCAGAACAGGGGGTGCCTGGTCTTCTCCCATAGACTTCCATTATACTCGGGTGCTCGGCCGAGCACTCGAGCACTGCCTAGTGTTCGGCCAGAGCATCCGAGCACCCGAACATCGGGGTGCTCGATCATCACTAGTAAAAATGTTTGGATATATCTAAGAAATGGGTTCTTAACTGAATACATATACTTGTTCTCAAACCTTGCTAAATAGATATTTGCAAAGGTACATGACACAGGCGTACCCATGGCTGTACCATGTTTTTGTCTAAACCATTGATTCCCAAACCTGAATGCATTCTTTGAAAGAATAAAATGTAATGCGTCCCTCACAAATTCTTTATACTCCACGCTTTTATCAGTGTTTTCTAATAATTCAATAACTGCTCCCTCCCCTGCCCCATGCGGGATCTGGATGTACACTCTCTTCAGGGTACACTCTCTTCCTAGGGGCAACAAACTAAAGTCCTCCTGCCACTGAATTGACTTCAGGGCTCTGAGGAAATCGTTTGTGTCCCTCAGGAGGGACGGCACACCATCTAATATAGCTCTCAGGAGCCAATCCAAATATTTGGACAAAGGTTCAGTCACCGAGCCAATCCCCAACACAATAGGGTGTCCAGTTGGCTCAGTGACTTATGCACCTTTGAAAGGAAATACCAAGATGGCTTGGAAGAAGACAGAGGTAACAATTTTTCCGCTTTTTTCCTCGGGATAAAATCCATTTCAACATATTTATTTAACAAACTCCGCATACAGGTCTGGATAGGCATAGTAGGATCTGCTACTATGATCCAGCAGGCAAAGGGAGACAAAAGGTAAATTTAACCCCTCCTGTGAAATCTTCATCAGGAGTCACATCTACGTCTTTAGGACACATTTCCATGTCAGCCAAGAACTCCAAACATAACTTTTCAAGATCATCAAACTTAGTATCCACACTAAACCCCAAAGGGCTTATTGTAGTCAGTATTTCTCCTGTTTTTTTTTTCCTTTCAGAACCCGTTTTCTCCCTTAAAACTGGTACTTCTCTAAGCATTTTATGAAGGTTCAATTTATGTGCTGCTTTAAACATATCAATCTGAAATGTCACCAGATCGAACTGCTCAACCAGACTGTATCCCAGCCCCTTATTGAGGACTAAGACACAGTCCGGTGTTAGCTCAAAACTGGTGAGATTACTTTTACAGAGGGAAGCCAAATGGATAATAGTCAGATGCAATGGGGGCACTAGGTCTTAATGACAAAAATGACTTAAAGGGGTTGTCCCATGAAAAATATTCTACAGTTTTCAAACCAGCACCTGGATCTGTATACTTTTGTAATTGCATGTCATTAAAAATTTTGTACAGCTACTTGTCAGGTCTCTGGCCCCTCAGCGTGGCATCCCTTGCTCCTCGCTGGCCACGAGGGGCAGGGTGTCAACCCCGGGGTTCACATCCAGTAAGGGTTCGCGTTTCATGCGCGCGCGTCATTCTATGAGACGCACTACACGTCCTGGTATTGCTGGGAGACGGGACGCCGTCATTCCCAGCGCTGACGCTAGCCAGGGGTCCCGGGTCGCCGGGGCTCCTAGCGTCAGCTGTTGCCAGAGAACCACTACCACTTTAACTCCTGAGTCAGGGAGGTGGTGGGAGGTTTTCTCATTTTCACCCACTCAGTCCTCACCTGTGCTTCCTTGGCCTGAGGGTGGAGATTGGGTGTGATGTCAGCAATGTCATGTGATCCCAGGAGGGCTATTTAAACTAGCTGTTTGCTCTCACACATTGCTGATTATTTCAGTTACTTTCAGTGCTGGAACTAAGCTATCTGGTGAGTGTTTCTCTTTGGTTATCTGCTTCAACTTTGGTACTGGTGTTCTGCTGGTTCTCGTGTCCTGGTTTATGTTTTGACCTTGCTCTTGTCTCTAACCATTACACTGCATTTATCTCCCAGTACCTTCTGGTAGTTTTTGCCCAACCGTGGTCGGTGTGCCCAGCCACCAGCCGCCTCGCTACTGGCACCTGGGAAGGGCTCTGCATAAGCCCCCCTTCCTGGGGAAGCGGGTGAAGAGTACCCCGGCCCTCAAGGGTGTTCAGAGCGCGACGGATTGCGCAAAGCGTGTCTGGTACGCCGCATTTGCTGACCACCAGTTCGGCTTTAGTTCCATAGCCTTACAGAATAATCAGCCTTACCTATGGATCCTGCAAAGCAGCTAAGTGAACAAATGCATAATCTGCTAAGCATGTTTCAGGATCTAGCTATGACAGTGGGGAACCATACCCAGGTGTTAGCCCAGTTAACCTCAGCCACCCCAAATATGCCCACATCTAATCCCGGGTTTGGGGGCAGGGCATCCGCTGAGCCTAAGGTTCCCCTACCTGATTTTTTTTCAGGGGATCGCAAGCAATTTTTTAATTTTCGTGAAAGTTGCAAATTGTATTTCCGATTTAGACCCACCTCCTCAGGTGATGAGCGGACTCGGGTGGGCCTAGTCATTTCCCTTCTCAGGGGGGACCCCCAGACTTGGGTCTTTACTCTTACTGAGGATTCCCCTGCCCATAATTCCATTGAGGAATTTTTCAAGGCGCTAGGCCTCATTTACGATGAACCAGACAGAACCGCCATTGCTAAATCTAACCTTAGATCACTCCATCAGGGCGATCTCTTGGCAGAGGAGTATTGCTCCCAATTCAGACGGTGGGCCATCGAGACCGGATGGAATGATGCGGCATTGCGGAGTGCTTTCCTGTGTGGGTTAACGGATTCCCTTAAGGACATGTTGGTGCACCACCCGCCACCACAAGATCTGGAGTCTGCCATGACCTTGGCTGTGCGTCTGGATAGAAAGCAACGTGAACGGTTGCACGATAAGTCTATCTCCAAGGGAATCTCACATGGGACAAGGTTAACATCTCCTCCTACTGAAGAACCCATGCAGCTGGGAAAGACCGCTCCATCGCCTGTTGTGAGGCCACGTTCCTGGCCCCAGAAACGATGCCTGCTCTGCGGATCATCCAAGCATCGGGAGCGGAATTGTCCTCGTCTGGAGCATTCGGGAAACGACCGTGCCTAGTTGGAGCAGGGGCTCCCCACCTGGGCGCTCAGGTACCCCCATTTAAAAAAGTATTTTTTCCCATTGTGATTGCTTACCAGGGAAGAGAGGTGAAGGGTCATGCTTTTGTTGACTGTAGAGCTGAGGTTAATTTCTTGGATCATGCCATAGCCCGGGATCTGGGAGTACCCCTTAAAACCCTGAAATCTGGTATTAGTCTCACCACACTAGATGGCTCATTTCTTGACCAGAATGTAGAGGTTGTCACTGACGAACCAGTCTGTTTATAGGTGGGGTGGCTTCACAAGGAAAAAATTAACCTCTGGGTTCTGCATGCCCTTCCTGCTTCTGTGGTATTAGGCCTGCCATGGCTCAGACAGCATAATCCCTGTATTGATTGGGTTAATGGGGATGTCACCAGTTGGAGTAAGGAGTGTCAGAGTAAATAGTATCCAGGAGATTACTCCAGTTGGTTGCTCTTCCACTCAGGTCCCCTGGTATATGAAGGAATTTCCAGAAGTATTCTCGGAGAGAGGAAGTTCCTCTCCTCTTACCACTGCACCGACCCTATGATTGCGAGATTCACTTGGTTGTCGGGGCCCCTCTGGCAAAGGGCAGAATTTTTACTCTATCAGAACCTGAGAGGGTGGCCATGAGGGATTACGTCCGGGAGAATGTCGCTAAGGGCTTTATTCGTCCCTCCAAGTCTCCGGTAGGAGCTGGTTTCTTATTTGTTTCCAAAAAGGATGGGGGATTAAGGCAGTGTATCGACTATCGAGAGCTCAACAAAATCACCATAAGAAACCAATATCCCCTTCCTCTCATCCCTGACTTATACAACCAGCTCCTGGGGGCCAAGATCTTCACTAAGTTGGATCTTAAAGGGGCCTACAACCTTATCCGTATAAAGTCAGGTGATGAATGGAAGACTGCCTTTAAAACACCTGAAGGACACTTTGAGTACTTGATGATGCCTTTTGGGCTTTGTAATGCTCCGGCCATGTTTCAAGCTTTTGTTAATGACATCTTTAGGGATATGTTGGGACTCTTCGTCATTGTGTACATTGACGATATTTTGATCTTTTCCAAAGATATCCAGTCCCACAGGGACCATGTGCGTCTGGTCCTCAAGAGGCTTAGTGATAACTCCCTGCATGTCAATACTCCTAAGTGTTCCTTTGAGGTCGAAGAGATTGGGTTCCTTGGAGTTATTTTGTCATCCTCTGGTTTCCGTATGGACCCCGCCAAGGTGCAGGCCATACGAGATTGGGTCCAACCCCGGAACCTTAAGGCCCTTCAAAGGTTCCTAGGTTTTGCCAATTTTTATAGGAGTTTATTAAGGATTTCTCCAAGATTGTGAAGCCCCTTACGGACCTCACCCGCAAAGGGGCCGATGTATCTAGGTGGGGGGATGATGCTGTCTCCGCATTTTCCAACCTCAAGAGGGCATTTACACCCGCCCCTGTCCTGGTTCAACCCGACTTGGACAGGCCATTTTTTGTAGAGGTGGATGCATCAGAAGTTGGAGTGGGGCAGTGTTATCCCAGGGGTCCCTTTCTCTCACACACCTCCGCCCTTATGCCTTCTTCTCTAGGAAGTTCTCTAGCCCCGAGTTGAATTATGACATTGGCAACAGGGAGCTATTAGCCATCAAATTGGCTCTGGAGGAATGGAGACACTTCCTAGAAGGGGCCAGACATCCATTTGTGGTTCTTACCAACCATAAGAACCTGATATATCTGGAGAACGCTAAAAGGTTTAACCCCAGGCAGGCTAGGTGGGCCTTGTTTTTCTCGAGATTTAGGTATACCATCTCATTTATTCCTGTCTCTAAAAACACTCGAACTGATGCGTTATCCAGGAGTCTGTGTCCTATCCAGCAAGAAGAGGCTAGTCCACCTCCTATTCTTCCCCAAGGGGTGGTGGTCGCCTCCACCAATGTCGAATGGGAGGTGATGAAATCGCAACACCTGGCCCCACAGATACCCCTCAGGATAAACTATTTGTCAAAGTTCATCTGAGGCTCCGCATCATTCAGAGTTGCCATGACTCTGTCCTGGCTGGCCACCCAGGAATTAAAGGAACGTCTCATCTGATTAGGCCGGGGTTCTGGTGGCCTACTTTGAGACAGGATGTTGAGGCATTTGTCCGTTCCTGTGAGGTGTGCGCCAGGAGTAAGGTACCTCGGTCTTCTCAGCCTGGGAAGCTCCTCCCCCTTCCCATCCCAGACCGACCCTGGTCGCACATCTCGATGGACTTCATCACCGATCTCCCTGTCTCTGAGGGCAAAACCGTTATCTGGGTTATTGTGGATCGGTTCTCCCGTCAGTGTCATCTCATTCCCCTTCCCCGGTTGCCCTCATCCCAGGATACGGTCAACATATTTATCGATAATGTTGTCAGGTTGCATGGGGTTCCTTGTAGCATTGTGTCTGACAGAGGTACCCAGTTCATTTCTAGGTTTTGGAAAGCCTTCTGCGGGCATATTGGGATGTAGTTGTCTTTCTCCTCTGCTTACCATCTGCAGTCAAATGGTCTCACGGAAAGAACCAATCAGTCGTTGGAAACCTACCTTAGGTGTTTTTGTTCAGACAACCAGCTTGAATGGGGCAGGTACCTACCTTTGGCTGAGTTTGCCCTTAATAATAGGCATCATGAGTCTCTGGGTATGTCCCCCTTTTACTGTAACTTGGGGTTCCACCCAAGGTCCACAGCCTTTCTTAAAGGTTGTGACGATATCCCGGGGGTCACTGAGACTACCAATCGGCTAAAGGAGGTATACACTAGTATTCGTCGGCACCTCCAAAAAGCAGTTGACCAGCAGAAGGTTGCTGCTGATAAACACAGATCTCAGGGGGAGGTTTTGAGAGTTGGAGACCTGGTGTGGGTTTCCACTAAGAATCTCAAGCTTAAGGTTCACTGTATTAAGCTTGCCCCCAGGTTTATCGGTCCATACCCCATTCTAGAGGTAATCAATCAAGTTGCATTTAGAGTTAAACTCCCTGGGAATCTAAGGATCCCAAACGTATTCCACAGATCCCTCCTTAAAAAGGCTCGGGAGCCTTTAGTACCCCACACTCCACCTGGTCCTATTATGGTCGAAGGTCAGGAGGAGTATGAAGTTGAACAGATTGTTGATTCTCGGAGGGTTCAAAATTCTGTTCAATACCTGGTCCACTGGAAAGGGTACGGGCCAGAGGAGAGGTCATGGGTTCCTAAAAAGCGTATCCATGCAGATAAATTGATTGCGGAGTTTCATTCCAGATTTCCGGTCAAACCGGGTGGTGAGAGCCCGGAGGTCTCTCCTCAAGGGAGGGGTACAGTCAGGTCTCTGGCCCCTCGGCATGGCATCCCTTGCTCCTCGCTGGCCACGAGGGGCAGGGTGTCAACCCCGGGGTTCACATCCAGTAAGGGTTCGTGTTTCATGCGCGCGTGTCATTCTATGAGACGCACTACACATCCTGGTATTGCTGGGAGACGGGACGTCATTCCCAGCGCTGACGCTAGCCAGGGATCCTGGGACACCGGGGATCCTAGCGTCAGTTGTTGCTAGAGAACCACTACCACTTTATCTCCTGAGTCAGGGAGGTGGTGGGAGGTTTTCTCATTTTCACCCACTCAGTCCTCACCTGTGCTTCCTTGGCCTGAGGGTGGAGATTGGGTGTGATGTCAGCAATGTCATGTGATCCCAGGAGGGCTATTTATACTAGCTGTTTGCTCTCACACATTGCTGATTATTAGAGATGAGCGAGTAGTGAAATATTCGAAAGTTCGAAATTCGATTCGAATAGACCGCGAAATTCGACTATTCGACCAAATATCGAATCCCATTAAAGTCTATGGGAAAAAAATGCTCGCCACTTGGAAATCTCAATTCGACCACTTGGAGGTCACCAAGTCCACCCTGAAACCTCAGAAAAGGATGCCAACACTGCTGGAATGCAACTGGGACAGCAGGGGAAGCATGTCTGGGTGCATATAACGCGCCCAAGTCGCACTATTACGCCACTATCACAGCCTCTCAACAATACACTCCAAAGACAATCTAACCTCTCTGTAAAGTGAGACCATACAAGGAAACCTTCTTTCCTCAACATTGCCATGGACCCCAAGCCAAACTAGACAAAAAAGAAGATAAAATTCTGCACCCTTAAAATCACGTTGCCTATGACAACCACAGATGGCATAGGCAAGGGGGAAAGCAAATAGACCCCACCCCTAATTGTCATTGTGTGTGTGTGTGAAATGTGGTCAGACATGTCTTCTTTAAAATGTAAAAACAACTCAAACACATGCAGAAGCCTTAAAATGCCCAAATTGTTGGCGCTTGAGATGTCAGTGACCCGACCTGGCCCAGTGTCATGTCTAGCAGGTAAAGCAGTGGGGATGTTGAGGGATGCGTAGGACCGCAAAAGGCAGGAAGAGGCCGTGGGCTGGCCAGAGGCTCATGGAAAATTTTGTGGAGGCCCAAGAGGTGAGACGTCTTAAAAATTGTGTGGAGGCTAAAGAGGTGAGACCTCTTAAAAATTATGTGGAGGCCCAAGAGGTGAGACCTCTTAAAAATTATGTGGAGGCCCAAGAGGTGAGACCTCTTAAAAATTATGTGGAGGCCCAAGAGGTGACACCTCTTAAACATTTTGTGGAGGCCCAAGAGGTGAGACCTCTTAAAGATTTTGTGGAGGCCCAAGAGGTGACACCTCTTAAAAATTATGTGGAGGCCCAAGAGGTGAGACCTCTTAAAGATTTTGTGGAGGCCCAAGAGGTGACTCCTCTTAAAAATTATGTGGAGGCCCAAGAGGTGTGACCTGTTAAAAATTATGTGGAGGCCCAAGAGGTGAGACCTGTTAAACATTTTGTGGAGGCCCAAGAGGTGAGACGTATTAAAAATTATGTGGAGGCCCAAGAGGTGACACCTCTTAAACATTTTGTGGAGGCCCAAGAGGTGAGACCTGTTAAAAATTTTGTGGAGGCCCAAGAGGTGAGACCGGTTAAAAATTATGTGGAGGCCCAAGAGGTGAGACCTCTTAAAAATTATGTGGAGGCCCAAGAGGTGAGACCTCTTAAAAATTATGTGGAGGCCCAAGAGGTGAGACGTATTAAAAATGATGTGGAGGCCCAAGAGGTGACACCTCTTAAACATTTTGTGGAGGCCCAAGAGGTGAGAACTGTTAAAAATTTTGTGGAGGCCCAAGAGGTGAGACCGGTTAAAAATTATGTGGAGGCCCAAGAGGTGAGACCTCTTAAACATTTTGTGGAGGCCCAAGAGGTGACACCTCTTAAAAATTATGTGGAGGCCCAAGAGGTGAGACCTGTTAAACATTTTGTGGAGGCCCAAGAGGTGAGACGTATTAAAAATTATGTGGAGGCCCAAGAGGTGACACCTCTTAAACATTTTGTGCAGGCCCAAGAGGTGAGACCTCTTAAAAATTATGTGGAGGCCCAAGAGGTGAGACGTGTTAAAAATTATGTGGAGGCCCAAGAGGTGAGACGTGTTAAAAATTATGTGGACGCCCAAGAGGTGAGACGTGTTAAAAATTATGTGGAGGCCCAAGAGGTGAGACCTCTTAAACATTTTGTGCAGGACCAAGAGGTGAGACCTCTTAAAAATTATGTGGAGGCCCAAGAGGTGAGACCTCTTAAAAATTTTGTGGAGGCCCAAGAGGTGAGACCTCTTAAAAATTATGTGGAGGCCCAAGAGGTGAGACTTGTTAAAAATTATGTGGAGGCCAAGAGGTGAGACGTGTTAAAAATTATGTGGAGGCCCAAGAGGTGAGACCTGTTAAACATTTTGTGGAAGCCCAAGAGGTGAGACCTGTTAAACATTTTGTGGAGCCCAAGAGGTGAGACCTGTTAAACATTTTGTGGAGGCCCAAGAGGTGAGACCTGTTAAACATTTTGTGGAGGCCCAAGAGGTGAGACCTGTTAAACATTTTGTGGAGGCCCAAGAGGTGAGACCTGTTAAACATTTTGTGGAGGCCCAAGAGGTGGAGACCTGTTAAACATTTTGTGGAGGCCCAAGAGGTGAGACCGGTTGAGACTTTTGTACAGGTTTAAAAATTATGTTGGAGGCCCAAGAGGTGAGACGTGTTAAAAATTATGTGGAGGCCCAAGAGGTGAGACGTGTTAAAAAATTATGTGGAGGCCCCAAGAGGTGAGACCTGTTAAACATTTGTGGAAGCCCAAGAGGTGAGAACTGTTAAACATTTTTGTGGAGGCCCAAGAGGTGAGACCTGTTAAACATTTTGTGGGAGGCCCAAGAGGTGAGACCTGTTAAAACATTTTGTGGAGGCCCCAAGAGGTGAGACCTGTTAAACATTTTGGTGGAAGCCCAAGAGGTGAGACCTGTTAAACATTTTGTGGAGGCCCAAGAGGTGAGACCTGTTAAACATTTGTGGAGGCCCAAGAGGTGAGACCTGTTAAACATTTTGTGGAAGCCCAAGAGGTGAGACCTGTTAAACATTGTGTGGAGGCCCAAGAGGTGAGACCTGTTAAACATTTTGTGGAAGCCCAAGAGGTGAGACCTCTTAAAAATTATGTGGAGGCCCAAGAGTGAGACCTGTTAAACATTTTGTGGAGGCCCAAGAGGTGAGACCTGTTTAAACATTTTGTGGAAGCCCAAGAGGTGAGACCTGTTAAACATTTTGTGGAGGCCCAAGAGGTGAGACCTGTTAAACATTTTGTGGAGGCCCAAGAGGTGAGACCTGTTAAACATTTTGTGGAAGCCCAGAGGTGAGACCTGTTAAACATTGT
>ONZH01024827.1:0-353324 GCA_900303285.1 Rhinella marina | reverse complement strand
GGGAAGGGGAGGCTGAAGGAGAAGGCCCCAAAGTAGCCGAGGCAGAGGCAGATGTGGAGGTGTCCTGGCTGGACGTCTGGACCGCAGTGGCAGCACACAACAAAGGGGAAGAGGCAGTGGCAGCAAGACCGGGCGCAGTTTGTTATGCGTTTGCTCTCTCCCACTCAGCCCAGTGCTTGAATTCCAAGTGACGTCACATGCCTGAGGTGGTCATATTGCTCTTCTCAGAGCCCCTACTCAGTTTTGAGTGGCAGAGTGTGCAAACCGCGCTCAGTTTGTCATCCGCACAAACATTAAAAAATCTCCACACCACAGAAGTACGAGGCCTCGATGGGGGAGCTTCGCGCGACTGCCCGCTGCCGGGAACAGCTTCGGCCCTGCTGGCTATGGCCTCACTTCTCTGTCTGGACTGTCCTCTGCCTATGGACATCCCTCTGCCTGTGGACATCCCTCTGCCTCTGGACATCCCTCTGCCTCTGGACATCCCTCTGCCTCTTGCTGCCTTTTTCGGTGCTGCGCAGACCACCACCTCTCCACTGCTTTCCTCGCTGGACATCACCCCTGGCCAAGTGGGGTCGGTCATTTCGTCATCCACCATCTCCTCTTCCACTTCCTCACTCTGCTCCTCCTGCTGCCCACTGGACATTCCAACAGCCTCCCTTGATGGCAACTGCGTCTCATCATCATCATCGCTCATGATAACAGATGCTGGCTCAGGGTCCACATCAGCAGGAGATGGCGAAAACTCAAGTGTTTGGGCATCACTACAAACAAATTCCTCTGCTAGCTCCTGGGATTCTTCCGGCACATCTGAAAAAGGACCCGAAAAGAGCTCCTGGGAGGGGTCAATGGTGGGATGACTCTGTTGGCCAGGTGTGGAGGAAGGAGGGTCAGAGTGAGACTGTGTGGATGACTGGCTGGTGGACAACTGTGTGGAAGCGCTATCGGCTATCCATTGCACCACCTGTTCAACCTGCTCAGGCCTCAACAGCGGTGTAACCCGCCCCCTGCTTAACTGTCCCATAAAGGCAGGGATTCTGGATGAGCGGGATCCTGGCTGACCCTCACCAGCACGCATTGTATCCCCACTGGCTTCAACAAGGCCCCAACAGCATTTCCGCGCCCCCGTCCTCGTCCACGTCCTATTCCGCTAGCCCCCCTCCGCATTTTATTTTTTTTTGGTTACAATATTTTGCCTTCACAGTCATGAAATTATTTTGCAAGAGAACGCACAGTACAGTTGCCAATTATAAGGCCTATATATTTTATATTTCAAGGTACACAGCCGTGTACTAACTGTTCAGACGGTGGGTATTAACACCAGGTATTTAAATTAGTTTGCAAGAGAACGCACAGTACAGTTGCCAATTATAAGGCCTATATATTTTATAGTTCAAGGTACACAGCCGTGTACTAACTGTTCAGACGGTGTGTATTAACACCAGGTATTTAAATTAGTTTGCAAGAGAACGCACAGTACAGTTGCCAATTATAAGGCCTATATATTTTATATTTCAAGGTACACAGCCGTGTACTAACTGTTCAGACGGTGGGTATTAACACCAGGTATTTAAATTAGTTTGCAAGAGAACGCACAGTACAGTTGCCAATTATAAGGCCTATATATTTTATAGTTCAAGGTACACAGCCGTGTACTAACTGTTCAGACGGTGTGTATTAACACCAGGTATTTAAATTAGTTTGCAAGAGAACGCACAGTACAGTTGCCCAATTATAAGGCCTATATATTTTATAGTTCAAGGTACACAGCCGTGTACTAACTGTTCAGACGGTGTGTATTAACACCAGGTATTTAAATTAGTTTGCAAGAGAACGCACAGTACAGTTGCCAATTATAAGGCCTATATATTTTATAGTTCAAGGTACACAGCCGTGTACTAACTGTTCAGACGGTGGGTATTAACACCAGGTATTTAAATTATTTTGCAAGAGAACGCACAGTACAGTTGCCAATTATAAGGCCTATATATTTTATAGTTCAAGGTACACAGCCGTGTACTAACTGTTCAGACGGTGGGTATTAACAACAGGTATTTAAATTATTTTGCAAGAGAACGCACAGTACAGTTGCCAATTATAAGGCCTATATATTTTATAGTTCAAGGTACACAGCTGTGTACTAACTGTTCAGACGGTGGGTATTAACAACAGGTATTTAAATTATTTTGCAGGAGAACGCACAGTACAGTTGCCAATTATAAGGCCTATATATTTTATATTTCAAGGTACACAGCCGTGTACTAACTGTTCAGACGGTGGGTATTAACACCAGGTATTTAAATTAGTTTGCAAGAGAACGCACAGTACAGTTGCCCAATATAAGGCCTATATATTTTATAGTTCAAGGTACACAGCCGTGTACTAACTGTTCAGACGGTGTGTATTAACACCAGGTATTTAAATTATTTTGCAAGAGAACGCACAGTACAGTTGCCAATTATAAGGCCTATATATTTTATATTTCAAGGTACACAGCCGTGTACTAAACTGTTCAGACGGTGTGTATTAACACCAAGTATTTAAATTAGTTTGCAAGAGAACGCACAGTACAGTTGCCAATTATAAGGCCTATATATTTTATAGTTCAAGGTACACAGCCGTGTACTAACTGTTCAGACGGTGTGTATTAACACCAGGTATTTAAATTAGTTTGCAAGAGAACGCACAGTACAGTTGCCAATTATAAGGCCTATATATTTTATATTTCAAGGTACACAGCCGTGTACTAACTGTTCAGACGGTGTGTATTAACACCAAGTATTTAAATTAGTTTGCAAGAGAAACGCACAGTACAGTTGCCAATTATAAGGCCTATATATTTTATAGTTCAAGGTACACAGCCGTGTACTAACTGTTCAGACGGTGTGCATTAACACCAGGTATTTAAATTAGTTTGCAAGAGAACGCACAGTACAGTTGCCAATTATAAGGCCTATATATTTTATAGTTCAAGGTACACAGCCGTGTACTAACTGTTCAGACGGTGTGTATTAACACCAGGTATTTAAATTAGTTTGCAAGAGAACGCACAGTACAGTTGCCAATTATAAGGCCTATATATTTTATAGTTCAAGGTACACAGCCGTGTACTAACTGTTCAGACGGTGTGTATTAACACCAGGTATTTAAATTAGTTTGCAAGAGAACGCACAGTACAGTTGCCAATTATAAGGCCTATATATTTTATAGTTCAAGGTACACAGCCGTGTACTAACTGTTCAGACGGTGTGTATTAACACCAGGTATTTAAATTATTTTGCAAGAGAATGCACAGTACAGTTGCCAATTATAAGGCCTATATATTTTATAGTTCAAGGTACACAGCCGTGTACTAACTGTTCAGACGGTGGGTATTAACACCAGGTATTTAAATTATTTTGCAAGAGAACGCGCAGTACAGTTGCCAATTATAAGGCCTATATATTTTATAGTTCAAGGTACACAGCCGTGTACTAACTGTTCAGACGGTGTGTATTAACACCAGGTATTTAAATTAGTTTGCAAGAGAACGCACAGTACAGTTGCCAATTATAAGGCCTATATATTTTATATTTCAAGGTACACAGCAGTAGTGCCAAATATAGTTTGGTATGTAGCAGAGCACCTAATACACCACTAATGCCTCTCTCTGTCCCTACTCCAGCAGCTATCCCTGAATACAGCAGCTGTTCTCTGTAAAGTCTATATTGTAGTAAAGCTATCACTGTACTGCACTATAGTAGCCCTGATAAGGGCTTTTAATCACGCTCCTGCCTGTCCAACAGCTAAAACCTGTCTCTCCCTTCTCCAGCCTCTGTCGCTGACTAAGTTCACGCAGCATATGCGTACAAGCAGGAAGAGCTGAGTTTTTAATATTCAAGGTCACATGGTTTTTCCAGCCAATCCATGTAGACGCCGTTTTCGCGCTGCCAGCGTGCTCAGCGTGCCTGTCATACCCCCCCTGCATGGTGATTGGTGGAAAAAGAGCGCCAGGGAAGGTGGGAGGGGAAACGAATTCTAAGTGCGCCATCGCCGTTATACTCAAACGAAATCGAGTACGCCGAATAGCGTAGTATTCGATCGAATACCAGCTCGATCGAACACTACTTGCTCATCTCTAGTTATTAGATCTCCCCTCAGTCGTCTTTTTTCTAAAGTGAATAACCCTAATTTTGATAATCTTTCTGGGTACTGTAGTCCACCCATTCCAGTAATTACCTTAGTTCTCCTCCTCTGAACCCTCTCCAGCTCTGCTATGTCTGCCTTGTTCACAGGAGCCCAGAACTGTACACAGTACTCCATGTGTAGTCTGACTAGTGATTTGTAAAGTGGCAGGACTATGTTCTCATCACGGGCATCTATACCTCTTTTGATGCAACCCATTATCTTATTGGCCTTGGCAGCAGCTGTCTGACACTGGTTTCTACAGCTTAGTTTGCTGTTCACTAAAATTCCTAGGTCCTTTTCCATGTCAGTGTTAGGGCTCATTCACACGACTGGATTTTCTTTCCATTTCCGTTCCGTTTTTTTTTTGCGGATCGCATGTGGAACCATTCATTTCAATGGGTCCGCCAAAAAAACGGAAGGTACTCCGTGTGCATTCCATTTCCATAAACCTCCATAACCTTACATTTGTCAGTGTTGAACGTCTTCTGCCATTTCTCTGCCCAAGCCTCCAGTCTATCCAGATCCATCTGTAGCAGTGTACTGTCCTCTTCTGTGTTAATTACTTTACACAGTTTAGTGCATCTGCAAAAATTGATATTTTACTGTGCAAGCTTTCTACAAGATCATTAATAAATATATTGAAGAGAATAGGGCCCAATACTGACCCCTGTGGTACCCCACTAGTGACAGTGACCCAATCTGAGTGTGTACCGTTAATAACCACCCTCTGTTTTCTATCACTGAGCCAGTTACTTACCCACATACAGACATTTTCTCCCAGTCCAAGCATTCTCATTTTATATACTAACCTTTTATGTGGTACAGTGTCAAATGCTTTGGAGAAGTCCAGATATACGACATCCATTGATTCGCCGCGGTCAAGTCTAGAACTTACCTCCTCATAGAAACTGATTAAATTAGTTTGACATGACCGATTCCTCATGAAGCCATGCTGATATGGAGTTATTTGCTTATTTTCATTGAGGTACTCCAAGATACAGTAGCATCTCTTAGAAAACCCTCAAACAGTTTACCCACGACAGATGTTAAACTTACCCGCCTATAGTTTCCGGGCTCTGTTTTTGGACCATTTTTTAATATTGGCACCACATTTGCTATGCGCCAATCCTGTGGAACACTCCCTGTCAGTATAGAGTCCTTAAATATCAGAAATAAGGGTCTGGTGATGACATTACTTAATTCTCTTAGGATACGGGGGTGTATGCCATCCGGTGCTGGCGATTTGTCTATTTAAATCTTTTTAAGACGTCTCTGTACTTCTTCCTGGGTCAGACAGGGCACTGTTAATGGGGAATTTACTTTTATATTCTGCATTTTATCTGACAGTTTATTTTCCTCAGTGAATACAGTGGAGAAAAAAATTTAATAGCTTTGCTTTCTCCTCATCGCTCTCCACAACTCCCCCCTCATTACTCTGTAAGGGGCCGACACCTTCAGGTTTATACTTTTTAGTATTTATATAATTGAAGAACATTTTCGGTCTCTTTGCCGATTAATCTCTCGGTCTCTAGTTTGACTGTTTTTATTTGTCTTTTACATATTCTATTTTTTTCCTTATAGTTTTTCCTCGCTCCCCTCCTGTTTTAGCTATTTAAATGCTTTCTTTTTGCCATTTATTGCTTTCTTTACAGTTCTATTTATCCACATTGTTTTTTTCTTGTTTCTTAACCTTTTATTCCCATAAGGTATGTACCTCTCACAATTAGATATTAGGATGCTTTTAAAAATCTCCCATTTTGTGGCTGTATTTTTAAATTTTTAAGGACTTTGTCCCAGTTAGTTAGGCCTATGGCCTCTCTTAGTTGGCTAAATTTTGCTTTTTTGAAGTTTGGTATTTTTGTTCCTCCCTGAAGAAACGCTCTTTTGAATGACAATTGGAAGGTTATTATATTATGGTCACTATTTCCCAGGTGTCCCCCAACCTGCACATCTGTTGTTCTGTCAGGTCTATTGGTTAATACTAAGTCCAGTATGGCCGTCCCTCTAGTCGGGTCCTGAACCAGTTGGGAAAGGTAATTGTCTTTGGTTATTTCCAAGAACCTGTTTCCTTTATGAGATATACAGGTTTTAGTTTCCCAGTCTACATCTGGGTAGTTGAAGTCCCCCATAATATCAATCTCATTATGATTTGCCACCTCATCTATTTCATTAAAAAGTAGATTTTCTGTGGACTCTGGTATATAAGGTGGTTTATAATAAACTCCTATTAGTATTTTATTATTGTTTTTGGCTCCATTTATTTCTACCCACAGTGACTCCATATCTTCATGTCCCTCACTTATATCTTCCCGGAGTGTGGGCTTTAGACAGGACTTTACATAAAGGCAGACCCCTCCACCTCTCCGGTTTTGCCGATCCTTTCTAAACAGACTGTAACCCTGTACGTTAACTGCCCAGTCATAGCTATCATCCAGCCATGTCTCAGTTACTCCCACTATGTCATAGTCCTCCTCACACATCACAAATTCCAGTTCACCAGTTTTATTAGTCAGGCTTCTGGCATTAGTGTACATACAATTAAGAGGTCTATGTATATTTTTACCCCACTTTTTAAATTACTATTACCTGTGAAGTGAATATCCGGGGTTTTTGGGTTACTTTGGTTGATGTTTTTCCCAGTCTTCTCCCTACTTTCCTCACTAACCCCAGCCCCCACTAAACCCCCACTGTCCCCTCCTATGTCCCACTCTCTATCTACACTATCTACCCCCTTATTAGTATGACCCCCCACCCTCTCCCCCAGATCCTAGTTTAAAAGCTCCTCCAGCCGTCTAACCATTTTTTTCCCCCAGGGCAGTTGCACCCTCCCCATTAAGGTGCAGCCCGTCCCTACTGTAGAGTCTGTAGCAGACAGAAAAGTCGTCCCAGTATTTCTGAAAACACGACCTTGGAGGTCCTGGACTTGAGCTTCTCTTATAGTTCCCTAAAATCATTTTTAAGGACCTTCCATCTCCCCCTGACTTTGTCATTGGTGCCAATGTGTACCATGACCGCCGGGTCTTCCCCAGCCCCACCCAGCAATCTGTCAATCCGAACCGCGATATGCCGAACCCGAGCACCCGGGAGACAACACACTGTTTGGCATTCACGATCTCGGCGCTAGATGACCCTGTCTGTCCTCCTTATAATAGAGTCCCCTACTAGCATCATCTTTCTGTCCTTTGCTGCTCTCCTTTTCCCATCCTTCCTTCAGCGGTCATCCTCATGGTTGCTAGGAGAAATGGCCTGCTGGTCCTGGGCTTTCATCCCTAATATCAGCCAAACAGTCATATTTACTATGGCATTCCAGCTCAGGACTAGCCTCCCTAGCACTTTTCCCTTTACCCCTTCTTACTACATTTACCCAACTGCTGACCTGATAATCCTCATCTTGCCCTTCTCCTCCCACCTCCTTTTCACTGGCCCCAGCCAGTGCCTGCACTGTGAGGTCTAATCCTCTCTCCAGGTGTTCAATGCCCCTAAGTATGCCAAACTGCTTATTTAGATCCAAGATCTGGGCTTCCAAATATGCAACGTGATTGCATCTAGTGCAAATGTATTCACCCATGAATGGTTCTTCAAGGCATGCATACATTGCACAGGACACACACTTAGTAGCATTGTCCATGGAGCACCTGTTAGATGGGGATATACAGTACAGAAAGAAAGTAATTATGCGATACGATGTGGTTTGCTGTAGTTGGAGGACTAGCTCAAATCAAGTTAACAACACACAAGGAATATCTCTCCAACCTTACTGTTTGCTTCTTATCTTAAACTCTGGTTCTTTAACTCCACTTATACACAGCCCACTTACAGAGCCCAAAGTCAGAGCGAGCTCTGGAAGAGTTTCGCTATGCAATTTATAGCACCTGGGATGACAAACCACTCCCCTTCACCGGGTACACAGCAGAGAATTTTTTTTTTTCATTTCTATTTTTATTATTATTATTATTATTTACTTTTTTTAATATTCATTTATTTTGGCACATAATATGTCTGCTCCTGTTGTCTCCTCAGGGTCCCCACTCTGTCTGTGAGCTGGGACCCGACCTGATCCTACTAGATTGCAGGAGCAGGAGATCCCAGCTGATCAGCGCTGGCATTAAAGCGCTGCCTGAACGTTTATATACAGGGCATGTGCAGATAGGACATATATAGCCATATGGCAGTAGGGAAGGGGTTAAAAAGGGTTTTCGGAGACTTTTGTTTACTGATCTGGATAGGTCATCAGTATCTGATGAGTGGGGTCCAACACCCAGGACCCCTGCCCATGAGCTGTTTGAGAAGGCACTGGTGCTCGCAGTAACGGTGCAGCCTTCCCTCAGCTTTACATAGGCCATGTGATGTCAGGTTCATCAATCACATGGCCTAGGCGCAGCTCAGCCCCATTTAAGTGAATGGGGCTGTCTGAGCTGTGATACCTAGCACTGCCGCTATCAAATGGACAGCACTATGCTGAGAGAAGGCCGCAGCGCTATGGTGAGTAACTGATCACCAGGATGTGGGACCTATCCAAAAGGTAGGTCATCAGTAGAAAAGTCTCTGAAAACCCCTTTAAGAGCAGGGCACAATAACGTTGCATGTATATAGGTATGGCAACATTTATGTAACAGTCCAGCAGTAGGTGCAGCGCCAAGCGCAACAGGGTGAATGGTAACTGATAGCAGGATACATATTTTCTTGTAAGGAGGGGGGAACACTGCACTTGGCGTTTGGATTACATATCACTGCCCTTTCCACTGGTGTCATTTCATACAATATCTTTTGAGGGTTTATTTGTACAGTAAGAGAAATGAGTCACTGGGGATTAGGACTTGGGATAATGAATAAAGAACAAGTAAAGTAGAGTAGAGAGGCGGCCATACACATGAAAAGAGAGGCTGTGGTTATTTTAAGACGGCCATTTACTTATTTGTAGAGAATTTCCTGATGGCTAACAATTCCATTTACTGAATGTTTGTCAGCTCCCCTGCTACAGACTGGTGAACGGTATACATGGGGCTCCTGGAGTGAGGTCAATAAACCTGTAAAAAGCAATGTCCAGCCCAACGTGGTGTCCAGATAAAAAGTCAAAAATCAAAAAATTCATCTTAAATCTTCCAAAGCAGTGCATCATATCAGGTTTACGCATTTCAGCTAGTTGCCTTAAAGGGGTTGTCTCACTTCAGCAAATGGCATTTATGGTGTAGAAAAAGTTACTACAAGGCACTTACTAATGTATTGTGATTGTCCACTATGATCACTCCCATATCCCGGCCATCAGAGGGGCTGGCACCATGTACCAGCTTGTAACCTCTGGATACGAGCAGTGTATAATGCGATGGAAAAATGAATCAAGCCAGCAAAAGAGGCAACATGGACAATCACAATAGATTAGTAAGTGCCTTGTATTAACTTTATCTACATGATAAATGCCATTTGTTGAGGTCACACAACCCCTTTAACCCTTAGAGGACCATGCAATTTTCCATTTTTGCTTTCTTGTTTTTCACTCCCCACCTTCCCAGAGCCATAACTTTTTTATTTTACTGTTCACATAGCGTTATGAGGGCTTGTTTTTTGCAGTTCTACTTTCTAATAGCACTATTTTATATTTCATATGATGTAGTGGGGAGATGGAACCCTGGGTGATTATAATTGCCCATTTTATTCAGTAATAGATATATAGCCATCATAGATTATATCATCATCAGAGCGATTACAGGCATATAACAGGTTTCCAGATCTCAGCTGGCATCTGCCCGCTCAGATGCTGTGGTCACATTTGACCACAGCATCTGAGGGGTTAAATGTATGTGATCAGCTTTAGGGCTGATCTCATACATCTGCCCCGGGTCTCTGCTGTTTGAAACAGCAGAAACCCGGCTGCTATCCTTAAAGTGGTCAAGGTCGCCAAGGGGTTAATCATGATTAAAAGGGGTTGTCCCACGAATAATGTAAAAAATGAAAATCAGACATCATATAGTACATGGCAACCTATTTTTGACAAAGTCAAAACCAGCCCTGTACCTCACATGGATCCAGAGATGTCCCCATCCATTGCTCTGCTAGATTTATATCAAGCTGACAGCTCAGGGGAGTGTCTTTTCTTCTGCCGATAAGGGGGCATGTCTTAGCTCTCCCTATCACAGCTCAGGAGGCAGTTGAAAGATGAAACTGAGCATGTGCGACCTTCTCAGTGAATAGGTCAAAGAAATAAGAACTTAAGTGGCACTATACAGATACATTTTATTGAATCAGTAGCTATACAAAATTTTTAATTACATGCAGTTACAAAAGTATTCGGATCGAGGTGCTGGTTTGAAAACTGTAGAATATTTTTCGTGGGACAACCCCTTTAAGGCCAAGATCAGTGTGAGGATTCTTATGTGCGACTTGTATTAAATTAGACTATTTATGTGCTTTTTAAACGTATTGTATTTATTTTAAACATTTTTAGTCCCATTAGGGGTTTTTATTTTATTTTTTTGGCATAAGGATCTGTCAAAGATTGTATCTGCTAGAACATTACTACCTGGGCATGTAAAATACTTAGGCACCTATTAGGACGCCTTCACACGTGGCAGATTTTGTGGCCGAAAATTCCGCAACTGAAAATCAGTTCCATTCATTTGAATGAGGCAGCAAGCGCATGGATTTCTGCAAGCTCCATGAAGGTGAATGGAACTGATTTTCAGTCGCGGAATTTTCTGCCACAAAATCTGCCGTGTGTGAAGGCACCCTTAGGATTCCCAGGATTTCCTAGGCAGTCCAGGTGATCAAAATGCTGAGACTGATAGGGACACAGCAAAGAGAGCCTGGGTTAAAGGGTTTCTGTCACCAAGTTTGTCCCTATTAAACAGGATAACATTCTCAATGTGCCAATGTCTCCTATTTATTTTATTCACAGTGTCCCCATTTTTTCTGTAATTTAACCTTTTATCACATGCTAATTAGCCTCCTAGGAGCAAGGGGGGCGGTGCCCCTGCTCCTAGAGGCTCTGTTTGCCCACCTCAATCCACGCCCTTTTCTTCCTGAGTGACAGGGCCAGGCCAGCGTTCGTCTCCTCAGTCTGGCCCTGTCTGCCGTCTTGCGCCTGCGCCGTCCCACTCAGTATCCAGCGCAGGCGCAGTGAGTAAGGGAAGTTGGCCGGCTCCCTCACTCTGCCTGCACAGGACGGCGCAGGCGCAAGACGGCAGACAGGGCCAGCCTCAGTAGATGAACGCTGGCCTGGTCCTGTCACTCAGGAAGAAAAGGGCGTGGATTGAGGTGGGCAAACGGAGCCTCTAGGAGCAGGGGCACCGCCCCCTGCTCCTAGGAGGCTAATTAGCATATGATAAAAGGTTAAATTACAGAAAAATTGGGACACTGTGAATAAAATAAATACCAGACTTAGAATCAGGTGACATTGGCACATTAAGAATGTCATCCTGTTTAATAGGGACAAACTTGGTGACAGAAACCCTTTAAATAATACAGATCTAAGGCATGACCGTAGTACCTATTTCATGAATGTCACTTAGCTTTAAGTTTAAAGGTATATACCCATCTGGGACAGTTATGGCATATCAATACTATATGCTACAAATGTATGATATCTACAGGTCCCACATCTGGGACTCACTCCTAATTCAAGAAAGGGAACCAGAAGCAAATGTAAGCAGGACACACATGCACAGCCATCCCCTATTCACCTCTGTGCTCACTTGGCTACTTTTGGTGGGACCAGCATGTATTGCGCACTTATGGAATATCCTGTCAATGCGCCATAAATGTCCCAGATAGGAATACATCTTTAGGGGGATTAATAAAAAAAATTCTGTGGGATAACATTGATTAATACTTAAAGGGGTATTTCCATCACATACAATGAGGGCATATCACTAGTATATGCCCCCATTGAATGATAGGTGTGGGTCCCACCTCTGGGACCGCACCTACAAGGAGAACGGAGTGGGTAGAGCTGTGGCTGGATTCCCCGGATCTGTCCACCACCAAGCGCTGCTCCCATAGAAGAGAATGGGAGCGCACCGCGCACACACAGCCCCTGCTCCCATTCATTTCTATGGGGCAGATGGAAGTAGCTGAGCCAGCGCTCGGCTATTTTCGACGGCCCCATTGAAATGAATGGAGGGCGGCTTGTATGTGCAGTGCGCCCTCCATTCATTTCCCCTCTCCGTTTTCATTGTAGGTGTGGGTCCCAGAGGTTGGACCCGCACCTATCAGACAATGGGGGCATATCCTAGTGATATGCCCCCATTGTATGTGATGGCAAATCCCCTTTAAATGCTCTTTTTCAGTAGTGTTGTAGTCTACAGTCAGCTCCATGCAGCCAATGGTTTATAATAGCAGTGGTTATAATGGATGCATCTGGCCCGTGGTGCTCCAGTGCTTCCAGGAACAATCTGCTCTCTCCACTGATGGGATATTAAAAAGCCAACGTTCAGTCAAGGTTCAAATGTAAAACTATTCGTAAGCATTGTGCCCTTGAACACCTAAACCTAATCTACTTCTTCTATTACTTCTCTATTGTCCTTACGACTCTGGCAGTGACTCATAATCACACAATCCTCTTATTAAACATTACAATGCAGGAGACTTCCACATATTAGCTATTTTCAGGACCACATTTAACAAGGAACGTTAAAATAGATGTTGCACTTACTGGCAGTGTTAATATAAAGCCTGGTCTCAAAGGACAATAGAAATTTTATACTAAGGGGACATTTTTTTTAAGTTCAATGTAATTCACAGTAACTTCACAAAAAAATAATGTAGAGCAGATCAGCCCAAAATATAAGGCCACAATACTCGAAATACAATACTTTTCTAACTAAAAAAAAAGAATGAATATAAGTCTCCGAGTCACCACTTTTCCTTCTTCAATTGTATGTTCGATCGATCTGTTTATGACAAACTTGAGTGACAACTAATACACGGCCATTACACATCCCACATGGGTTGTCACCCAGTTGTCTTCAACAGCAGAAGTGTAAGGCCAGTTTCACATCACCTTTTAGTTTTCCTTTCTTCTGATCCGTCAATAAACAAAAAAAAAATGGATCCTGTATTTTAAAGAGGCTCTGTCACTACCTCCTAACCTATGTATTAAAATACATAGGTGGGTAGTGGCCTCACAATGAATTCAAATCATACCTGTAATTCCCTTGTAGATGCAGCGATTGATGTGTAATTTGAAGTTTAAAAAGTTTGCAAATGAGCCTTCGGAGCACCGGAGGGCGGGCTTTTCCCTTCTGAGCACCGTATCTTCACCGCCCTCCCGGGTCCTAGGCACGCCCTCCAGTGTTTAGAAACTCCCCTATCCTTTATGATTGACAGCGCTAGACCGTTCGGCGCATCTGAACGATGTCCCAGGCATGCGCAGTAGCGCTTGCAGTCCCGAACACTGCAAGCGCTTGGATTCAACTGCGCACGCGCCGTCACTTCGCCGAACCCAGAAGTGACGGCGCGCGCTTCTTATCAGCTGAGAGGAGCCAGGAGCGAGCTCGGCGAAGTGACGGCGCGTGCACAGTTGAATCCAAGCGCTTGCAGTGTTCGGCAACGGTCTAGCGCTGTCAACCATAAAGGATAGGGGAGTTTCTAAACACTGGAGGGCGTGCCTAGGACCTGGGAGGGCGGTGAAGATACGGTGCTCAGAAGGGAAAAGCCCACCCACCGGTGCTCCGAAGGCTCATTTGCATACTTTTTAAACATCTAATTACACATCAACCGCTGCATCTACAAGGGAATTACAGGTATGATTTCAATTCATTGTGAGACCACTACCCACCTATGTATTTTAATACATAGGTTAGGAGGTAGTGACAGAGCCTCTTTAAGCATCCGTTATGCTCAGTTACACACATTTTGCATCTGTTTTGGCCATTTCCGTCTGAGATCCATTACTTTAGACAGAAAAAAAGTCCTGTATACCTATCTTCAAGCTCCTGAGCCCAGTGAGATGCTTAGGGTCATCCAACAAAATTCATTCTGGAGGTGCACTATACAGTATGCAAATACTGCTATATAATGGAGGTGGGGTGAACAAAAAAATTCCACCATTGTTTTATTTCATTTGTTTTTAACGGCATTCATCTTGCAGTATAAATGGCATTTTATTGTTACTGTTACAATGATAACAAATAGGTATAGTTTTTTTTATGCTTTACTACGTTTGCACAGTAAACACTCATAAAAACACAATAAAAAAAACTGTAAAAACAATAACAAATAACACACACAGTAAAAAATAAAATCATTTTTTTTCTTGCATACCAAGATTGTGTACAGAAACTAGCAATTCTGCCATTGATGGGTTTAAAGAGGTAGCCTCATCCTTTTGTTAAAGAGGACTTGTCACCACAAAATCCAACTCAATCCGAAAGCATCATGTCATAGAGCAGGAGATGCTATATGTATATATGGAGAAAAATTCAGTAAAACCTGTAATTTTTACATTGATATTTTAGCTTTTTCTAACAACTTTCAGTACAGGAGGAAGGTGTTATCAGTGGCAGATAGCATTTTGTGTATATGTATGTATACAGAGATAGCTGTCAATCACTGATAACTCCTCACTTCTGTACCCATAGGTATTCACAGGAACTGAAAAAAGAAAAAATAGTATCATAGGTACAAATCTGCTGACAGATGCCCTTTAAAGGGGTATACCCATCTCAGACAATGGGGGCATATCGCTAGGATATGCCCCCAATGTCTGATAGATGCGGGTCCCACCTTTGGGACCCACACCTACAAGGAGAACGGAGCGGGAATCGCTGTGGCTGGAGGACCCCGGATTTCCTGGGGTCCGGCCACTACCAGGTGCTGCTCCCCACTGCTCCCATAGAAGTGAATGGGAGCACACCGCGCATGCGTGGCCCCTGCTCTTATTCATTTCTATGGGGCAGACGGAAATAACCGAGCCAGCGCTCGGCTATTTTCGGCGACCCCATTGAAATGAATGGAGGACAGCTGCGTATGCGCAGTGCGCCCTCCATTCATTTCCCAGCTCCGTTCTCAATGTAGAGGTCTCAGAGGTGGGACCCGCACCTATCAGACAATGGCATTTCCTAGCAATATGCCCCAATTGTCTGAGATGGAACAACTCCTTTAAGAGCGTTCCCTGAGACTGGGAGACAATTTTGCTGAAGGCTAGAAATATTCTAAAATAAAAAATAAACTTTACTCACATGCTTAATCATCTGCCTTACCAGTGCCACCACTTAAATGGTACCAACAGTCTGGGGCTGCGGCGATGATGTCACCAACTACTCCATATGATCACTGACGCCTATCACTGGTCTTAGCAATCACGTGTTGTAGTCAGATACATCATCAGAATTGCAGAGATGACGTCCTTGACTACCCCAGGTGACTTCTGAGGCAAGTGATTGGCTGCAGAGATCACGTGGAGTAGTCAGGCATATCATCAATGCAGCACCAAAAAACGCCAATATACAAGAGCACCAGTGTGAATGATAGGGGTTTGAACATATGAGTAAGGCTTTTTTAGAACATTCCTGGCTTTCATCAAAGTTTTTGGGTCTCAGAAAACCACTATAAGATCTCCATTCTCTACAACAATTTTTTTTATCCTTTGGCGTTCCAGCAGCAGCTTTGATTTGTAATAAAACGTGACTCCTGTCACTTATCAATGCTATATCTGTGCATGCATCCCACGGAATAGCTCTTTAATAAATATGTCTTTAAAGTGTAACCAGTAATATGTGAACCATGGCGCAATTGAATTCAATCTAAATTTATTATAGCAACTTTGTATGTTCTCAAACGACTTCTAGATGAGCTGTTACTTTAGATCTCTAGTCTGGATTATGTCCAGTTTTCGATGAACAAAATTGCAAAAAATTATTTGGCAGTGAGATCGCATTTATAAATCTGCTCACGAAATGGGATAAGTTTTGTTGTTAATGGAAAATGTGCACCTCATTTCCTGTTCATCATGCTTAAAATGTGACCTCCTGATTGTATGAAATATTGTTAAATCATTCTGCAATAAGAACATTTTTCTGAAAAAAGAAGAAATATAATGACACCCGTGGGTGGAAGCTTAATATGAAATAATTGTCCTATTTGAAGCCCGCATTTTTCTTATGCATCAAGACCTAGGACTGACAGGTAAATTTACTTGCGGATATTGCAGATTTTTAGATATTATGGTTATTATGGTGATTATAATGTAAGGCGGTGAAGGAGAGCTCAAGACATAGACGTACTCTACAGAGTCTTTGTAATGCTAAGGCTTAAGCAGACCGTATACATTAGGTAAATGTCAGGTGCACCTAACCAACATCTAATGTGTATGGGGCCTTCCAACTTCCTCCGACAGCAGATTTTGGGGAAGATAAGGACTAGGGACTCGGATTTCAACTGGACAATTTTTTTTTTGTTCTCAGAGAGATAAGCAGGTAACAGAAATGTCTGGCAGTAGCTTTCTGCCCTCTCCCCATTCTGCCAAGTATGCTGGTGTATGGGGAATTGGGAGAGATAGCTGTCAGTCATGCAAGGATTCAGCCAACATATATCTCATGTGTTTGGTCAGCCTCGGTTATTGCTTTAGTTGTCATAGTCCAGTTGGACTGTAGTGAACATTCATGTGAGTTAGGTTTGCTTTCAGGATATGGATAGCCAACTCCTTTAAGAGTCAACTAGTACTACTACATAGAATACGTGAATTGCTGTGAGGATCAGTATATTCCCTGACTAACTAATTAACCAGCTAATGGGGTTTTCCTATTTTGACAATCCCTTCTCTTGTCTGTCACATCATAAGTGGAGGGCTGCTTTAGCTGCTCATATCTTGGAATTGATAACAGATATATGGTCTTGCTGGCATTCCAAGATTTCAAACAATACCAGAATCACAGCATTATGTCCACTACATCGGAAGATATAGCTGGTCGAGATGGCAGTGAATGCAGCTGAAAGTGAAAGTAGGTTTCACTGCTTTCACTCCCAACTGGATTTCTAACAGTGGTTCTACAGCACAGACTCTGGCATGCTTTGGGCTTTTTTATTTGCACCTGGTACTTCTGCTAAACTCTTATTGCCAGCTCTTGATCTGCTGTCATGTACTGTATAAGTTCATAGTTATCATAGTTCAGAGTGGTATTACCATTTCTACGCTCTGCTACTATCTCTAATGGGCTAACCACAATGTCATCTGTGTACTTATTCCAGGTCTTTTGTCACTGTACATTGATAATATTGCTCTGAGACTGTTATGTTCATTTCATGTTCCTGGTTGTCCATCAGGTGGCAGAGTGTGTCTGGCAGAGTGAGAGATCCCTAGATAGAATGGAACTTATCATTCCATTCACCCCCCTTTGGGGCATAAATGGGCTAGTCCTGTTTCCTACCAAAGGGAAGGGTTGCAGTTCTAGTTTTTTCCAGTTTAGATTCAATAGTGGAGCTGAGAAGACATGAACGATATAGCAGCGATGGGAAAGTTCCACCTCCTGCAGCAGAAGTCTCAAAAGGGAAGTAACTCATAGAGCACCCTGACTTGCAAATTTACCCACTGAGTGTCAGGAGGAGGTCAACAGCCAAAGGCACCCCAATCCAGGGATACCAGAACATTCCTTAAAGACCAGCTACCAGACTAAAGCCCAGTTAAGCACAGCAGAGAGAGAGAGAAAGCAGAGTACTCAAGTTTGCCTGCCAGTTTATGCCAAAGCCTGCTGGAACCAAGAAAAATCCTGAATATTGTCTTGATGAAAGTTGATGCAAATAAAGCTGTTGAACTTTATAAGAGTCTGGACTCGACTTATTCTCCACCATTACTCATCCCCTTTATCGCTTCGGAGCCTAACCCTGTGGAGCGACAGTATCCAGGTAGGAGCACCATGACACACACAGAGACTATTAAGGGCCTCAGGATAGGTCATCAATATCAAATCTGCAGGGGGCCGACTGCCCGCACCCCCTGCCCATCAGCTGTTTGAAGAGAAAGCAGCTCTCATACGCCTTCTTGTCATTGTTTACCTTCTTGACATTGCAACCACAGTGGTGAGCAGGTGTAGTTACAGCTTAGCTGTCCCATTTAGTTCAGTGGGATGGCTGCTTCCTATTCACTTGAATAGTCTTAGTTGTAATTACACCTGCTCACCACTCTGGTTGTGACAGCGAGCAGGTAAATGGAGAAGAGAAGGCAGTGCTCGTACGAGCCCTGCTTTCTGTTCAAACAGCTGATTGGTGGGGTTGCCAGCAGTCGGCCCGAGACGATCAGATATTGATGACCTATACTGAGGAAAGGTCATCAATATAAAAAAGCACACAACCCCTTTATGACAGTTGGCCATAATTATTATTATTGCAGTATTTGGTCCTGAAGAGACATGTTGGGTACCTAAGGAGGATGTCATTACTCCATTTCTTCTCAGGATATTCCTTGCCAAGTACCCCTCAGTTCAGTTCTTCACGTACGGCCCCTAAAGGAATCTTAGACAGCTTTTGGACTATTCCTGACTGCACAAGCTACTATTCCAGCTCTCTGGCACTGTGCCAAGGCAGCCTGAGCCCGAAGATGATATCTTGGGTGCCATCTTTAAACCACTTCCTGGTTCCTGGTCTACAGACATTGCCTGATTTTAGGTTTAGTAGTAATCACTATTTGCTGAACCCAGCTCTTTCATGATTGCCTCAGTTTTGATGACTGCTAAAGCCCCTTTGAATGGGCGGATAAGCGGGAAGGAGCATTCCTTGAAATACCCATTCCCAGTAATTGCCCTATGAAAAGGTGCTGCCATTCATTCAGGCGAAAGCAGTGTTGAAGCGAACACCAAAGTCTTCAATTCTGGGAAGCAGATCGTCCTGTGTGAACAGCAATATGTCGTCCAGAAAACAATGACTCTCTACGGGGGCGAGCAATTGCTGATTACTACATGTAAATACAGCTCTCACCTCCTATAACAAGAAGGCAATTATCGGGGACAGGCAGCTTGTTTCCAGTAATTGTCTGCTGAGTTAGCCCATGTAAAGCCTTCAGACTTCTCGCAGACTTGTATTGCTTTGTTCTTGAATTAACAAGATGTGTTGTTCCTCTTGTTTCTGTTGTTGCTTTGGACTTTTTAATTTTTTTTGCCCATGGTACTTCTACTGACCTTCTGTTGCTGACTTTTGTGTATTATTGGACTAGGTTTGCTACCTGTACATCGCTATTGTCAATCCGAGGCTACTCCTGGGGAGCATAACCAGAGAATACACTATGGAATAGTCTATCCCTCCTAGCCTGCAACAATCAGATTATAGCTCAGAGAGGACCCACCACTGCACTAGCATTGTAATAGTTCCCTTGAATTTACTTGGGTTACTGTAACCTCGCCCAATATCAAATTTGCATTTTCAAATTAACAAACACTCTAAGTTTCAGCAGCTTTTTTTTTCTTGTCTTCTATTCAATATGAAGGGCCCGTTTACATTTCATTGCATTCCAACCACAGCTAATTAAGCCATTGTCAATGTATCATTTTTATGCAAGGAATAAATTCAGTCCTGTGCTCTGAATTCTCATTTTATCGCTTCCTCTTCTGACAGCTCACTAATCTCTTCCCAAGAGTCAAGTTCCAATATTTCTTGTAGATAAGCCTTGTATGAAAATCTGGGAGCTGGCATTGTGATCAGTTTCAGTGAGCTGTATCTATATATACTGAGAGAACAGGACAGAGTCTAATTATCTCCTTTATGTACACAAACATAAAAAATGTGCGTTTCTTATTACTTGCATATTGTTTTTCCTTTATTGAAATGTGCAACCATTATATATTTTCAGGTGGCTCTAACATGGTAAGTATAGTAATAATAAAAGTATGTGTCCCTTATATTACTGAATAGTAAATGCATTTTTCGGCAACTCTAAAATTTCCATAGCTGATCACCGTATCAAAGTCTTGGCAATGTTCAGTGGTCAATAGGCATTTCATGGGGCACCACATTTTCCCCTAGAAGCAAAGTTTTAAGGGAAATATACAATGCATTCGGAAAGTATTCAGACCCTTTCACATTTTATATGTTGCGGTCTTGTGCTAAAATAAAAATGAAATCCCCATTATTCTGCAGTCAATACTCCATAATGACAAAGTGAAAATAGAATGTTCAAAATTTTTGGCAATTTATTGAAAAAGAAAAGCTAAAATCTTGCACTGATGTAAGTATTCAGACCCTTTACTCCGGACTTAGTTGATGCACCTTTGGCAGCGATTACAGCCTCCTGTCTTCTTGGGTATGACGCCACAAAGTTTGCACACCTCAGTTTGGGGATTTTCTTTCATTTTTGTTTCTACAGATTCTCTCAAGCTCTGACTGGTCAGAGCCATCGGTGGAAAGCCGTTTTCAGGTTCCTCCATGATCTTTTCAGCTGTATTCAGGATCATAACCCCTGACAAGCAGAGCAGAGAGGAGGATGAGGCGGCTCTTTACCTCAGTGTTGTGAAGTAACTTGTCCTCCTGTGTGATTAGGACAGGTTTTGTGTGTACTAATAGGACGGCAGCCATTTTATGTCTCCTAATGAATGCTCCCTAGACAAAATGAACCGTTATAACTAATGAAATGTATTTGGGAATAAATTTATACTAAAGTAATATTTAAGTATTTTCATTTTTTTATTTCCCAGAGAACCCCTTTAAGAAACCATTAGTAATCACTTGACACCAAGGTGCATTCCACAGCCTTAGTAATATACAATAACATTCCACTAGTATTAAAGGGAAACTGTTAACAACGTTGTGGTTATTAAAACACTGGCATGATGCTATAGGGTCACCTAAGTTGCAGTCCACTGCCTGTTGTCAGGCAAGGTCCGTCCCTGGTAACATATTTGGAAGCCCAGATTCTGTATCTAAATGCACAGCTTGCAACACACAGAAGCATTGCAAACCTGGAGAGTGGAATAGACCTCACTGTGGAGGCACTAGCTGAGGTCATTGAAATGGAGGTCGGTGCAGGAGGGCAAGATCATGACTATGGGATCAGTAGTTGGGTGAATGTTATTAGAGGGAAAAGTGCTAAGTTGTTTGGGCATCAACTTGGCAAATGAGATTCAATGTGGATAAATGTAAAGTTATGCATCTTGGTAGTAATAATCTCTGTGCAATTTGTCTCCTAGGGGATGTAACACCGGGAGAGTCACTTATAGAGAAGGATTTGGGTGTCCTTGTAGATTGTAGATTAAATAACAGTATACAATGTCAATCATCTGCTTCTAAGTCCACCAGGATATTGTCATGTATTAAACAAGGCATGGACTCGCAGGGCAGGGATGTAAAATTACCACTTTACAAAGCTGTGAGACGGCCTCATCTGGAATATACAGTTCAGTTCTGGGCACCAGTCCACAGAAAGGATGCTCTGGAGCTGGAAAGGGGGACATGATTAACCTATACAAACCTTTAAATGGACCGTACAAAAAATATGACAAAAAGCTGTTCCATGTAAAACCCCCTCAAAAGACAAGGGGGCACTGCCTTAGGCTGGAGAAGAAAAAGTTCAGTCTCCAGAAGCGTCTATGCTTCTTTACTGTAAGAACTGTGAATCTGTGGAATAGTCTACCACAGGATGTGGTCACAGCAGGAAGTTTTAAAAAGAGCTTAGCTCCATTCTTAAAAGTAAACAACATTAATGCTTATGAAAGTGTATTGAAATTTGTGTTTCACTCCCCTTTTTCTGAAATTCGCATCCCCACCAATCCTTTGGATGAACTTGATGGATATGTCTTTTTTTTAACCGTATTACCTATGTAATTATGTAACAGAGGCACAGAAGACAGCTGAGAGGAAGTGGGGGAGTTTCAGAAGTAGCTACGATTGGGAGCCTGATAAAACAGCTGCTTCTACAGAGCTTCTGAAAACCACAGGAGCCTCCAGTGTGTTTGTAAGTTGATTTGTCCCTCCTTATCTGTTCTGTGAGCCCCAGAGCTGAAATCAAACATAGTGAGAAGTAAGTGAAAGGACGTCACAGTACTGTACTGGCAGAAGGGATATGCTGCCTGCTTCTGAGTGAAATGTATCCAGCTGTGCAGCTGAAAATGGGAATTATATGGCTGAAAAAAACATTAGGGAAGCCCAAACTTCACAGTTATGATTGTACAAAGAAGCACAGCCATTATGCAAACTTTTTTTTTTAAACTGGGTATGATTTAACATTTTTTTCTACAAATAAGGTACAAGCAGCTGGGGGAGTTTATGATTCTGACTGAAAGGACACAGTGGTGTATTGAGACCTGTTTTTCAGGCAATGCTTCATGGGAAAGCTATACAAATCAGTTTATACTAGCCAAACCAGAGACACCCATCTGTGGACAGCACTGTTTCGGGATTCTTGCTCCTCATCAGCGCATACCAGGGTACTGGTTAGCTGGATGTGATGACTTAGACCCAGGTCAGGTAGGGGGATACTGTTTCTCATTGAAGAGACACAAAATAAGTCTCCATTCACTGCTATTTTCCTTCAATAAGAAACAGTTTTCCCCATAAACAGTATCTAAGGAATATCATCCAGCCAACCCTGCTCTATACTGGTGAGGGGCAAGAACCCCAAAATGGTGCTGTCTATAGATGGGTTTCTTAGCTGATAGGAGCTAATTTGCATTTTCCTTGAAAAAAAAGTAAACTCAAACCTAAATTGCGACATTTGAACTAAACCTAAAATGTGTCATCCACCAAATATTTCTTAAAAGGATTTGAGCTGTGAAGCTGCATAATGAGGGCAGTATTTTCTGTCCGTCCACTCCACTGTCATAACACTTGCATTGCCAAAAAGGAATTAGAAAATGTTTTAGCATACATTTGCTTTGACCATTCACACCTCTTTAATGAATAGAAGACGTCCGCAATGTTTTATTACAGTTTACTTCGGCTCTTGGAAAAATGACTCTTTGATTATGACTTAAGGTGGAAACATGTTGATAAGTTATAACATTTTGTGTACAGTGCACCTCTGTAGTCTGTATATTACTTCAAGTTTTGCCTTCCACCCGTGTTTATGACAGCGCTTAACACTTTGAACTATGGGATATTTTATCTGCAGTAATGGATGATAATGTACTTCCAACAACGCAGCCATCTTCTCTGAATACATTACACTTCTTGCTTGCAATGAATTCAGATACTTTAGGTGACTGGGAGTATTTTATGGATTTATTGTGGTAGGAACTGAATTAGTAAGTGCGTGAATAGAGATGAGGTTGGGTAATTACTTGTGTAGCCTGTTGACGGCAGATGATATATAGAAATTGACTGCCGGAATCACGTGACTACTAAAATGGTCATAAAATAGGGGGATAAAAAAAGACTAACAAAAGTTTTGACTTTAAATTGTCGAACATTTTCGAGCAGCCAATTTAAAGGAGTTGTCTGGTCATTTAATGTTGATAGCCTATCCTCAGGATAGGTCATCAATATCTGATCTGTGGGGCCTGACTTTTGGCCATCAATATTAAACACTCGGAAACCCCCCTTAAAAAACATTTATCTTAACAACCCTTTTCAATAAGCCTGTCTAGGGCATATGGAAGTAATATGGATGCTGCTTAGGAAGCCACCATGATTACACAGCAGCTCTCACTCTGGCAGAATCATGCTATCCCTTTTATTACGTGGTTATTTCTTCATTTGACTGGTTACATATACTACCTGATTACTACCATAACAGCTGCCGCATGAAAAAAGAGTAACCAAGACCACCAGAAAACATTATTCTTCTAGAGGTCTCCAGATCTGGACCCATGATTCAGCTCTCAAGTTCTTGTCTGTGAAGAAACTCCTTTAAAGGTAAGCTGATTTGACTCAACTACTGATTTATATAGTTACATTACAGCGAGCATAATGATACACACGATATGAACAAAAGTATTTTGTCTCCTTACACCCACAGAAGCTTTTATGATCCATAGACATTAATATGGAGATGGTCTCTCCTTTGCAGCTAACACATCTTACACTCTATTGAGAAGGCTTTCTACAAGATTTTGGCCCGTTCATCCAGAAGAGCAGTTGTGAGATCAGACACTGATGTTGGTCAAGAGGACCTCCAATTTAGGTGTCCAGTGGGGCTGAGGTCAGGGCTGTGTGCAGCCAGTCAAGTTCTTCTACACCAAACTCACCCAACCATGATAAATGTCTTTATGGATCTTGCTTTATGCACTGGGGCACAGTCATGCTGGAACAGAAAAGGCTTTTCCCAAACTGTTCCCACAACGTTGGAAGTATACAATTGCCCAAGATGTCTTGGTATGTTGAAGCATTAAAGTGTCACTGACCTTTCAAAAAACTTTTGATCTCTCATAGGGTCAAATCAAAGATTTTGATCCGTGCGGATCGGAGTGATAGCCACCGTTCCCTCACAGCTCTGTTTTCTGGAACCGAAAGAGTTAAAAATTCTAAACTGCAGCTGGTAAAGCTGTTATTGGGCTTGTGAATCTTTTTCTTTTAACCTTCTCCTTTCCAGAGCACACAGCTTAGTTTTAGAGGGAACACTGGTAGCTTCTTCCCCCCACGATAGCTAGAACGAGGTGAGAAAAGGACACATAGAGCATTCTCTCTTTTTGCAGCAGGAGATGGAATTTAGCCATCTCCGGCAGAGAGAAGAGCGAGCATGCTATGTGAATGCTTTTCTCACCTTGTCTCAGGACTTAGACTTCCCTTCCCCAATTAAAATCTTTGATGTTGCTATGACATCAAAAGTTTTTTTTGAAAGCTCAGGGGCAGTTCAAGATTTCCCTTCGCTGGAACTAAAGAGCCTAGGCCAACTACTGAAAAGCAACCCTACAGAATTCTCCATCCTTCACCAAACTTTACTGTTAGCACAGTGCAGTCAGGTAGGTATCGTTCTTCTGGTATTTGTCAAACCCAGACTTGTCCATCAGCTTATGCAGCTCCAGTGGCGTGCTTTACACCACTCCATCAGACACTTGGCATTGTGCTTGGTGATGTAATTTGTGCATGCAGCTACATGGCCATGTAGACCCATTGCTCCCGGCGCAAGGATTTTGTGCTGATGTTAAGAGGAGGTTTGGAAATCTGCAATTATTGAGTCAGCAGAACGTTGGCGACTTCTATGCACTAGGTGCCTCAGTACTTGGCAACCTGGCAAATTCAGAATTTAGAACAACCCATTCTTTCCCAAATGTCTTTAAAGGCAGAATGCATGGCTGGGTGCTGGATTTTATACACCTGTGGCAATGGTACTAAATAAACCACCTGACTTCAGTGATTAAGTGGTGTGCCCAGTACTTTTGGCCACATAGCATTGTGTATAGCATTGATTTCAGTTTTGGAAATGAACTACAGAACTTGACTCAACTGTATATACAATAAATACATTTCTTACACCAAACAGCACACCAAAGAAGAGCCTTTATCAGAAATGTGGGTCACGGTGCTCGGAGAGCGTCTACTATCATCTGTACAGTTACTGTAGGCTAGGTTCACATCACATCTTTGCTGTTTTTCATATAGCTGGGAAAATCTCTGGCACATAGGTCAAATGTGTCCATGGCGTTGTTAAAGAAATTAAGTAGTTGATGAACAAAATTGTGCTAAGTTGTATTTCATAATTGAATAGTCACCATCTTCTTATTAATTTCCATTAGATCCACTTTATGCTTAAAAATAAATATGAGTCACGATCACTTGATATAGGAAATTAGTTAGAGTTAGCTAGTCTATGTGAAAAGAGGAACTTGCAGAACTTGATATATGCATATGGAATTTCCCAGATAAATGAAGTAATGCGTACGTGTCATTAGCCACCATTAGCATCTTTTAATTGGTTGTTTAGGCCGGCCTCTCACCCCCTACCATAAAGGGGTAAACTTCACATAATTTGAACACCACAGACAACAGAATGAAGTCTCCTAATTTGGGACTTGTCCTAAATTGCGTTATAATAAATGTCCCCCAATCTCTCCAATCCATGGGATGAGTCTAGTGTTGCAGCTTAGTCCCATTTAAATAAGTAGAAATAGTGGATCAGCTCTCTTTTGATGCTAATAAATCTTCACTTTATTGCCATAAATAAAATACAGGCAGATGTGATACGTTTAGGCAACAAGCTAGTCACATTATCTATACATATGTGTATATATATATATATATATATATATATATATATATATACACACATACATGTAGCATGCAATATAATGTGATGTGCTTGCTTGAAAAAGACTTTTTAGCTGAAACGAGTCATATCTGCCTGTATTTTGTTTATAGCAATAAAGTGAAGATATCAAAAAGTGAGTGCTGACCCATTCTACTTAGATACATGGGCCGGTAACCCAGGATATGAGCACCACCTTCCTTCAGAATGCTGCCTGACTATTTCTACAAACCATTCAAATGAATGAAGCTGCAATACCAAGAGTCTGGGATCAAGGGCGTACATAGAAATCATTGGGCCCCATAGCAAGAATCTGAATGTGGGATGGGCCCACTACCCCGGCCCATCCCACATGCTGCCCTGGCTCCTCCCCTGCCACACCCTCATTTGCCAATAAAGAAATGTATACATGAGCTACTGAATTTTTATTTTTTTTTTAATTAAGGAGACGTTATACTGTATGGGGGCCACAAGGAGACGTTATACTCTATGGGGGCAGCCACAAGGAGACATTATACTGTATGGGGGTCACAAGGAGACATTATACTGTATGGGGGCCACAAGGAGACATTATACTGTATGGGGGCCACAAGGAGACATTATACTGTATGGGGACAGCCCCCAGGTGTATGGATTATACTGTATATTATACAGCATGGTGCATGGACTATACTGTATAATATACAGCATGGTGTACGAATTATACAGTATATTATACAGCATTGTGCATGGACTATACTGTATAATATACAGCATGGTGTACGGATTATACTGTATACTATACAGCATGGTGTACGGATTATACTGTATACTATACAGCATGGTGTATGTATTATACAGTATATTATACATTATGGTGTACGGATTATACTGTATATTATACAACATGGTGTACGGATTATACTGTATATTATACAGCATGGTGTACGGATTATACTGTATATTATACAGCATGGTGTATGGATTATACTGTATATTATACAGCATGGTGTACGGATTATACTGTATACTATACAGCATGGAGTACGGATTATACTGTATACTATACAGCATGGAGTACGGATTATACTGTATATTATACAGCATGGTGTACGGATTATACTGTATATTATACAGCATGGTGTACGGATTATACTGTACATTATACAGCATGGTGTACGGATTATACTGTACATTGTATAGCATGGTACAGGGATTATAATGTATACTGTACAACAAATGCATGGCGGTTACACCATGCCGGACAATATAACCCCCTGCACAGGTCCTCCAGTCCAGTAGCAGCAGCGCAGCATGAGGGAGGAGGCGGGGCCAGCTGGGAGCGCACAGGAACGTCCCAAATGCCCACTGCAATAGGACTTCCCTAAAGGAACAGGCATACACAAGTCCGGGTTGCGGCAGTGAGCGGGCCAGGACAGGCCCTGAGCGGAGGCAGGGAACACTGTCGGGACGCATCTTAATGATGCAGAGTAGGGCGCGGGGCCTTCCGTGCGCTCCGGGCCCCCTGTGCAACGGGCCCCATAGCAGTGGTGTGGTCTGCCTATATGGGCAGTACGCCACTGTCTGGGATCAATATTACTTATATCAAACTTACATGACGCAATATGACTGCACCTTTGCATGACTTGGCCAGGCTGCTGATTTTGTACTGCGCTGCATCTCTAGTGTATAGCCTGTACCGTTGACCTTGTACTTTTGTTTGGCTGATTTGAGCATTGGCATCATATGGTGTGGTCTGTTGTCCGTGTCGCGGGCTTCTGCTCGTGCCATATAAAGCCGCCAGCAAACTGAACTTGTCTGTGTCCCTAGAGCTGCTACATCCACCATCTGCTTCTAGTGTTCAGGTTCCTAGATCTTATACAAATAACTAGGGCTCTGTGTCATGTGTTTTACTTTTAATGGATTTTTAATAAATGATAATTTTTAACAGTTCAACCTGAGTGCGTAATTTTTCTCCTCTTTTTTTGGACCGATCCTTAGTAAAGGCTATCTACATCAGCTGAATGAAGGGCGCCGTGTCTACCCAGGACACAGTGGGCGACATTTACTAAGCATGTTGCACCAGAATTATGGCATTTTTATTTGTGCCAAGTATATCAACAGTTTTCTCCAGAATTTTCACCATTAAGAATGCAACACGCCAGAAATAAATTATAAATGTCAAAGTGGGCGGGGCTATCAAATTGGCGCATATTTTGCCTCATTTATCATCCTCCTATCGGCAAAAATTGCTCAAATTGTTGCAGACATTTATAAAAAGAAAACCAACTAGCTGTGGGAACAAGTTGACAGGTAAGTATTAAAACAGGATGAATTTATTTTTTCTAATATAAATGAGCTAAACAGCAGCGTTTTGTCAATAAATTGACATCCAAGAAAAATAAAACAATACCAGCGGAAATGTCACAACTTCTTCAAAAGTCGAAAATATATTTTAAAAAGTCTCAAGTGTGGACTGGCTGGGGGTGTCTGAAATGGCACATTTTGCTTTAAAATCTTCAAGATAACAAGATACATAATTAGAATAGAATTGTATCTTGTAGCATTTTTAAGGTGTTTGTAGAGGAGAGGATTTATTTTGGAGACAAACTGGATTTAATTACAAATGATAAATCGTAGAGAATGGCAGAAAACCATGGAGCTTTACAACTGCTGATAAACGCAGGCCCGTCAGCCAGGCTGATGATGTCACAGGTACCAGTGATGTCATATGACCTTTGACTTATAGCCATCACATGGGTTCCCCTGTATAGCCATATGACATTTAGAATGTGGTGATGTCATAGAGCCCTTTGTGATGTCATATAACAATTGATCCTAGCTCTCTGCAGCCTGAATTTTGGCCATATTTCTTCATCACTTGACTGGTGAAGGCGATTTTTACTTGCACTCGGCAAAGTTTGTTTTTTTTCAAAGACCACAAAAGAGGGCCTGTTAGCCAAGCCGTTTCAAGCGTCATCCCGGAACGTGCTGAAGGCAGACAGGACCTTCCTCAGCCCAGTGACATCTATGGGCTGAATATGGAGATTCCAAGGAATCGTCCCAAAAAAAGAAAGTGGAAAGGAAAGTGGAGAGATGAGCCGCCAAAAAAGAGGAGGAGAATAGAAACATCAGAGAAGGTGAAAGATGGCGGCAAAGAAAAAATAATCAAGGCTTCAAAAAGACCTGGAAGCCCTATACAGGAGAGTATCCTGAAAAAGAGGAAGAGGGGAGAAGAGATGGGGGGAAGAGCTGAAGATGGACCCAGCACGTCCTACAACACTGACGTGGAACAGCTGTCAGGTGAGTGCAGATCCAAGACACCTAAAGCCAATAACCTTCAATGACTTATTAATGGAATTTTCCACTTATGAACATGATTCAGGAGTATTTTTGTCTTTGATACGTAATATTGTTATGTTGTCTTATATTGTAATTACTATTGGAGGCCAAGTACAGCAATATTAACTCTCCTCTCCTCTATCTCCTCTCTCCACCAGTGACAACCCCAGCAGAAACCCCCATCATTGTGACTGGACTGGAAAGCTTCACCTTTCATAAAATCCTTGGAGAAGGCAGTTTTGGTAAAGTAAGTATCAGGAGTTGTGACTTTTTCCTCATGTGTAGAAATATCAATGCTTCAAGTCTTCACATGGCAGGATGGGCTATTACTCCAGTTCTAATGCTCTGTCTCCTCCAGGTCATCCTGGCCACACACCCTGCCTGCCAACAACAACTGGCAGTGAAGCTGGTGAAGAAGAGGGTCCTACTTCAGGACTTTAGAAACAACGTCCTGATTGAACGACAGGTCCTGGAGGTGACTGGGAAGAGTCCACTATTCACCCATGCTTATGCCACCTTCCAGACCAAGGTAGGAGTTTCATCTACTACTGGGGTTTGGTCAATAGGTCTGTTCTCCCCAACATCATCTACAGGGCCCAAACACAAAAGAGCCCCCCTCCCCCCAGGGTAGAAGGACTGAAAGATTTCATTGTCAGGGGCCCCTCAAGTGTATTATATAATGACATTATATACAGTGACATGATATACAATATACATATGTAGGAAATGTATGGAGCGGCTGTCTGGCCTGGTCTGAGAGAATATTTTGAATAACCATAGGAGTGAATGTTGTACATGAGGAGAAGGTTGCTGGGGGGCCCAGTCAGTTCTAGTTATGCCACTATGACGGGAGTGGGGGGGTCAATTGAACTTCTTCTACATGGATAGCATAGCAGCTCCAAAAGTAAGGTATATATATGTAGTTCAGTATTGCTTAGTTAAGTATCTTTGAAACATACATCATATTGTCTTTATCACAGGACTATGCCTTCTTCATCATGAAGTTTCTCAGTGGAGGAGACCTAAGTGGCCTTATAAATACCAAAGCCCCATTCACCGATCCAGTCACCAGGTAAGACAGAACATGAATATCTTAGATGACAACAGTTGTCAGGAACAACCATCTTCATGTTGTTCATTGGACTCATAATTTAGTGGACGTTGATGTTTTCTCTTTTTTTTTGTCATCAGATTTTTTGCAGCTGAGATCATCTGTGGGCTGCAGTTTCTCCATAGCAGAGGCATCATACATAGAGACATAAAACCAGAAAACATCTTAATAGACAGCTCTGGTCACCTTGATCGCCGATTTTGGCCTTGCCATGATGGACATCTTTGGGGATAGGAAGATCTCACAGTATGCCGGAACTCTTGACTACATGGCTCCTGAGGTGAGGAAACATCTATGTGCTGCTGGGTTGTCACTGTGCACTATGACTTCTGCTGGTGTGGACAATGCTCTTATTTCTAATTGTCTTCCTGATGTTTTCATAGATTCTTCAAGAGAAGCCCTACAACACGGCAGTGGACTGGTTCTCAGCTGGTGTGACGATATATCAGATGGCTATTGGCCATTCTGAAAAAGTTGCAAAGTCACTGATCAATGACGTTCCCACCTACCCAGGGGCGTAGCTAAAGGCTCATGGGCCCTGGTGCAAGAGTTCAGCTTGGGCCCCCCCCCCCTTCCTCCAGCGCTGGTTCACCTAGCTTTTCTGCCGGCCAAGTCAAAAATTGAAACCCCCTTCCATGCCAAATTCTCACCCTAACCTAACCTCCTAACATTACGTGTATCACTACAGAACATACAGGGTAAGGCTACATTCACACGACCCATTCACTTAAATGAGCACTGTGTGCTGTCCGCATCTGTATGTCCATTCCTATTTTTGTCCGTTTTGGGGACAAGGATAGGAATTGTTACAGTGGATCTGCAAAAAAAACGGATGCCATACGGAACATCATCCTTTTTTTGCGGATCCGCAATTTGCAGACTGCAAAACACAATGTTCCTGTGAATGTAGCCTAATACAGCGCCCCATACCTCTTACATCCAGTATAATACAGCGCCTCATACCTCGTACATCCAGTGACGTCTCCTCGGATGTAGATCTTCTCTTTCCTCATCTTCTCCTTTCAGACCAGGCGCCATTTTTCAGCCATTTCTCATCTCTGCAGTTAGACAGAAAAAAATCTTAGTTTACTACTTTTCCATCATCCTCCCGTCTTCTGGACAAATCATCCTACCACCCCCAGTACTGTGCCACTAGTACCACACAGAGAGTGCCCTTCAATAATTATTGGCACAGTGTCCTAAAATAACTGCGCCCAGCAAATACTGTCCCGTAATAGTGTGAACATACCGTCCCCCAGAAATAACTGCGCTGATACTGTGCCAGGGTGCCCCCAAAGTCCCAACTAATAATTCTCTGCCAGAGTGCACTTGTTAGTAATAGTGCCCCCAACAGTACTAATGTCCCCACTGTGCCCCAGAAGTAATAATGCTTTCAATGTGCCAGTAAGAAATGCCCCATGTGCCAGAAAAATGCCCCCAAGTGCCAGTAAGAAATGCCTCCCATTGCCCCCATGTGCCAGTAAGAAATGTCCCCAATGCCCCCATGTGCCAGTAAAAATGGCCCCAGTGCCAGTAAAAATGCCCTCGTGTCCCATGTGCCAGTAAAAATGCCCCCAGGGCCAGTAAAATGCTCCCAGTGCCCCCATGTGCAAGTAAAAAATGCCCCCAGTGCCAGTAAAATGCTCCCAGTGCCCCCATGTGCAAGTAAAAAATGCCCCCAGTGCCAGTAAAATGCTCCCAGTGCCCCCATGTGCCAGTAAAAATGCCCCCAGTGCCCCCATGTGCCAGTAAGAATGCCCCCAGTGCCCCCATGTGCCAGTAAGAATGCCCCCAGTGCCAGTAAAAATGCCCCCAGTGCCCCCATGTGCCAGTAAAATGCCCCAAGTGCCCCCATGTGCCAGTAAAAGTGCCCCCAGTACCAGTAAAAATGCCCCCAGTGCCAGTAATATGCCCCCAGTGCCCCCATGTGCCAGTAAAAATGCCCCCATGTGCCAGTAAAAATGCCCCCATGTGCCAGTAATATGCCCCCAGTGCCCCCATGTGCCAGTAAAAATTCCCCCATGTGCCAGTAAAAATGCCCCCAGTGCCCCATGTGCCAGTAAAATGCCCCCAGTGCCCCCATGTGCCAGTAAAAGTGCCCCCAGTACCAATAAAAATGCCCCAAGTGCCAGTAATTTGCACCCAGTGCCCCCATGTGCCAGTAAAAATGCCCCCATGTGCCAGTAAAAATGCCCCCAGTGCCAGTAATATGCCCCCATGTGCCAGTAAAAATGCCCCCAGTGCCCCCATGTGCCAGTAAAAATGCCCCATGTGACAGTAAAAGTGCCCCCAGTGCCAGTAAAAATGCCCCATGTGACAGTAAAAGTGCCCCAGTGCCCCCCATGTGCTAGTAAAAATGCCCCCATGTCCCCCAATAGAGCTCCGGTCCGTGCTACAATAAAAAAATAAACACTAATACTTACCTCCATGGAGCTGTCAGCGATGCGATGCAGGCCTCTTCCGGCCTGTGCCCCGCGCTGTACGGCTCAGGCGGCGCGATGACGTCATCGCGCCGCCTGAGCCGGCCTCTGATAGGCTGCAGGCCCAGTGCCTGCAGCCTATCAGAGGAACGGGCAGGGGAGACGCCTCTCCCTCCCCTGCCCCGCAGTAGAATACAGGCATCTGTATCGCCATCCTGTGGACGGCGATACAGATGACTATGGAGATGAGCGCTTCCACAATGGAAGCGCTCATCTCCCTCTGCCCCACCGCCGCCCGCAACTGTCCGCAGGGCCGCACCGCACCCGGCTAATTGGCGGTGCGGCCCTGCAAGTGGCAAGGGGGGCCCTCGGGGCCCCCTGGCTTAGGGGCCCGGTCGCAACTGCGACCGCTGCGACCCCTATAGCTACGCCACTGCACCTACCCAAAGCGACTTAACCCCCAAGCCAAAGACCTCATAGAGAGGGTGAGTATAAAAATATATAGCTAACTAAGAACTACATTGGAAACTATGATCTACAAGTCTGAAATGTCTTTATTATATTTTTTCCAGCTCTTAATCAAGTCACCAGGGAGTCGCCAGTTAGCGATACGTAACATCAGGGAACATCCATTTTTCATGGACATCGAGTGGACAGATATAGAGGATGCAAAAGCTTGTTCACCATTCTAACCCAGACCAGTAAGTATAGGATACCGAGAAGATGTGGATAGTAGCACAGTTCCATTGTGTCCCTTCTTGTTGAACACTGGATCTTGTATCTTCCCTCCACAGCCTCCAGTGATGACATCCAAAAAAATAGACGATGTCCTGTCCTCCACTGAAGCCAATAAGCCACCAATGGCTGCTAAAGATCAAATCCTGTTCCGTGGATTCATATTTGCCAATGCCAGATGGCAGGTCCAAAAGCCAATACAAGAACCTGTCATACGTCATCACAAGTGAGTCACTGAAACTGAGACTGAAATCTGGGAATTATTGAAGGTTCCCTCCATTGCCTGTGAATCTATCAGCAGAGTGTGGTGTGGAGTCCATTCAATGACTGATGCTTATAGTCTGCTGATGGTTCTACAGGGCAACCTTGAAGGTCGTTATTATTACAACGCCATTTCATTTCCAACCTATTTTATCTCTTGGCAGGACATTTGGCAAAATTGTGAAAAATATCATCCACGGGATCTGGAGGAGGATAAAACACTGGAAGTGAGCAGCTCCACTCTATATACAGATGTCCCCAATAGATCAGTGCGTGAAAACCATCATGTATCAGGAAAGCCACTTGATGACATCACAAGCACCAGGAAAATCCACCGAGAATTGCTGTCTTTGTATGAGCCTCAACCTCTGACCTCTATCTGCTCTCCTGACAACATCATCGGTACTGTGGTCAGGGCCGGATTAAAGGGAGGGCATCCGGGGCAAGAGCCCCAGGGCCGCCACCACATAGTGGCCCCCACCACCGGCTGCAAAGCGGCGCTCAATGCCGCTCCATATTTTTAAAAAGTGGGCCGCTGTGGCTACTTAACGCAATTGTATCTGCATCCACTGGATGCAGATACAATTGTGCCTGCAGCAGCCAGCGCCGGTGGAGCAAGGGAACCTCTGGTTCCCTGCTCTGCTATTCCCGATGGGCGGCGCACTGATGTGATGTAGGCCTGCGACGTTCCTCAGGAGCAGACCCGCCAGAAGAGGCCAGGTCCGCATCGTGGGACCGCGCCTGGACAGGTAAGTATAAACTGCTCTCTCCTTACATGCAGCACTAACCCTAATACTGGCCCCTGCCTCCCTATTACAGACCCTCAATACCCTGCCTTACCCTAACCCTAATACTAGCCCCTGACCCCCAACACTGGCCCTGCCTTACCCTAACCCTAGGACTGGCCCCTGACCCCCAATACTGGCCCTGCCTTACACTAACCCTAATACTGGCCCCTGACCCCCAATACTGGCCCTACCTTATCCTAACCCTAATACTGGCCCCTGACCCTGAATACTGGCCCTGCCTTACCCTAATATTGGCTACTGGCCCCCAATACTGTCCCTGCCTTACCCCTAACCCTGCTCTCTGACCCTCAATACTGGCCCTGCCTTACCGTAACCGTAATACTGGCTACTTAGGGCACTATATACAGGTGGCACAGAGTATGTGGCACTATATACAGAGGGCACAGACTATGTGGCACTATATACAGAGGGCACAGACTATGTGGCACTATATACAAAGGGCACAGAGTATGTGTCACTACTATTGGGGGCCCTATGTGTAGCACTAATGCTGCTGTTATATTCAGGGCACGGCGTGTGGCACTGAGATGAGTCTGTGTCAGTCTGCAGGATACCAATGTGTTGGTAAAGAATGAAGTTAAAGAGATCTTCTCGGAAAAATCTGCAGAGCTGAATCATGGACGGTAGAAGTCATCATGGTGGCCTGAGCCAGATGGAGAGGAACTCAGGAGGAGACGTCATCTGTAAGTCGATGGAAATTATTATTCTGCTACTGACTTTGTATGATGAGCTACAGCTGATGATGGGTGGTAGCATGCTGTTTTGTGCAACAACAACTCTCAGTATCCCTTTACACTTCAGGCCATACTGGGAGCTGTAGTTTCACATTGCACAAGGTCATATGGTGAGGGCTGACCTGACTACTTAGATGGTATCTGTACTGAACTTTTAAAATCTGGTGCTGTATTTATGTAAAGAACTTGGTTCTGGTGCTGTATTTATGTAGAGAACTTGGTTCTGGTGCTGTATTTATGTAGAGAACTTGGTTCTGGTGCTGTATTTATGTAGAGGACTTGGTTCTGGTGCAGTATTTATGTAGAGGACTTGGTTCTGGTGCTGTATTTATGTAGAGGACTTGGTTCTGGTGCTGTATTTATGTAGAGAACTTGGTTCTGATGCAGTATTTATGTAGAGAACTTGGTTCTGGTGCTGTATTTATGTAGAGAACTTGGTTCTGGTGCTGTATTTATGTAGAGGACTTGGTTCTGATGCTGTATTTATGTAGAGAACTTGGTTCTGGTGATGTATTTATGTAGAGAACTTGGTTCTGGTGCTGTATTTATGTAGAGAACTTGGTTCTGGTGCTGTATTTATGTAGAGAAGTTGGTTCTGGTGATGTATTTATGTAGAGAACGTGGTTCTGGTGCTGTATTTATGTAGAGAACGTGGTTCTGGTGCAGTATTTATGTAGAGGACTTGGTTCTGGTGCTGTATTTATGTAGAGGACTTGGTTCTGGTGCTGTATTTATGTAGAGGACTTGGTTCTGGTGCTGTATTTATGTAGAGGACTTGGTTCTGGTGTAGTATTTATGTAGAGAACTTGGTTCTGGTGCTGTATTTATGTAGAGAACTTGGTTCTGGTGCTGTATTTATGTAGAGAACTTGGTTCTGGTGCTGTATGTATGTAGAGGACTTGGTTCTGATGCTGTATTTATGTAGAGGACTTGGTTCTGGTGCTGTATTTGTGTAGAGAACTTGCTTCTGGTGCTGTATTTATGTAGAGAACTTGGTTCTGGTGCTGTATTTATGTAGAGAATGTGGTTCTGGTGCTGTATTTATGTAGAGAACTTGGTTCTGGTGATGTATTTATGTAGAGAACTTGGTTCTGGTGATGTATTTATGTAGAGAACTTGGTTCTGGTGATGTGTTTATGTAGAGAACGTGGTTCTGGTGCTGTATTTATGTAGAGAATGTGGTTCTGGTGCAGTATTTATGTAGAGAACTTGGTTCTGGTGCTGTATTTATGTAGAAAACTTGGTTCTGGTGCTGTATGTATGTAGAGAACTTGGTTCTGGTGCTGTATTTATGTAGAGGACTTGGTTCTGGTGCTGTATTTATGTAGAGGACTTGGTTCTGGTGCTGTATTTATGTAGAGGACTTGGTTCTGGTGCTGTATTTATATAGAGGACTTGGTTCTGGTGCTGTATTTATGTAGAGAACTTGTTTCTGGTGCTGTATTTATGTAGAGAACTTGGTTCTGGTGATGTATTTATGTAGAGAACTTGGTTCTGGTGCTGTATTTATGTAGAGAACGTGGTTCTGGTGCTGTATTTATGTAGAGAACGTGGTTCTGGTGCTGTATTTATGTAGAGAACTTGGTTCTGGTGCTGTATTTATGTAGAGAACGTGGTTCTGGTGCTGTATTTATGTAGAGAACTTGGTTCTGGTGATGTAATTATGTAGAGGATGTGGTTCTGGTGCTGTATTTATGTAGAGAACTTGCACCGTACAGTATATGACATCACCTTGTGGCCCCCATACAGTATAACGTCTTCTTGTGGCCGCACCATACAGTATAACATCTCCTTGTGCTAAGTTAAGTGAGCAAAGGGAGATTTAAAAGGGGAATAAATATGGTAGTGGGCGGGGATTTGGGCCCGAAACGTCTTGTCGCCCGGGGCCTCCACCAACCTTAATCCAGCCCTGACTGTGGTACAACAGTCCTGGTCCTTCAGCTTAATTTCCATCTGTCACTAGGAAAAACCTGAGGGTCATGACCACTTCTAGTCCACAAGTTGGCTCTTGTGCCCAAGGGAAGGGTAGTCCTTAGGCCAAGGTTCCCTAGAGGTTTCCTCCACAGGGGGTTTTTCCTCTCCTGCGTGTCAACGGATAACAAAATCAACAAGAAAGAGACAACTTGTGGACTCTGCCCTCAGTGATCACACCATCCATTAGTGGCATATAGGGATCGAAGAGGACAACTACCACCAATAACACCAATAAACAGTACCATTCACCATTATTGTGTAGTAATGTGATTATTTTATATCTAACTAGCTGAAAGACTCAGCTTCGCCCGGGTATATTTCCTCTATTTCATTTAAAGTTTGTGTGTGTGTGTGTGTCTTTAAAAGATATTGAGAGTGACCTCACCAGTCAGACCACACGAGACCACACCCCCTTGCTCAGTGAGGACACGAGGAGAAGCTGACTGAGCGTGAGCTACTGAAAGGGTGGACATCCCTGCGTCCGTCCAGGCACTGCACCGGACTGAGGACAGGGAGCCAAAAAACGGACTGTCCAGCCTAAAACCGGACATCTGGCCACCCTAACATCAGCCTGCCCCTAGGGTGGCCAGAGGTCCAGTTTTAGGCTGGACAGTCTGGCTTTCAGACTCCCTGTCGACTGTCCGGCGCAGGACCTGGACGGACACAGTGATGTCCTTTTGAACACCTCACTCTCAGACAGCAGCACTGTGCAGTCTAAGCATGAGCTGCAGGGAGAAAGTCACCCTCCCATCCCTGCAGCTGACAGAAGTTGATTTTTACCTTCATTTTTTCAATCCCTGTCGGATGCGGAGTGGAGGGGGCGTGGCCTGACCGAGTCAGGGCGTGGCTTAACGGGACCTGGGGATGGGGCTTTTAAGTCCTTCTTTTGAGGGTGGCCTGAATTACAGGTCGATGCCATAGTAATTTATGAGGAAACACAGTGGGTAGCAGTGGAAGAAAACATCTTTTATTACTACTGAACGGTAAATATGTGAAATTTACATTATATTAGGTAATGATTGATGATGATTTGAGTCTAAAACATAAGATATATTTATGGTAACCGGAATACCCCTTTAACAGTGTCATCCACAGCTCTCTGCCCCTTTAAAGCAGACCTACATCAGTGAAGGAAAATGACTGGGTTATGGAAACCTGGTATGAAAAAGTGTGTGTCTGGAGACTAACTGCCTGCGAGCTTCTATTGGCTTATAAGGGTCATGTGACTAGGCTTCTATTGGCTAATGCATTTTTTGGGAATATGTCAGGAACGGTACATCCTGGAGAGCTGAGACCCGTTCTAAAACCTTCCACAGACACCTGATGTACCTGTGTGCCAAATTTTGTGATTGTAGCTGTGACGGTGCGGATTCCTTTAGCGGACATACACACACATGCATACACTCGGCTTTATATATTAGATAGTTATGGGAAGATGGTATTTCAGACATCGGAAACATCTGGGGTCCCAAGATGTAGATGTAGTAGCAGTGATAATGTGGGTGGGCGCCTCCAGAGCAGAGAGTGTTTCTGAAATTATAACGCTTCATTTACTGTCCCTAAGGCAGTATTCAGACATCTGCAACATGGATTTTATTGTCCATATTCTGACTACAAGAGTCGGTCTCCCTGTAGTTTTGATGAACCATCTTGAAATCACCAGAGCCTAATACTGTTCACCTGAACCACTGTGTAATGCCCAGATCGCCAGCGGCCGCCATCTCTAGCAGGCAGCACCACTGGAGTCTGGATCCCATGGTTACCAGGCCGTGGCTCCGTGTGCAGAAGAGCCGGCCAATTTCTGCAACTTCCGGTTTGACATATGTCACATGATGTCTAACATGACCACAGGGCGGCCTTATTTAAACAGGTAAACTGCTGGCCACAGTTGCCTGTGAATAAGGTCTTCTAGCGTTTGGATTGTTTTGAAACTGCTATGGAATTCTTGCCCGATATTCTGTCTCAGTATCTGCCTGACAATTTAGACCCTGACGTGACTTCTTGGTATTGACCCAGCTTTGGTACCGTATTGCTCTTGGTTTCTTTATTTTTTTGCCTCTGATTGTCTCTCCTGGTTTCCTTTGCCCCTGAGTTCCGTCATACCTTTGTATTTTCTCTGATGCCTGTCACTTTGTTATCTTATCCTTGCTCTTGTCCCGCTTAGACCCCTGCACTTAGTTAAGGACTGTGGTCCAGTTGTGGGCCGTTGTGTAGAACGGATCATGCAAGTAGGTAGGGACAGTGGTGCGGGTGGAGTTCAGGGCTCACTGTTCCCTACCGTGACACACAGGGGTCTGGGTCACACAACTGCAGCAGTATGAATGCAGCCTAAGCTAGGAATTACGCATGCTGATTTTATGGCAAATTTTCTGAGCCGAACAAAGCAGTGGAAACAAAAAGAAGGAAAAGTATAAAGGTAAGACTGATCACTCCTGTGTTAAAATGGCCTAAGGCCACATTCATGTATTTTCCTGTATTTTGTATCATTATTTGTAAGCCCAAACCAGGAGCGAGTCCACAACACTGAATAGGTACATATCTTTCCAGTATAAAGGAGCATACGGAGGAGGGACAACGTACCAGGGGCTGGTTTTGGATGTTTAGGCTGGGCCTGACAGCAGTACCAGGGCTACTGCCTGGATGCCCCGAGACACCGGCTTCTATGCAGCCAATGTCAGATCACTGTAGATAGAGGGTGCATCAACTCAGCATCAAAATGTAGATTTACCATCTCTGAAAAATTAGGTGACAATACCTATGGCACGTGTGATGACACTGATGAGAGGCTGTCTACACAGCAGCCAGAGCTATGGAAATAGCGTAGCTCCCATTCACTGCTATGGGAGTTCTGGAAACAGTAGCGCCTCTGCCACTCCGCCATTTCCGGGGCCCACCGTGAAATATTCGTGATGGGATAATCTTTGTAATGATATTAGGGTGACATATCCACTTTAATAAATTCTGCACAAAAGGAACACTCAAAGATTTCATGTGTTTTTTATCATTTGGAGGGGGTCCCATTTAATAATATCACATTAATGAAGACTGACAGAGCAGATTGAGTCTGAAATAATATTTAATAGATGTTACCATATATTCTCCTCCAGAGCCATGACAGTGGACTGTACTACATGACAAAAAAAATCTGATAAAAAAAATCTGTACAGTTATGAGAACTGAAGCAAAGCAATTTTTGTATATTCACAACTTTATCGTGATGTACATTGTACAGAAGCACTTAAAACCCATAGTACAATCTCTCCATAGGGGTCTTTTTGATAGAAATAAAATACTAGAAATGATGCTTGACGTATACCAGCCAATGGGGCAGGTAGTGACGGGAACACAATGGAGACAGTTCAAATTCTTGTACTATTTCTGATGCAGGCAGGATTGGCCGTGAGGCGCCTTTGCTCTGCTGGTCGTTGGCAGAGATGTCTACTGTAGATGATCCGGACCCTGTTTTATGCCTTTATGGTACCAGTCTGCTGGTTGTATACACATACTGCCAGCATCTGGAGGTTTTCGATCCAAACAGCATTAAGCCAAGTGATCATCTTTGGTTAATTTTTGCAGACTGGTCACATTATTTAAATAGTGCTTTTATTTTTGGAAAATTGTTCTCGATAAAACAGCAATTTTTACTTGATGAAAGTCGGTGGCAAATTTCAATGTCTACTACTGATGTCATAAAGCCAGGATTTCCAAAATGTCTCCGTTTCATGGGGAATTCTATGTAGGCACCAGTTTTCAGTCCCACATTGGAGGTTAAGTTCGACTCAGCTCAGTTCAAAGCCGGCAGCACATTCTATAGCGTAAAGCAGTTTGCTCCTCATAAGATTCTCATCATAAAACTCTGGAAGCTTGAGAAGGTTCATGCAGGTGCTTGCGGTGGGAAGTCGCTCCAGATCAGACCCTCCGTTATGGATGCAGAAGGCAGGATACAGCTCCTAGAATTTGGGAAATAAGAATGGGAATTAAAACACAGAAACCATTGGCTATTCCCTCAGGTAGATTTGTCTGTGGCTCTGCTGACTAAAGGTCATATTTATATATGCCGATCTCAATACCGGAGAAAAACGCTTCCGTTTTGTCCCCAATCATTGGGGACAAAACGGAAGCGTTTTTCTCCGGTATTGAGATACTCTGCCGGATCTTAATACCGGAAAAGAAAAACACAGATGTGAAAGTAGCTCTAGCAAAGCTGAAGACTGAGGTTGAGGCTACATGGCAACATTAGATCTAATGACTGTCAATGGTGTCGCAGTGTGACATGCCGTGACTGCCATACAACAGTCACAGAAAATCCAGACCTGTCGCAGGTCGCATGTGACTTTGATTCTATTGACTTTAATGTACGTTGAGTGCAATATGTGACTTGGTTGTGTTTTTACAGCCAAATAGTAGCTCTAGCAGACAAGTCTCATATTTCTTATTATGTCACCGTGTGGCCCCAGCTTAAAAATCAGCCCCTCCAGGTCTATTTCGGCAGCAGATTTTTTTCTGTAGAGTGGGGTTCTGATTTCTGTGAAATCTCACCCACTTTGCTGGTACTGTAATACGCTGCAGATTTTCTGACTGCAATTCCACGGCAGGAACTCTGCAGCGAATCCATTCGGTGTGAACATACCCTAACACTAAACAATGGGGATGGATGCTGACTCCTTTGCCTGAATCACAATTTTTAGGAAGGAGGTAGAGGGTGTTAGGAATATTTAGTAGAAGAGATGTAGAAATTGTAGCATTAATAAGGACCTTTCACCTCTCCTGACATGCCTGTTTTAATAGATTCATGCATTCCCCGTGTAATAACAATTCTGGAACATCTATTGTCATGCCTCTATGTTGTGCCATTCCTTTATTATTTCTACTAGAAGTTATGAATGAATTGCTATTTGCCTTCAGTAAGGGGAACAGAGGGGAGGTGACCAGTTGGGGGTGTGTATCTGCACAGTCTGAACATGGCAGCACTGATTGGCTAGAGTCAGTCTGTGCAGGGACACACCCCCAACTGGTCACCTCCCCTCTGTTCCCCTTACTGAAGGCAAATAGCAATTCATTCATAACTTCTAGTTCTTCTATAAGAATAGATGCTCCAGAATTGTTAGTATGTGGGGAATGCATGAAGCTATTAAAACAGGCATGTCAGGAGTGGTGAAAGGTCCTCTTTAAGCTTAACATCTTCCTAGACCTCCATTATAAACAGTTATTTATAAGTGTGAAATAATTTCAATATTTTACAATGATTTTCTGTTACCGGCAATCCGGTCCCCCCCATTATAAAGCGTTATTTAGCGCAATAATGAACCTTCGTAACCTTCACATAAAGGCAACATTTCGACAAGGTTATTAACGCAGAAGAAGGCAACCATTTCAATACATCCCAGTGCCAAATTGCTGCGCTTCGGGGCCATCTCTCCATAGGTTATTGGCTTTTTCCACTTTAAAGGTTTAGTAATGTAGCAGGATGAAGTGCTACCGTAAAACGAGCGGCTGGCCAATGTGAAAACTGCATAATGAAACACATTACAAGCGGGAGACAACAGTTCACCAGTGGAGAGAAGCCATTTATTATTCTGACCTGACTGGAACTTCGCGATCTTACTCACTCGAATACAAATGTAGGTTTTTTTTCCGTATCTACGGCAACCTAATTTATTAAAGTTATTAAGCTTTAATTAGTTTTAGAAAATGCTATCTTGTAACATTTAATCTGGCTCCAAATGGGCTCTTAATTTGTTAATGGTCTAACCTTGTGATATCCAGAGTCTACAAACATTAAATAATGTCTGGGATTTGTCAGGGATGCGGCTCCCTACAGCCTTAAAGTACTGACTATTGCCAGCGTTTTAAGAGGAATACTTAGTATTCATCTTACAGTGAGGGCCTTACAGTAAGACGGGACTTTTTAAGAATAATTCTTAAGATTGAATATACCATTTGGTGGAACAGAAGACAATTTCAAGATGTTCTGATTTTAATATCTTTTTAATTGCTTTTATGCGTTCAATCACCAGCACCCAGCTCTGATATGACAGAGGTGCCGGTGGCTAGACTCCCAAAAACCTTACCTGTCTAATGGACCTCACATAAAGGACATTTTCAGGAGAAGCCAATTTAAAGACTACTGATGACCTATCCTCAGGATAGGTCATCAGTATCTGATAGGTGGGGTCCAAAACCTGGGACCTCCTCCAATCAGCTGTTTGTGAAGATACCTGGGCTCCTATGAGTGCCGCTACCTTCTCGCAGCTTACCAAGCACATCCATATATTGTACAGCGGCTGTGCTTGGTATCGCGCTCAGCCCCATTCACTTGAATGGGGCTGAGCTGCTCCTAGGTCACGTGACCGAAGAACGTGACGTCACTGGCCTAGGAAAAGCTGAGAGAAGGCCTTGGCGCTCACAGGAGCAGGACCCCCACGATCAGATACTGATGACCTATCCTGAGGAAAACTCCTGGAAAACCCCTTCAATGAGTGTATGAACTTTACTCCTGTCATTTTGGTTTAGGAGTCCAGTGGGTGGTCCTGTGCAATGATTGACTGTCTTCAATCAATGTCTTCTCTCTCTCACTGAACTTGCAGAGACAGGTGTCAGTCACTGAATAAGACCGCCCACTGGACTCCTAAACATAAAAAGAGCAGGAAATTAAATGAATGAAACAGAAGTTATACTAGATCTTTTCAAGAAAGCTATATATCAATCAGTCTGCTCAGCTCCTCCTGTTCTGTAATGTGCTACCTGCAGATTAAATTGTGTTTTAAAGGTTACCTTTAAAGGATAGGTCATCAGTATTTGATCAGTGGGGTTCTGATATCTACTTTGGTGAGTGCCATGGCTTCTTCACAGCTTTCATTGTATAGTGGCTGTTCTTGGTATTGCAGGCTGGGCCCATTCACTTGAATTGGACTGAGCTACACCTATGCCTGTGATGGCTAACCTCCGGCACTACAGCTGTTGTGAAACTCCCAGCATGCATTGTTGCTCTGCTCATAAAAATGTATGGAGCATGCTGGGAATTGTAGTTTCACAACAGCTGGACTGCCGGAGGTTAGCCACCACGGACCTAGGCCACGTGGCTGATGAACGGGACGTCACTGGCCTAGGCTGGAGTGTCACGTCCTTCTCAGACAGTTGATCGACAGGCGTGCCGGGAGTTGGACCCCCCCATCGATCCGATATTGATGACCTATCCCATCAATATCAAAATCCAGGAAAAGTCTGGCCATAAATATGAGATGGACCTGGAGAGATTTGGTCATCCATGTCTTATTTTTGGCCCATAGCTTTACAAAATTATTTGATTTTGAACAAAATTAATCAGATACAGAAACTGAAAATTGGACATGTAAATCTCACATTACTACTGGCGTCAGGCCGGAAAACCCAGCGCTGCACTGTACCAACAAGTTAAGTGCTACAAACGGGAAAAACAGCTGAAGTTGGCAGATAAGTATTTCATGGCTATGGCCAGCCTGGTTCTTGCAGTAGCTAGAGAGGAATAGCACTGTCAATACATTTCTCCAGTATGTACTGTAGAGCTGGGGAAAGGGCGGACTATGAAGTGTGACCATTTATAATCATAAATAATAGGCGCCTATTTCTGTTTCCCGGCTGAACATGGTACAAAGTCGTCCATCACGCCGTCCCGCAAGCCCGAGCACATCTCCACACCTTTAAGGAATATTTGTAAATGGTGAACAATGGATATTGCAAAAATAATGACCACTTTAACAAGCCGACAATAGGCATTAAGATGTCCCTTGTGTACAGTACCCATTCATGTGCTGGAGATAAACTGTGTCAATCTTTACCCTCGTGCTATATACTGTGGCTATATTTGGCCTGGCCATTATTTATAGGGGCGGCGGGTTATTCACAGATAACGTCGGGACATTACTCAAACTCATTTAAAGCTATTTAGACAAATAAAACATCCATAAGGGATTAGGGCAGAACAAACATTCTCACTTCTCTATTTATCCGGCACATAAATAGCCTGATCTCGTCCACGCCCCGCTCTGAATGGAAAAGGTCTAATTATTCACTAATCGCTGTCTAGTGGGCGCTTTCATGTTCAATTTCAATGCTTCCTATAGATCTGGTCTGTTCACGTTTATTTATCTGGGGTTAGAGCCAAGCTCTCTCGCTATCGGTAGTTCAGCTAAGCCTCAAATTGCCTTTTAATGTGGAAGGTCGTGAACTATAAGGGCCACTTAAAGGGTGTGAAGATAAGAACGCCTATTGCCACTGAAGGTCGCTATGTGTTACAAACACCTGATTCAGCTGGGTTTAGACGGACCATGGCTAATCAAAGATGCCCATCAGCCGACAAAGGAGCAATTGCTCGTTCCTCACCTGATTGATTATATGGGCTAATTATCGGGAATGAGCATTCCTATAACCATAACTGGCTTGAAAATCGTACGGTCTAAGGGTCCATTTACACTTGATATATGATCGATCTGTGGCTGTTTAAAGGGGTTTTTGGGGTTTTCACAATGTAACCCAATCACTCTGGTTTGTATATGTCCAGTATGTAGCACTTCCTGGCAGCGCCTGCGCAGCAAGCTCTCCATTCACAGCTATGGGGTGTCCGAAAGTAGCTGAGCCCTCACAGTGTGTGCTCTCCTTCACTCTGAGGGCCCTGTTCTATAGATAGTAGTGGGTCCCAGAGCTGGGATACACACCTATCGAATATTTGTTGGACAACCCCTTCTAATCTATTCCACATGCATACAGATGTAAATTAACCTCAACATTTTGAACTATATTAAAGGAGTTTTCCAAGACTTTACTACTGATGACTTATCCTCTGGTATTTGCTCTGGTATCCTCTGGATAGGTAATTAGTATCTGATTGGTAGGGGTCTGACACCCGATTCCCCCACTGATTATCTGTTTTAGAAGGCACCAATGGTTGCAATAGACCTGTGGCCTTCTTTCAGCTTTCCCTAGGCTATGTGACATCATGTTCATCAATCACATGGCCTAGGCGCAGCTCAACTCCATAGAAGTGAATGGTGCCGAGCTGCGATACCAAGCACAGCCGCTATCAAGTGAATGGCACTCTGCTTGGTGAGCAGAGAGAAGGTCGCGGAGCTCACAAGCGCCAATGCCTTCTCAGTTGATGTAGGTGTTCCAGGTGTCAGACCCCCACTGATCAGATACTGATCAGTAAAGTCTTGGAAAACTCTTTTAAAGTTTTTTCCCATCCTGGAACGCCAGAGATTCAGGATCGGACCTCGGGGATCCAATCATTCTGAGAGTGAAATTATTCCCTGCACAGCAGCGATCCCGAACAAGCTGCACAGAGGATTGCAGCGCAGTCAGACCACCACTAATCAGAGGGAACAACCATAAGTAGTAACCCCTACATTTAAGTGGCACTGACATGACAAACTGGCCATTAGAGATGACAATTCATACCATTCTCCTAGTGAAGGCCTGGTGGAGATGTGATGGTTGACCTGCTAATAGACATCTAGAATAGACCTGCATTTAGAGAAGTATTCCTATCTTAAGCCTTTTCTGGCATACCTACAGAATGTGCTGTCACTGTATGAAGTGCGGGTGTCAGATTTACACATCCCTCAGCCTACAGAATCTAAAGCCTATTGGCTCTCAAAAATGAACCATACTGTAGCGCTTACTTTAAAACCTAATAATGGAGGCCGAGAACAGCTTGTCACAAATTTCAGTAGTTTTCTTTTCTCCTCATCAGTAAAGTTTTCCACGACTCTCCAGAAAACTTTGATCACTGGATGATCAGCAGAGTATCCGCCTGAAAGGAAAACACGGTAGAGACATTAAACCAGGGAGTATTCTACCCATCAGGCATCTGGATGTGTGCATTCTTAGTACCCCTCAGCTGTATTTGCAGTGGCACAGAAGCTATTGATTTGTGCATGTATCCATCATCTGTTATGATGTGACCCACCATTAAAGGGGTAGTCCCATCACAGACAATGGAGACATATCGCTAGGACCCGCACCTGCGCCAAGAATGGAGCGGGGAGAGTGGTGGCTGGAGGACCCCAAGTGAATGGGAGTGCACCGTGTTTGAGCAGCCACTGCCAGCCGACAGGCCCCCTAGAAATGAATGGTGGGCGGCTGCACATGCGGCCTCCACCACCTTCCCCGATCCGTTCTTGGTGTAGGTGAGGGTCCCAGAGGTGGGACCCGCACCTATCAGACAATGGGGGCATATCCTAGAGATATGCTCCCATTTTCTCAGATGGGAATACCCCTTTAATAGACACTAAACATGTGTATACCTTTTTAGGGGGGAAACTGGAATTGTGGTTTCTCTATGAGTTAATAATATATATCCTATACTGGAGGAGGAGAGAATATCAAACCTAAAAAATCTGCTTTAATTTAAATGCAAAAACCAAATAATGTCCTGTTCATGCTGGTATAGGAGCCTGCTGTGTTGAGGAGCTCCATCTCAGCCAACGATTGGCTCAGCAGGCATTTCCTGTGTGTGGAGTCAGAAGCAGGAAGTATAGACCACTAGGGACCTTGTAAGCCTGGAGCAGAAGTAGCAGGGTATCAGTGAGGTATAATGTTTTCCCAGGTGATCAACTCATTTAAAGGGGTTTTCCAGGATTTTACTACTGATGACCTATCCTCAGAATAGGTCATCAGTATCTGATCGGTGGGGGTCTGACACCCGGGACCCCCGCTGATCAGCTGTTTGAGAAGGTACCGGCGCTCCTGTGAGCGCCACTACCTTCTCGCAGCTTACCAAGCACAGCGCCGTACATTGTATAGCGGCTGTGCTTGGTATCGTGCTCAGCCCCATTCACTTGAATGGGACTGAGCCGCTCCTAGGCCACGTGACCGATGAATGTGACGTCACTGGCCTAGGAAAAGCTGAGAGAAGGCCTCGGCACTCACGGGAGCGCCGATGCCTTCTCAAACACATGATTGGCGGGGGTCCCGGGTGTGGGACCCCCACCGGTCAGATACTAATGACCTATCCTGAGGATAGGTCATCAGTAGTAAAATCCCGGAAAACCCCTTTAATCTATTTCCAACTGAACCTTTTTCTTCAAGTGCAAGTCTTCCAATCTTTTCTTAAAGGTGATGTCCAGCCCCTCCCTCGTACTCAATCTGACATTGGCATGCAGAGACGCTGCTGCAGATCAGATGAGACAGAGGCTGAAGCAACCATCCCATGCCCAGCAAGCAGTGTATACATGTCCTATTAATTAGAATAGGACGTGTGCATGATACTAACTCGGCACCAGGAGGGCTGCCCCATCCGATGTGCAGCAGCACCTCTCCATGCCGATGTCAGATTGGGTAGGAGAGAAGGTGTGTCAACCTGTATTTCACAATTTAGGTTCAAGGTTACCCAAATTTAATGGCCTTAATATTCTACATCCTCCACAAAATAAATACCTGAATAGTTTGTGAAAGCCTTCAGATCATCAAGACAGATTGGAACCTGTGCCCCAGAAATCAAGACCTAGAAGAAAGAAAACACTGTCAAAACTAAGTCATTCAGAACAAACTCTGATTACTGCTGGGATCTACTACAGGGGTCTGCTGACAGGGGCGGACTGGAAACTTAAAGTGGCCCTGGAAAAAATACTAAAAGTGGCCCCATTTTGTAGTTGGGTCTAAATTGATGGAAGGCAGGGCCAGAAATACCATGTTGTGGCGGTGCAGCCTTCCCTCAGCTTTACATAGGCCATGTGATGTCAGGTTCATCAATCACATGGCCTAGGCGCAGCTCAGCCCCATTTAAGTGAATGGGGCTGACAGGGGCAGACTGGGGACTTAAAGTGGCCCTGGAAAAAATACTAAAAGTGGCCCCATTTTGTAGTTGGGTCCAAATTGATGGAATACCATATTGTGGCACATTATACCACCCCAACAGAGCCAAATACCACAGTCCATCACAAAATACTGCCAGCAGGACAAAATACATCCCCAAAAACTTCCACTTGCTGGCAATTAGGAGGGCCCAGATGGCCCCCTGGGCATCGGCCCACCGTAAAATTTCCCTGTAAGGTCTATGGCCAATCCGCCCCTGTCTGCTGATCAACACAGGTCTTGCTCGGAAGACCACTGCAAACAACTGGTTTTGACGGGGAAAGTTTCAATAGGTTAGAAATGTAGCATTGTAGGTGGCCATTCAAATAAATGGCCACCCATGTAAGTTATTGATGGGCCAGATCCTCTAGAGTCTAGACTATCCTATGTGAGGAGCATATAGAAATGTGTGTCAAGGGGAAACAACCCCCTGTTAAACACGGTGCTTGATCTGCATGGTATAGAACAGGAGGATCTGAGCAGATTATAGTTTTCTGGGAAAAGATTTGTATTTTATACATTTAAACATCTGCTCTATGTCTAGGAGTCCTGTGGGTAGTCCCTACATAGTGGTTGTGAGATGTCTGTGTACGCACATTCATAAAGGGTCTTATTCACTAAGACCACCCACTGGACTCCTAAGCACTGAAAGAGCTAAATTTAAAGAGAGTGTCACTACAATTCTGAACTGTTAACTGCAGCAATATGTGAGTAGTACTGCAGATAGGGAGTCCAGATCACTATTTTTTATTTTCCTACTGTCCCCCATTACTTTGCTGTTTAAAGCTGTGCTGAAATACAATGTCAGGACTTCTACACATGTGCACACGAGACCTCTCCATTACGCTAGCACTGCACAGTGGTCCTGACTGTGTACTTCAGTGCAGGTTTGAGCACTGACAGTGAGGGAACCAGGGGCAGTAGACAAATAAAAATGGTGATCCAGACTCTTTATGTGTTCTAACATGCTGCCTGCAGATTAGACCCCATGTTCAACGTGACAGTTTTATTTAAGAAAAAAAAAAACATATGTCTCACTTATTTTTTGTCATATATGTCATTATGCACCAAAATGCAAAGTAAATAAATGTAACAAAGTCGAACGCTAAATTTAGATTTCTGCTGAATTCCTGCTACTGCAGAGTAGTGTACTGGGGGAACTTGGATGACAGGAGGTCGGCAGGAAAAACCTTGGTGGTTTTAAAATGTAAAGTGTAAATGATGTGGATGCCCATGACAATTTACTGCTTGATAAAATACAGATAAAGCGAAGAAAAAAAAATGCATAAAAAGGCACTACAGTGATGTGTGACACTAGATGGCAGAAGCGTGCAGCCCTAGGTTAGGCTGGGTTCACATCACCGTTTCATCCGTCAGAAGAACAACAGCAAAAAATCCTGTATTTTAAGCATGCATTATGCACATTTTCATCTGTTAAAACAGACGCTCAGGACCCATTTTTATTTTCTGTTCTTCTGACGGATCAGAAAAACAGAAAATGAAATGGGGATGTGAACCTGGCCTTATCTGAAAAGGATTCTGATCAAGAGAGGACTGGGAGGCCACCGAGCTAATATGCTAAAGGAGATTATCTGCCCCTGCATTAGACAGGATAGAAGAAATAAGGATAGTGTACTTTCATTGTTATGCCTACATTTTTATTTTGAACCATAAACCGCTCTGCAGAGTCAAGGAAACTGCTACTTCAAGGCCAATTTGTACTAAATTAATAGGAAGCTTAGATGGCTTCCTATTAGATGACGCCTCCAATATGAAAACGGGACTTAGCTTTGGGGAGGATGGAAATACAGATTACACTACAGCGGTCAGCCCGTATCTGAAGCTTTCACAGCTGTCTTTCTCCTGCTCTCTGTACAGTTTTTGGTGTGGTTGCCAGAAACCCACTGAGCCCATAATGATGACCTAACCCGAGGGTAGGTCATAAATATTTGTAGCCTGGACAACCCCATTTAAGCTGAAGCTCACTTCCGATTATTGGGATTTACCTGTATTATAAGTTTACTGCTTGCTTGGAAGTCAGGTGTGTGGTTGGCTAGATATAGACATTTACCTTGGCACCCACCATATGCAAACAGCACACAACTGATAAAATACCTGGATTTCCTGCTGATCAAACATCCTGAGCCATTCCAAATTGACCACATTGGCAAGACCTTGCCTGAAGGCCAGACAATGCTGGCGGATCTGCTTGTTTAGCCTGTAGTCAGCGACGAGGTGAATGTAAGCAATTCGGTTGGCACTCGTTACGGGGATATCTTTGCCTCCAAGCTTCAGTTCTACCACCTGACAGGAAGGAACACAGCAGATGAGTCATAACTGTTTATCTCCCACTGCATCTGTTAAAATAAAAAACTGGTTTTGGTTCTCATTGTATCCTCCTAAATCAACATAATCTCTTCCTTCTGATTTCTAGGAGACATAGGTCATATCACAATGGGTAAGAGCAATGGAGAAAACATGCCTTAAAATCAGTGCTGCACGATTTCTGTCACTAGATGGCGTACTCTAGCAACTACACACTATATATATGGAGATGTAAAGTGCACTTTAGACTCTCCTACAGTTTAACCTTTTTAAAGACCCTGCAATTTTCCATTTTTGCATTTTTGTTTTTTGCTCTCTGGCTTCCCAGAGCCATAACTTTTTTATTTTTCCATTCACATAGCCATATCAGGGCTTGTTTGTTGCAGGACAAGCTGTACTTTCTAATGGAAATATTGTATAAAATGTAGTGGGAAGCTGGAAAAAAATTCCAAAACGGTTGAAATTGAAATACAATACAAAATACTTCTGCCACAGTTTATGGGCTTCATTTTTCCCGAGTTCTCTATGCAGTAAAAATGATGTGTTACCTTTACGCTCTGGGTCTGATGGTGGACTCATGAACATTAACTAATGTGAGAAAGGCCTTTAGTTGCTTAGAGGTTACCTTGGGTTCCTTGGTGACCTCGTGGACTATTACATGCCTTACTCTTCTGGGGATGGTCTTGCATTTCCTCCATGTCTACACAATCTGTCTGACTGTGGACTGGTGGAGTCCAAACTCTTTAGAGATGGTTTTGTAACCTTTTCCAGTCTAATGAGCATCAACGACTCTTCTTCTGAGGTCCTCAGAAATCTCCTTTGTTTATGCCATGATAAACCCTCCTCAAACTTGTGTTGTGAAGTTCAGACTTTAAAAGATACCTGACTCTAATTTCACCTTTAAATTATCTGCTAATCCTAAGGGTGCTTTTAGGAATCTACGCAGAAATATAGACAGTTCTGAATTCATGCGCTGCTCTTCATTCTGAAAACTTTCAAGCACCACTGTACATAAAACGTGGAGGTGGCGATTTCAAACCCAATCCAAAAACAGCGCCACTATTGTCCATACTTGGTAATGTAGCTCATATTGTTAAAGGTGGAGCGAGCTGCAATACCAAACACAGCCCATGAAGGAGAGTGGTGCTGTTTCTGAGGGGGGGGGGTACCGTTTTTCACATTCTGGGCAACCCCTTTAACTTCTTTATCAGGGTATCACAGCTTTTGTAGGGGTCCTCACTAAACCCTTACTAACTGGACAACCACCCGACCTATCAAAGGCATTAAAATGTGGCGATGGTGGTAAAAAAGCGGCTTCTGGCCTTTACACCTGTATTTTCCACATTATTTTATATTAGGAAATGAATGATGCAACCAGTCATATACTGCATGGATTCATTTTTGAACACCTTGTATGGCAATTATATTTTAATTTTTACATACATATCCAGATGAACAATTTCTGGACTAAACCAATGTTACCGTATTCCACCTGGTTGTGCACCTTCCCTATAGATGAATACCACACTGTGCTGACCTTCATACAGAAGTATTTCATGCGCTGTTCTTCGTCTGCTTGGCTACAATAGACCTTGGAATCCTTCGCCGTGACTGTGGCCACATAAAAATGTGTCTCGTTTCGTCCAAAATCGCTCTAATCTATTTTGGCTGCCGAACAATTACAAATTAACGACTTCTGCATTAGAATTTCACTCGTCGCCTCAGTAAAAGTTTTAAGCGCCTGTTAATGCCCTCGACATCCGGGATTATTGCTTTATTATTACCTAGCTAAATACAAATTGAATACAAAAAGGGCTACTTAATGCCAGCAGCAATTCTAGGATAATGGCTAATCTTTACCGTATCTTCTCACTGTAATTATAGGAAGGTTTAGGTCACTCAGGCAGAAACTCTGAAATATACAATGCCTGTCCAAGGAAGAGATTCATAAAAGTCAAGACGCTCGAAGCAAACAAGAAAGGCACGCTAGATAAGAGTCAGGGAACAGCTGGGTTTATACATGTGCCACTCCGATCAATCCATCAAAATCTGCATGACCATGGTCTAACTGGTCACGACGGCGTTCCTCCAGCCCCAGCATTTACAGGACATAATAAGAGAGCAAACACCCCGGTCCCATATCCTCTTATCTGCAGATCCAAATAATAAGAATGTGACAATGGCATTAATCATTAGCCGCCCACCCTGGGAACTCACCTGCGCTTCCCCGAGATCATTATTAACCACAGTAAAGTTTAACCCAAGTTCTTCCACGTCGTCTTCATAGCTCTTCAGGAACAGTAAGTTCTTGTACATTTCTGGATCCAGAGAAGCCAAGTGGTGGATGTCTACATCAGCGCTGGTGCCCAGCAACTTGGATAGGAAGAAACTGGCAAAGGGCAGCTCCACAAGCATGTTCTCATACAGCGCCTGCAGGGGTAAAAGTTCAAAGACCGTTAATATTAGACCGTATGAATATGGGATCTTTGCAGATTCACGTCTGTTTGCATAAAATACAGTATATACTTTATGTAGCTTGGTCTGAATTTACTCATAAACATAACCATACTCAATGTGACCATCCAGATGTCAGACCGAAGTGGCATATCAGGGACATAGGAGAAAAAAATTGGATTTAAAAGGGTTGTCTTATCTGAAACCTTGCTAAGATATGCCACCAATGTCAGATAGATGTGGTTCCCACCTCTGAGACCCACACCTATCTCCAGAACAGGACCTATGAAGTGAGTGGAGAGCAGCCATACCCTTTATGAGATCTCTGAAAATAGCTGAGCATGCTCGCTCGGCTTTTTTCCCGGAACTCCCATAGACATGAATGGAGAGGATGAGGTACATGCATGGTGCGATCTCCTTTACTTTCGCAGCCCGTTTTAGAGATAGATGCAGGTCTTAGAGGTGGAACCTGCTTCTATCTGACCTTGATGGCATATCGTAGTCAGATGAGACAACCCCTTTAAAAGAAAATAAAAAATGGAGCCAGATAATCACACTTCACACAAGTAAAATCCAACATGACCCATAACTTTTTGGGTAGGCATCAGTCAGTTTTTGGTCACTGCAATGATCTCACATGGGATGTGTTTTTAGGATATACAATGGCAGAATTCAGAGGTATACGGCAGGGAATACTCCTGCTGTACACCTTAGATGCATAGACTGAACGCAGTCCTATCTCCATCCAACCTCAATAGTGAAGTATTACAGGACTAGAATAACATAATCAACCAAAAAACTTGTAAGAGCTCAATTTATAACACCTGCAGCACCTCTGCTCTCACGTACTTAGCTGGTGATCAGCTGTGGTTGGTCAGCTTATCAAAATCCACTGTACTTGTACAAGGCCATACTGGGTTGAAGTCCCTTCAGTCATTGGTGTGCTATAATGCCAAGTGCCAACATGATGTCCATTTGTATAGTGTTAGCACTCAGGAATCAATAAGATGTGGTGCTTGCATCTAGGAGAGGCGCTCCGCAGATATATGAAGAACAGACCGGCACTCACTGGTCGATGCTATTGTGTGTTCTTTACTGTCACATACACTCACCGGCCACTTTATTAGGTACACCTGTCCAACTGCTCGTTAACACTTAATTTCTAATCAGCCAATCACATGGCGGCAACTCAGTGCATTTAGGCATGTAGACATGGTCAAGACAATCTCCTGCAGTTCAAACCGAGCATCAGTATGGGGAAGAAAGGTGATTTGAGTGCCTTTGAAAGTGGCATGGTTGTTGGTGCCAGAAGGGCTGGTCTGAGTATTTCAGAAACTGCTGATCTACTGGGATTTTCACGCACAACCATCTCTAGGGTTTACAGAGAATGGTCCGAAAAAGAAAAAACATCCAGTGAGCGGCAGTTCTGTGGGCAGAAATGCCTTGTTGATGCCAGAGGTCAGAGGAGAATGGGCAGACTGGTTCGAGCTGATAGAAAGGCAACAGTGACTCAAATTGCCACCCGTTACAACCAAGGTAGGCAGAAGAGCATCTCTGAACGCACAGTACGTCGAACTTTGAGGCAGATGGGCTACAGCAGCAGAAGACCACACCGGGTGCCACTCCTTTCAGCTAAGAACAGGAAACTGAGGCTACAATTTGCACAAGCTCATCGAAATTGGACAGTAGAAGATTGGAAAAACGTTGCCTGGTCTGATGAGTCTCGATTTCTGCTGCGACATTCGGATGTAGGGTCAGAATTTGGCGTCAACAACATGAAAGCATGGATCCATCCTGCCTTGTATCAACGGTTCAAGCTGGTGGTGGTGGTGTCATGGTGTGGGGAATATTTTCTTGGCACTCTTTGGGCCCCTTGGTACCAATTGAGCATCGTTGCAACGCCACAGCCTACCTGAGTATTGTTGCTGACCATGTCCATCCCTTTATGACCACAATGTACCCAACATCTCATGGCTACTTTCAGCAGGATAATGCGCCATGTCATAAAGCTGGAATAATCTCAGACTGGTTTCTTGAACATGACAATGAGTTCACTGTACTCAAATGGCCTCCACAGTCACCAGATCTCAATCCAATAGAGCATCTTTGGGATGTGGTGGAACGGGAGATTCGCATCATGGATGTGCAGCCGACAAATCTGCGGCAACTGTGTGATGCCATCATGTCAATATGGACCAAAATCTCTGAGGAATGCTTCCAGCACCTTGTTGAATCTATGTCACGAAGAATTGAGGCAGTTCTGAAGGCAAAAGGGGGTCCAACCCGTTACTAGCATGGTGTACCTAATAAAGTGGCCGGTGAGTGTATTTAAGTGTTTGTTTTTTTTTGCTTTTTTACATCACACATCAGGTCTGCCTTTCACTTTGTGCTAGACCAGTGGTCCCCAACCATTGGCTTCGGAGCTGCATGTGGCTTGCAACCACCTGCAGTGTGCCTCTCCATGGCAGTCCTGAGTTGTGACCATATGTACTAGCAAATCACATTTTTGCAGACCTAACCTAGATATACTATCAAACCTATTTCAGTTCTTCTTTTATATTTCTCAGCAAATGTTTGCAATTTCATGTTTTATGTTTCTCCACATTTAAAATATATCTCTATTTTTGAATTGGCTGTTGCTCCTGACCATCACTGAAAGCTGAATATAGCTGACAACATACAAAAGGTTGGGGACCTCCGTGCTAGACCCATAACTGAAGTATTGTGGTACACCAATGACTAAAGGGACATATATATATATATATACACACACACACACATTGTATTTTTCGCTTTATAAGATGCACTTTATCCCCCCCACTTTTGAAAATTGCGGTGCGTCTTATAAAGCGAATACTAGTGAGCGCTTCCATTATGGAAGCGCTCACTAGTATGTAATAGGTGCTGGGAGCAGGGAAACATACTCACCCTCTTGCGCCGTGGCTCCGCTCCGGGTCCGGCGCTGCACTGTCCTGGCCTCGTACAGTGTCAGGATGTAGTGCGCGCACTATGACCTGACGCTGCACGCAGACAGGTGACAGTGCAGCGCCAGCAGAAGACAGAGGAGCGCCGGACCCGGAGCAGAGCCACAGCGCATGGAGAGGTGAGAGAAGTTTTTATTTTATTCTTATGGGGCTGATGGGCTGATCTGAGGTCTGGTGGGGGCACAGTGGGCTGATATGGGGGCTGAGTGGGCTCTGAGGTCTGATGGGGGTCTGAAAGGGCTGATCTGCGGTCTGATGGGGGCTGATCTGAGGGTTAGGGTTGATGTGATGTCCTGAAATTTATGGGGTGTCTGATGAAAAATATTTTTTTCTTATTTTCCTACTCTAAAATCTGGGGTGCGTCTTATAAAGCGAAAAATACGGTATATCTTTATAGCCTTAGCCCTTAGCTAAAGTGACATTACCCATGCCCATAGACAGAACAGCTGATATGGCGGTAATATACAATCACTGTATGTATGTATGTGTTGCATCCAGTTTATCTGATCAGATGGCCTTGTTAAGTGAACCATTTTCACACTTTCATTGCAACTGCTATACAAGGCTTGAGGTTTTAATAATGTCTAAATCAACTTCAGCTATCATTAACCCTGCTAATATGCCAAGGCCTACAAACCTGAGTTGACCCCAACATGTTTGCACGACTGCAGCCTTGTAGAAAACAAAGCTAATAAAGGCTCATTTATGACCATTGAAGTGTTTGGCAATAAGGACGGTCATTACTTCAATCACTGTGATCTGCTGAACTGGAGAAACTTAAAGGGAACTTGTCACCATGAAAAGATAGTGCAATCTATAGGAAGCACATTATAGAGCAGGAAGAGCTGAGCAGGTTGATATATAGTTTTTTAGAAAAGAGTAAAAAGTTTAGTAATTTCTACATTTAAACCCTGCACTTCCTGAGCTCAGTAGCCATGTAGATGGTCCCTGATACAGTCCCTGTATAAATGCATACACACACACAGCTGTCAATCACTGATCAGTAACATGGCTACTAAGCTCAGAAAGAGCAGAGATATAACTGTATAAATTTTAAGTTTTCCTGTATCTTTTCCCACAAAACTATATATCACTCTGCTCAGCTCCTCCTGCTCTATAACACGCTGCCTGCTCACTGCACTGCATTTTCATGGTGGCAGGTTCCCTTTAAGACGGCAATACACATTATAACAAATGGAAGATAACCAAAATCATAGTTTTAGCCAATCGACATAACTGACGCCAGAACTAGACAGCTCCGATCACTGTGAAGTCAACCAAACTGGTTACTGCAGCGCTGCTCCCATTGAAGTGAATGCATGGGAGCTGTGTAGTTCCAGTGCCAGGTCTAACGCTGGAACTAATCTCGAACAGCTGATCGGTGGGTGTCGGACCCCCTCCATCAATATAAAAAGGAAAAGGATAATCCCTTTAAAGTCCATCTAATGTGTATTGGATGTTCGGCCAATGTTTGCATGGCCTATATCAGAAAAGGGACTGGGCATGTAGAATTTCAACATGACCTTTTCTTTTAAAAGCTGCAATCAGAGGTATTGGGTAGCGGTGTACTCACCTTTCCCTATTCAGAACACATGCATGCTCAGTCAAACCATGTGTGCATGTGTATGAGGAGGTCAGGAAGAATAGCTGTCAATCAGAACAAGTATGGACACTTTGACCATCAATTTTTTTTTGTCCCAGAATACCATCTGCAGACAGTGGTCTAACTGACAGTAAGCAGTAGCCCAGGCGTCCTGACCACTCACTATGCCTTCTTCCATTAACATATGTCTGGCATGTGGAACTGTAAAAAGGGGGCATTATCTTGACACATACTAAATGCACTAAAGTATCTGCCCCTCCATTCATTTTCTAATGATATCAGCTCTGTATATACTCAGGTAACTGCAGTAAAGTGATCTGCACGCTTAGCGGCTCATATGAAAAGTGCACACGGATAGTGAATAGGTCATCAGTATCTCATCGGTAGGGGTCCAATACCCATGACCTCCGTCGATCAGCTGTTTGAGAAGGTAGTGGTGCTTGCAGCCATCACTAGCTGACTGGTGGGGCCCTAGCACCCCACATCCCTGCCGATCGGCTCTTCTGCGTAGCTCCGTCGCCCTTACTTCAATGGAAGCAGCTCTGTAGTAATGAGCGCTGTATACTACAATGTCGACGATGTAGAATAGTTCTGGTGTCGGCTTATTACAATGGAGAACACAGAACAGCTGATGGGTGGGAGTGCAGGGTGTCGGACCCCAGACGATCAGCTAGTGATGGCTACCCTGAGGATAGGCCATCACTTGGCTGGCCAAACCCTCTAATGATCTTTTTGTACGGTACAGTTACAACTGACTACTGTGCTACAAAAAATATAACAGTAGTAAGAATAGCCCAAGACAAACAGAGCTCCATGTAGGAAGCCACGGTTTATTCAAGGCGTGTGTGCAAAAAACAAACGGGGCACGCAAAGAAAAAGCTCCATTCTACAGCCATCGCAAGGTCATTCTTTGCTATACGGAGAACAAAGCCTCCATTGTAACCAAATGTATGGATGTAGGAACGCTACCTGGATGAGAACAACAAATTACCTCCATGACTCAGAGTCTAAAAGCAGAAAATGACCCCACGTTGCCCTTCCCTTTTCACCTTAAAGATAAAATTAATAAAAAACCTAAGAAGTCAGGTTTAAAGATTCCGCATTGAAGTCTAAATAAATGATGGTGTTAAGCGGCATGACCGCATCAGCGAAATGGATTATAAATGAAATTTCCATAATGTATGCAACGCAAAATATCCCGGCGGCCGTAAATCAAGGTATTTTCTAAACGCAGGTTAATTGTACAACTCCACAAACTGTCTATTTTTTATGCAAAATAATCCACTTTCCATTTGTCACGTTGGGCGTCATCCGCAGACACTTGCATCAGATGCCCTTACGGGGCCATCAATAACCCGGCTGCCGGGGAGAGAACGCCGTAGGTAGATTGCAGAAACTTGTATGTTATTTTTCAAGTGTCCGTCTCCTGCGAGTGTTTATTGCCAGGGAGGGTGCCAAAATGATTTGAAATAAAACGGATTAATTATGGTAGAAGCCTTTTAATATAAGAGAGTGAGCGGCGAATGTGATTAATGCAAATTGTGTTGCTATCACGAGAATGGATGGGGACAACATCGCGGCCCGCCGCTGCTGGCTGCCAAAGAACTTGGGTAATTTACTGCATTAAGAATCAATAAAAAAAATAATGCTTTTCAAATGCATCGCAATCAATCTGGAGGCAGTTACACAGCAAACATTTATATTTCCATCTAATAACTATATAAACTCACCAACCCTATTCTACACCAGCTTTCCAGAGATTAAGTGTGAGTAGAGTCACTACATTTCCACTTTCAGTAATTTTTATGGGTTTTGGGTATGAGATCTAAAAGCCGCACCAATTAGGAACGGCTGTTAAATGGGTACGGACCACAAAATGAATACATGGAGGAATGAACTAAACAATCTGATCGGGCGGGGGGTGATCTAACAGTAATGAGGGACTAGTGGTGGATGCCGTCATGTAGAAGTACATTCCTGGGGCTGAATTCACAATACAGATTGCCATGTGTGCTCCATAGGCTACTCATTCATCCGACGAAAGCCAAATAAAAGGCGGTTATTTATGACCCTCTATGTCAGAAACTGGTGTAACAAACAAAAGTTGCAAGCCCACAATGCTGTTGTGCTTTATTTTAGGCACATGCGGAATTTGTATGCCGCCCTTAGTACTTTCTGAAAGGGGGATCCTTGGGGGTGGGAAAAGGGGATCCTTGGGGGTGGAATGGAGGCGTGGCATGGGCGTGTCCACCAGACCCAGAACACTTACTATCATTTATGCCAGTTTACTGGCGTAAATGAAAACTGAAAGGTACTCAAGCTAGATGCTGGAGCTGTCTAGGTCCACAGACTGCCAGAGGATGCACATCATGATCACCATAAATTAAGCATAAAGACTGGCGTAAAACTCTGGGCTTTGCTAAATGAATCCCAGTGTCTTCTGAGCCTTCATCCCACCGGTATTTGTTGGTACACGTGTTTTCAGCTAAGTAGAATAGCAAAGTCTGCTGTGCTATTCCATACAGAGGAATTCTGCAAAATTATACCAGGTTGGTATACATTAAAAAAAATAAAAAATAACATGGGACAGATAAAAAGCCACTGTATGCCTATGCAGTGGCATAAATCGGAAGTATATGCCGGGAAACACCCCAGATGTATACCTCAAACGTGCACTGCAGATGCAGAGTAAATTGATCCTTCGTTATACAGGACTGAAAAAATGCACAATGACTGTCTCAACTGCTTATAGTAACCAGTCACAGTGCAGCATTCATGTTTCCAAAGCAGTTTGAGACATGTAAGCCGAGCTCTCACTGGCTGCTATGAGAACCAAAACCATTTGACAACTGAGGACCAAGTAAGTAAAAACAGTGAGACCTTCTCTAAGACAAACTGCATGCGCCAATTTCCAAAGCGGCTGTGCAGGTGCAAGAACACAGGGCTAGGCAAGATTATATCGCCAGCCTGGTCCTGTCACTCACACAGGGTGGAGGGGGTGGTTGTGGTGTTCTCCACGATACAGGGCAGAGCTTTTGGTGCGATGAGATCCAAGGGTGCTGCCCCTGTTGCATCAAAGAGCTCAACTGCATATCAGAATAGACGTGATTTGCAATGGAGCCACAGATCTGGATGACATGATGCATGTGCTGACAGATTCCCTTTAAGGCAGGGATAAGCAACGTGCGGCACTCCAGCTGTTCTAAAACTACAACTCCCAGAATCCTCCTTTCACTTCTGTGGGAATTACAAGAACAGCCATAAGTTTGTATGCTGGGAGTTATAGTTTTGCAGCAGCTGGAGTGCCGAAGGTTCCTGATCCCTGCTTTAAGGGCTCATGGCCGTATTTTTGGTTCACATTTTTTGCGGATAAGATGTGGACCCAATCATTTCAACGAGGCAGCAAAAAAATCCGTATGTCCATTCCCCGGCCCCGCAAAACCGATGAGCATGTCCTATTTTTCTCCGTTTTGTGGCTTTATATCTTATGCAGCTTTATATCTACTCCATTATTTTCCGTAGATGGCTGGACCATTGTACAAAACACGCACAAGCACTTTTTACCTTTTGCGTCACTTCTATCTCCTCATAGATTGTAAGCTCTTGCGAGCAGGGCCCTCATTCCTCTTGTTGTAATTATTGTCTATGTTATTTATGACTGTTTGTACATGAACCCTTGATTGTGAAGCGCTGCGGAATATGTTGGCGCTATATAAATAAAGATTATTATTATTATTATAGGATATTGCATACAACTACTCCGCGTTCACAACTCATCCTGAAAAAGTGGCAATTTCCTTCTCACGTACATGGAACTTATGGGACTCTTGTTGTCAAATGTAAGGCTTCCAGGAACCGCAGACCATCACGGTCCGGATTAATGGAGTATTACTGTTCATATGATCATATGATCAGAGAGGTTAACAACTGCATCATCGCTGTAAAATGACACAGATTTTACTCTCCTTTATTAGCCGCACAAACAACCCTGCGGAATGATAGATCTATCCCATAAACATAAAAACTACAAAAAAAATAAAAAGGAAATTACTATTGAATTTCAAGGAAAAAAAAAAAAAAAGAACAACTATGTTTACTGTTATTATACGCCAATATTAAATCCCAAAAGTCACAGCAAAGCAGAAAGTTCAGACGGTGCAATTATGGAGGGGCATTAATTCTGCTAATACTCTCCAGTTAAGTAGGCGATGCTCTCTCTCCAGCAGATCGCCGTGTTATTACCGTACGTATACCGTACTTTAAGTGTTTATTTATTCGCTGTCCACAGGGCTGATTTACAGGCAATAAAATGCAATCACTTCACGAGCCTAAAGGAGGAATCATTTGCTAATGGAACTTTTAGCAGATATGGGACCACGGACATGAGGTAATTCTTCTCAGGAAGGGACCGCGTTGTACTTTATCACGGTAAACATTCACTAACGTATACATTAAGGAAAAGTTAAATACATTATGACCTCATAAATATTCCAATCAGTCAATAGGCTACTTAGTGTTAAAAGACCAGACTCTATCCGTCATTTAATACTTAGGTAATTATTATATATATTTAGGCTGCAGGAATGTGGTGATAATCACAGGTGCCCGGTACACTCATTAAGAGCTCATACACACGACCGTATTGTACTTAGCAGTCCACAAAACACGAATCCCCAAAAAAAGGATGACATCAGTGTGACACGCCCGTCTTACCTCTGTTTTTCTGCAGTACTGTGGTAACAATGCTTGTCCACAAAACGGACAAGAATAGGACATATACGAAATGCACACTGAGTAATTTCCGTTTTTAATTTTTTTTTATATTAATAGTTCGGCATACGGGCCGCAAAACAACGGACACCGACAAAAAATAAGTTTGTGTGCATGGGCACTAAGACTCTTTAACAGCCTGTACATTTGGTGGTACTTCAGATGCCACCTTCTATAGGACTGGATGCCCTCTGACTCCCCATAACAGACTGCCGCATCCACTAAACACGTCTGTGGCTTATTTCCAGCCAAATAGTACTGCTGTACTTATGGAAGTAGTTTTTTGTTTGGTGTGTGCAAGCAACACCTAGATCCATAGAAGGCTACCAACCGTGGAGCCGCAAAACACGGATACCAGCTGTGTGCATCCGCACTTTCTGCAGGCCTTATTAAAGAAATGCCTATTCTTGTCCGCAAAACGGACAAGGGTAGGACATGTTCTAGTGTTTGTGGAATGGCTACAATGGATGTGGACAACACATGGATGACATGCAAGTGCTGTTCGCAATTTTTGAGGCCGCATATCAATTAATGGGTCAGAAAATAGGGTCCGAAAATAAGGTCATGTGAAGGTCTGTTATTCTCAGTTATGCACATTTTGTCTCAGTTTTAGCCATTTCTGTTATTTTAGACAGAAATGGCTAATACAGATGCCAATTGGGCAAAACGGATGCTTTAAATACAGGATCCGTTTTTTCTATATTTTGATATCCAGAACTCTTCATCCTCTTTGTGATACTGAGAGCTGGTTGTTGGTGCTATTTGGTAAAAAGGACATACCCATATTTTTCGGACTACACACCTGACCATAGGACCCCCCTGAGTTTTGACAACAGGAAATTAGAAAATAAATATTTTCCACTATTTAAAACTTCCCTGATAGTTTTACGAGTACTCTGCTAAATCATTAAGACAGTAGTCAGGGAGGTCTGGCACTGCTGGAGTACCCTCACTGCAAACTATAAGATCAGGCATTTTTAAGGAAGATTTGTTCCTGCTAAAAAAAAAGTGAGTCTTATAGTCCAAAAAACACTGTATATTTCTTCCAATGGTACACTACGACCATTGCTTTCTGATTTTGGATAACGGAAAGGATCCAGAATTTTCAGGATCCAAAGACAGGCCCTGTGGAAGACAATGTGGGATCTGGAGATTGTTCCTAAAGTACTTGTGAGAAGGTTACAGGATAGTTTTACGAGTGCTCTGCTAGATCATTAAGACAGTAGTCAGGGAGGTCTGGCACTGCTGGAGTACCCTCACTGCAAACTATAAGATCAGGCATTTTTAAGGAAGATTTGTTCCTGCTAAAAAAAAAGTGAGTCTTATAATCCAAAAAACACTGTATATTTCTTCCAATGGTACACTACGACCATTGCTTTCTGATTTTGGATAATGGAATGGATCCAGAATTTTCAGGATACAAAGACAGGCCCTGTGGAAGACAATGTGGGATCTGGAGATTGTTCCTAAAGTACTTGTGAGAAGGTTACAATCTTACAAGTCATAAAAAACTTCCAATAGTTCATAAAATGCCAAGCCAAACACAATATGTAGGCCTGAACTATCAATTCACCACAAATTCTTGGTGTCATCGCCGAATGTCTAAACGGCTGTGTCCTTACTAGAAATATACGGCGTCTTTATCTCATTTTCTGTCAGGACGAATTCCGAGATGAAGATGGAAGAGGGACATTATGTAGTTCATTGTGATAATTATTATGCAACAAATTTTCTACCACTTTTGAAGAAAAAGAATTTAATTGTGTAGCTGGAAACAGAAGGGAGGAGTAAATTTATATTCCTTCAAAAGAACTCATTGCAATATATCCAGTGCAGAAGTGATAGCCATTAGCTTTGCACTATATCAAACATGACTAGATCTGGCTGCAGAGAAATTCATATTTCTGAACTCATTTTAATTAGCTTGGGTTCTACTATTTGACTTTCTTTCCCATATACATTTGGCAGAAATTTACTTAAACTCATATATAATGGTCTGTGGTCCAGATATGGATTAGATGTAGATCCTAAAATCAAATCAATTCAAACACAATTCTTTTCACTATTAAATCTTGCAAGACTATTCATCATCCCTAGGAGATTAAAATTATGACCTCATCTGAAGCCATCCAGATTTTCTCCATTCTAAACCGCTCGCTTCTCTCTCCAAGGAGAGACCATCAGAAACAAAGAGTCATAGCGCTCGAGTTAGCACTTCTGCTCATTCATTTTTAGCGATTGGTGGGCTCAGCACCGGGACCCCCCCAATAATCAAAACTTCTGACATGTCACAATGTCTTCTTTTTAAAATTATAGGAACTCTTTAAAGAGTTTCTGTCACCAGTTTTTTCGGTATGAATCAGGCTGACATTAGAGATGTGCTAATGTCACCTGATTCCAAATATATATCTGTTTTATTTACTGGTGCCCCCATTTTTATATAAAATGAACGTTTATTTTATGCTAATAAGGCCTCTAGGTGCAAGGGGCGTTACCCCTGCTCCTAGAGGCTCTGTTGATTGACAGGCCCAGGCAGAGAAGAAACACTCCATTCACCATAGCTTGCAAGGACCTTCAATGATGTCATGACCATGTGATCAGTCAGCCTGTCTCCTCCTAAACCTTGTGACTGATCACATGGTCATGACATCATTGAAGGTCCTTGCAAGCTATGGTGAATGGAGTGTTTCTTCTCTGCCTGGTCCTGTCAATCAACAGAGCCTCTAGGAGTAGGGGTAACGCCCCTTGCACCTAGAGGCCTTATTAGCATAAAATAAAAGTTAATTTTATATAAAAATGGGGGCACCAGTAAATAAAACAGATATATATTTGGAATCAGGTGACATTAGCACATCTCTAATGTCAGCCTGATTCATACCGAAAAAACTGGTGACAGAAACCCTTTAAAGTCTATGTCCTGGCTGTACTGCCCACCAGAAGATCACAAGGTACAGCTGGCGAGGCAGTCATACAAGCCTGAAGCCTCTCCTGCATGGTAGCTTTGGTTTAGAGCAGGGTTGTCAAACTCATTTTCACGGAGGACCACATCAGCATTATGGTTGCCTTCAGAGGGCCGGGTCCTGGATTCAGTCTGCAGTGCAGTCCTATGTAACACCACAGTTATCACAGTGATACAGATAATGTAGGTATGTTAGGTGCAGTCCTATAGAAATAACACCACTACCCTCTCTCCAACGTACAGTCCCATGTAGATAACATGATTAAAATCACTCCTCTCCCTTCAGCTCCCTTCAACATACAGACCCATGTAAATAACATGATTAAAACCACTCCTCTCCATTTAGCTTCTCCAACATACAGTCCCATGTAAATAATATTACTCCCCTCCCTCCAGCCCCCTCCAACATACAGTCCCATGTAAATAATATTACTCCCCTCCCTCCAGCCCCCTCCCACATACAGTCCTATGTAAATATTACTTCCTTCCCCCCAGCCCTCTCCAACATACAGTCCTATTTAAATAATATTACTCTCCTCCCTCCAGCCCTCTCCAACCTACAGTCCTATGTAAATGACATTACTCCCCTCCCTGCAGCTCTCTCCAACATACAGTCCTATGTAAAAAATATTACTCCCCTTCCTCCTTCCTCCAGCCCCCTCCAACATAAAGCCAAATCCTCCACAAAGCCCTTGCTACCCTGTGGTCTGGACAACTCTTCATGTTCCCTGTGGCCCAGACTGTTTGCAGTACTGCAATCCTACTGCTACTCTGCTCTCTAATGGCGACACTGATGGGTAAGTGAGGTTTTCACATGATATGTCAGTGACATTACTAGGGGCAGGTATAACGACAGAGAGCACGGGGCGGGCACTGCCTGGTGGGGCGGGCACTGCCTGGTGGGGCGAACAACAGCGAGAGGGCAAGTCAACAGCAGAAAGGAGCACCGCTAAGAGCAGGTATCCGCATTGCCCAGCTGCATTCCGTCCCTTTCTGCCGTAAGCTGCCGCTGGTGCTTAACATGGGGGGCCAGATTTGGCCCGTGGGCCTTGAGTTTGACGTATGTGGTATAGAGCCTTCAGATGTCTTCCGGCCACAGTACTGACTAGTTTGCCAGCCGACATTTCTGCTGTAACGACACAGACGAAGCAACATGTACCCTATGTAGCACATAACTTTAGCGTTGGAGCCTTAGTGAATACAGTTGACTTAGTAAGGAAGATTAGGGGGAACTGCCTTTTGTTGCAAAATACAACCAATCACAGCACAGCTTCAATTGTTCAGGGGCACAATGAGAAGTGGAAGCTGTGCTGTGATTGGTTGCTATGAACAACAATGACAGTTTTCAGAAATCCGTCCCCAATATTTTTTGGTGTCATCTGAGCTAATAGTAGAGTGGAAGCAGTTTGATGGCAGAGCCACTTTGAAGTTTTGAAAATCCAAAAGTGTGATGTGATGAAGAATGACTGTGATGGAAGTGATATTCGGTACAGCTGTATCATTATCACTACTGTCAATGATAATTAATCACATTTCCAGGTCTTTCCTGACTCAGTATTATGTCAGTAAATGAGGGGCGTGCAACGATTGCCATTTACTCAGTAAAACTTCAACTTCTGTCAATATTGTGCTGTTTGTTAATTAACTGATATAATCTCCTGCTTTACCACTATATGTCAATTGTTAAAGTGACCTCCAAAGACCATCCGTACAGCTAGATGAGGCGTCTGACAGATACTCACGTGCTTCCTGACTTCGGACCTTGATATTGCTTCCACTGTCAAAGCATCAATCTCTTAATCTAACTAGTAAATTAAAAGGGGTATTCTAGGTTTTTGTTATTGATTTCCTATCCTCAGGATAGGTCAGCTGTTTAGTTGAAGCCCGGGGTTGGAACTACACAGCTCTGTCCATCACGTACTGGATAGGGCTGGTAAATCCCACTGAAGTGAATGGTAAGCAGCTCCGTCTACTACACAGTGAATAGAGTTGGAGTTCCAGCGCCGGAGCTAATCTTGGGCCAGACACACACACGGAGCAAGTTGAATGCGATAAACTTGCAACGTGTGTCAGTGTGAGGTTCTGTTCTGACCTGCTCTCGCCTCACAGGATTTCACACCATTATACTGATTTATATACAGAAAGCATTATGTCAGTGTAATTCAATAGATTTCAGGACTCTCAGGGTCACACAGCATAATAAATCCTTATAATTCTGTGTGATCCTGTCAGAGGAGGGGAGGTCAGGATGGAACCTCAGACTGACACGCGCTGCAAGTTCCTGGTGTGTCTGGCTTTAAACATCTAATCGGTGGAGGTGTAAGGTACTGGACCCCTGCCTATCAGATATTAAAGACCTATCCTAAGGATAAGCCAACAATAGCAAAAAGTTGGACCGCCACTTTGAATAGTGAAAATAAAGCCCCTTCTTTAGACTCTGTTCACATCTGCACAGTGGTTTCTGTTCATAGGGGAAACCATGACACCATACAAGGGATACCATTGGAAAACCGACATATAACGGGGTCTAAAGGCTGTCTGTTGTTTTAATGGTAAAAATATCCCTTCATGATGAAATTTGGTCTCTGTGTGTAGTGCCCAATGTAAATGTGAACAGTGGTTTACATACACTCTGGTTAGTGGTTAGTGGTATACATGGTTAGTGGTTTACATACACTCTGCAGCTCTTATGCAGTTATTTGATGGTAACTGGGAAAACACTTATAAGCAGTCCTGAAAAATCTACCAAAGTCTGAAGCTTTAAAACACCTGGTGCCAAAAGCTGTCGGTGACAGGTATCCCACATTTGCTGGTTGAAGCAAAAGATATTAGTGCATGGTATTACTAACGCTACTTTCACACTAGCGTCTTTGCTGGATCCGGCAGGGTTCAGCAAAAACGCTTCCATTACTGATAATACAACATCTGCATCCGTTATGAACAGATCCGGTTGTATTATCTTTAACATAGCCAAGACGGATCCGTCATGAACTCCACTGAAAGTCAATGGGGGACAGATCCGTCTTCTATTATGTCAGAGAAAACGGATCCGTTCCCATTGACTTGCATTGTCGGTCATGACGGATCTGTCTTGCTTCGCATCCCAGGACGGAAAGCTAACCGCAGCATGCTGCTCTCCGGTATGAGAGCAGAACGGAAGGTATTTTGGAGAATTCCATTCTGTTCAATTACGTTTTGTCCTCATTGACAATGAATGGGGACAAAACTGACGCCTTTTTTTCTGGTATTAAGACCCTATGATGGATCTCAATACTGGAAAAATGAAACGCTAGTGTGAACGTAGCCTAAGATGTCAGTCATCATATAACATTAAAGGTTACCTTTCCCAGCATCCTGCCTAAGAAATAGTAGTGCCTGGCAAACGAGTCTCCAACGAGCATCTGTGCTGCAGGATTGGGGTACAGCAAACCCTCATTAGTGGTCTTAAAAAATCCCTGGTTAGGATTAAATCCAGATTTCAGCAGCTCATTTAGAAACTCCCTAAATATTCCTCCGCCATCAATCCCGGCCTCGTCCAGACCATGAGTGTTTAGTAAATGGACACGGATTCGCTTCTTGAGATCAGGCTCTGCAAAGACAGAAAAGGCGGCTGTAATAACCACATCATGCCTACAAGGAAATGTACGCAACCAGAAAGTAAAATTCCTCTAATCCAGCGTCTGATATCAAGCACTTGATTCCTACAGAACTGAGATATAAAGTTAAATTTTACAAAATGATTAATCAAAGAGCCACAAAACAAAGAATGTTATATCGTCAGATCAGCTATTTTCGACAATCGCATAGAAATGAATGGAGGGCGGCCGAGCATGCACAGCTGCTCTCCGCTCACTTCAGAGGTCCCAGTCCAACCAAACCTTATATCAATTGGATCATACAATACACCACCAGCAATCAGTAATGTATGAGGGAATTCAATGTAAGAAATCGCAACACTCCACTGATTCCTGAAGGTGCCCATAGATCTTAAGATCACTTGTTTGGCCAATACGTATTTGTTCCAACTGCCGATGGTCGGCCTACACCAAGCATGCATTTGTTGCACTACTGCTGCGCTTGCAGAATTTATGGAACAGGAGTGGGATTACAGATCCAGACAAGAGGACAATGATGATGCCTGGCCTTGTCAAGAGGAGAGAGTAGCCAAGTGTTGAAAGCAGAAGAGCTGAAGTGCACCGAGATGCTGGGGCCTGTCCTTGGTGCACTGAAGCCCTTATTTTCCTATACAAGACTAGCCAATTTTCTTGGGAATGCTGCAACGGATTTTCACAAAACAAGTAACTTCTGGTTATCAGATCAACCCTTTCAGGAGGTATGTCATGTTTAATAGGGTTTGCTTTTTGACATTCATCTAAGGCTACTTTCACATCTGAGCTTTCCGTCATAGGATCTCAATAGCGGGGGGAAACCGCTTCCATTTTGTCCCCACTCATTGTCAATGAGGACAAAACTGAACTGAACGAATTAGAATCCACCAGAATGCATTCCGTTCCATCTGGTTGCGTCCCCATGGCAGACAGAATAAAGCTGCAAGTCAATGGGGACGGATCCATTTTCTCTGACACAATCTGACACAATGGAAAATGGATCCGTCCCCCATTGACTTTCATGACGGATCCGTCTTGGCTATGTTAATAGAACCGGATCCGGATGCAGACGGTTGTATTATCAGTAACGGAAGTGTTTTTGCTGATCCATGACAGATCCAGCAAAAACGCTGGTGTGAAAGTAGCCTAATCTGTATGGCCACCTGAACGTCCCTATTGGATATTAATTATACAAGGAACAATGAACAGAGACTTGTAATTCAGAAAGATATCTGATACTGACCATTCTCAGGAGACAATTTATCGTACGCATCCTCATATATATAGTTCCTTCGAATGGTGACATTAATCCCATCCAAAAACGGCCCATCGCCTTGTACTTCCTGCTTGTCCGCATAGATCAGTCTTTGGAAGATCTAGAAAGGATGTATAATATATGGATAATTTATGCTGTTGCACAGACTGGTTGACAGGGCATTATGGGAATGTAGTCCCACATCAGATGGGTGATAGAGTGGCATTATAAAGAGCAGGCACATATTAATATAAAATCACCACCTGATAGCATCCAGTAGTCGTAATACTTACTGTCTCTTTCCTACAGACACAGCTTCCTTCTCCAATGTGAATTAGTACTATACAAGGCTCTGGCGTTTTTGCCAGTCTGTAAGGGTTTCCAGTTTGTAAAGGATTTTTTTTTTTACTGCAAAACCATTCCTGTCATACAAAATATCAGAACCAATGGGTACGCCAAGATTCAGCAGTTCAGACCACAGATGATCCCTGAAATATAGCAATCGCAGGGATTGGCAACCTCCGGTTCTGAAACTACAACTCCCAGAATGCTCTATTCACTCCTATGGGAGTTGTGAGAACAGCAGAGCCTGTTTGCATGCTGGGAGTTGTAGTGTCTAAGCACATGGAGAGCCGAGGGTTGCTGATCCCTGCTCAACAGTCTTGACCCTGCAATGATGTCAATGAGAGAGAAAAGAAACATGTAATAGGTTTCATTATAGGACGATGTGAAAGATATTGGACAGCTCACCTCACCTTCGATACCATAGCAAGGTATCAGTATACAGATGTGAATGAGAAAAGCATGATGTCTAGAGATGAGCGAGCAGTGCTTGTTACGAGCACTGTAACGCTCGGGTTCCGTGTGAAATGCCCGCAGGCATTGCGGATCCGTCCTCATCTGCATGTAAGTCAATGAGGACGGATCGTTTGGTATGACACTCATACCAAGCGGTTCCGTCCTCACCCGTCTTAAAGTCAGTGGGGACGGAACCGTTTGGTATGAGTGTCATACCAAACGATCCGTCCTCATTGACTTACATGCAGATGAGGACGGATCCGCAATGCCTGCGGGCATTTCACACGGGACCCGAGCGTTACAGTGCTCGTAACAAGCACTGCTCGCTCATCTCTAATGATGTCCCATTTCCCACTATGGTCCTCACAGTGCACATAGGATCATTTTATGTAACTTTCAATGACCCAACACATTACACTGGACTCTGCAGGGTTAATAAACGAAAAAAATAATAATATAAAATAGGAAAATTACCTTTACTCTTTCTTCAAAAGGAACTACAAAGGGAAGTTCAGTCAATATGGCTAACTGCCTCTCTTCAGAAACTGACAGGGGCGCAGGCTCCATACCCACTGGAAGGAGAGAAGATGAAGATGTTGAGGATGGCGGTGTGATCTGTCAGTGCCGCAAAGTTACTGCCGTTGTACATGTTAAAAACATTCAACCTAAACTCATATTACCAGCCTTAAAGGGGTTGTGTCACTTCAGCAAGTCGCATTTATCATGTAGAGGAAGTTAAAGGGGTTGTCCGGGCTTTTAATATTGATGTCCTGTCTTCAGGATAGGTCATCAATATCCAATGGCAAAGCAGCAGCAGAGCAAGAAAGACGGGAAACGGCACACGCACACTGAGAGCGCCGTCTCCTAAAACAGCTGAACGGCGGGGGTGCCAGGTGTTGGACCCCCGTCAATCTGATATTTATGACCTATCCTGAGGATAGGTCATCAATATTAAAAGCGCTGAGAACCCCTTTAATACAAGGCACTTTCTAATGTATCGCGATTGTCCATATTGCCTCATTTGCTGGCTGGATTCATTTTTCCTTCACATTATATTCTGCTTGTTTCCGTGGTTACGACCACCCTGCATTCCATCAGTGGTGGTTGTGCTTACACACTATAGGAAAAAGGGCTTTTTCCTATATTGTGCAAGGGGGGACCCCTGATGGATTGCAGGGTGGTTGTAACCACGGAAACAAGCAGAGTATAATGTGACGGAAAAATAAATCCAGCAAAGGAGGCAATATGGACAATCGCAATACATTAGTAAGTGCCTTGTATTAAAGGGGTATTCCCATCTCACAAATGTAGTTTGTATAGTTAGATATAGCCATACCAATATTATTACTAATAGAATGTAATTATATAAAATGTACCGTTTAGATTTCCCTATTTGTATATCTATTGTCCCACACACATCAGTCAGGCCGTTGCCCCTAGTTACGACCACTGCGGCCATGTAGTAGTGGTGGCCGGTTTGCTTTGAGGTAACTGCTGTATTGTGAACACACATTACATGAGCATGCGGAGACACATCTTAGGGTTGTAGCATTTTTGTCTGCGCTTCCAAAACGCAGAGAAACGGATCCTGTTCCAAGATCAATTCATCTCTATGGAGCAGGATCTGTTTATAAAGACTGCATTTTGGACGGATCCTGACCATTGCATTTTGGACTGGTAGCGTCCAAAATGCAGATGTGAATGTAGCCTAAGATGTGTCCGTGCATGCTCATGCAATGTGCGTTCACAATACAGAAGTTACCTCAGAGCGGGTTTGAACTGGCCGCCACTACTACATGGCCGGGGTGGTCGTAACTAGGGGCAACGGCCTGACTGATGTGTGTGGGACAATGTCTATACAAATAGAAAAATCTTCTAAATGGTACATTTTATATAAATACATTCTATTAGTAATAATATTGGTATGGTTATATCTAACTATAGAAACTACATTTGTGAGATGGGAATACCCCTTTAACTTTCTCTACATGATAAATACCACTTGCTGAAGTGATAACCCCTTTAACTGAACACATTACACAGCTTTATGTACAGGCATAGTGGTAAACGTGTACAAGCAAAATAATTCATAACATGCGCCAATGTTACATAATCTGGGTCAGTGGCACACGTCCACTGCTCCACTCACGTGGACTTCATATACATCTACGGTGGAGGGGAGTTCTTTATTGAATATAGCTGCAATACCCCAATGATTAAGGCAATAAAAACACTTATTATAGACTTATGGTCAGGACACGTGTCTTTGATTACTTTTGGGAAACAGGGAAGATAAAATATCATATTTTCTCAATACAGGACTAATAGATTGCCCATAGTGAAATTTTCTCAACAAAGGAATACTAGGGGAAAAAATTCTACATTTCAGTAAAGAAAAAAACATCCCCAACAATCAGCTGTTTGAAGTGCTGCAGCTTCTTCATTGCACACAGCTCTGTACATTGTATAAGCGGCTGTGCTTGGTATTGTAGCTCAATCCCATTCACTTGAATATGACTGAACTGCACAAAGGCCATGTGACCGACGGACATGACCTCACAGGGCCAGGAAACATCAGGTCAGCGGTGGTGCCAGGAGTCGGACCCCTAGCAGTTAGATATTGATGACCTATCCTGATGATAGCTAATCAATATTTAAAGGATATGGACACATTTCGCGGCTTTCTTTTTAATCATTCCATTTTACTAATTTTTGGCTAAAAATCTTTTTTTCAATTGGTCTTTATTAAAAATTGTCAGCAACTTTTGTTCTCCAGCCTTCACTATCAGTGTACCTGCAGACCACTAGTTTATGCTTTACAATGAATCTGTCAGGTTGCTGCTCTGACAGCTGTGGAGCCCTTATCTCTGTACTCCTGACGGCACATAAACATCATATAAGACTAAATTCATATAAGACTGATAAGAATATGGGAGAGAGGGATAGGGAGGGAGGGAGAGAGAGATAGGGAGAGGGAGAGAGAGATAGGGAGAGGGAGGGAGAGAGGGAGGGAGGGAGGGAGGGAGAGAGAGAGATAGGGAGAGGGAGGGAGAGAGAGAGGGAGGGAGGGAGAGAGAGAGACAGAGAGGAATGGAGGGAAGGAAAGAGACGGAGGGATGGAAAGAGAGATAAGGAGGGAGGAAAGAGAGACAGGGAGGGAGGGAGGGAAAGAGAGACAGGGAGGGAGGGAGGGAAAGAAAGAGAGACAGGGAGGGATGGAGGGAAGAAAGAGAGACAGGGAGGGATGGAAAGAGAGACAGGGAGGGATGGAAAGAGAGACAGGGAGGGATGGAAAGAGAGACAGGGAGGGATGGAAAGAGAGACAGGGAGGGATGGAAAGAGAGACAGGGAGGGATGGAAAGAGAGACAGGGAGGGATGGAGGAGGGAAAGAGAGACAGGGAGGGATGGAGGGAGGAAAGAGAGACAGGGAGGGATGGAGGGAGGGAAAGAGAGGGAGGGAGGGATGGAGGGAGGGGGGGGAAGAGAGAGAGAGAGAGAGAGAGAGAAGGAGATAGGGAGGGAAAGAGAGAAAGAAGTATCTCAATGCAGACAGTGATGACCAATAATAGGAATATGTCATCAAAGTCCAGTAGATGGGGGTCTGACCGCTGTGCCCACCGCTGATTGCTAGAAAGAAGATACAGTGATGTTAGGAAACCAGTGTCACTTTAGGTCAGGTTGGCTCCACTTGGCATTTTTCGGAAGTTGCATGTTTGACGACTGATTATAACAGAATTACCATGTGGCCTTTTGAAAAAACCCAGGAGAAGAAGATGGCAGTCAGGATGAAACAGCACTGTCCTAGGGCTGCTGCTCCATTCTAGCAATTGACACCAGCCACAGTGGTTGGACCTCCGATTTGACATTGATGGCATATCTAAGCCAGTGATTTTCAACCAGTGTGCCTCCAGCTGTTGCAAAACTACAACTCCCATCATGCCCAGGCAGCCTACAGCTATCAGCCTACAGAAGGGCATGATGGGAGTTGTAGTTTTGCAACAGCTGGAGGCACACTGGTTGAAAATCACTGATCTAAGCAATATGCCGTAAATATCAGTAGTGAGACAGTTATCAAAAACCATGAATATATCCATTTTCACTAGAAAAAGGATGCATAAAAGGAAAAAATATAAAAATACTATTTTTAAGTATCATTATGAGGATAAACCTAATAAAACATTGGTTTATTCTTTTTTTCTGACTTAACAGCCCTTAACAGGTGCCCTATAGTGACCCTATATAGTTTGCACATCTCAGTAGTCACAGTGTAAGGCCCCTTTCACACGAGCGGGAGACTCGCATGTCTCCCGCAACGCATCTACAGGGCTGGACTCCGCACAGACAGGGATCGCATATAATGCTATGCGATCCCTGTCAGTGCGGAGTCCAGCCCTGTAGATCCGTTGCGGGAGACATGCGAGTCTCCCGCTCGTGTGAAAGGGGCCTAAGGGTTAATACATGTATACACACAGAACTGCGTGTACAGCAAAGGTAAGCCTCAATTAGAAAGCTGCAGCTCAATTACTCTGGTCAATTAGTCACGCTGATCTACATTTCACCATCAAGATCTCAATATGTGGAGAGAATGATGGGCAGAAGATGTCAATACACGCAGCATTAGACGGCCGAGGAATGCCACTTAGCAGAATGAGGGGTCAGGAGTAAATACGGCCAGCTGTTCTCATACTGGACTTCTGCCGGCAGCCGAGCACACAAACCCTTATTTGTTCCCAGTGAAAACGTGATATTTTATAAATGAAATCAGCACAAAGTAGACAAAGGCAGATGAACCCGAGCTCCTGAGAGGTCAGAAGACAAATGGCATGCCTTCATGATCTCCACAATGAACACAAGATATTAATCTGAGTGGCGATGGCTTCTGGGGGAACACGTATTCTCATGTGGTCTCTTTTCATAGTCTATTATACTGGTCCATCTGTAGGAGTATCCTACATCACATAAATCACCCCATCTCTCTACGCCCCTTCCTTACTGGACAAGAAGAAAGTGATTTGTTAACTGAACCCTTTAACTTAACAATATCACTGTTGTCATATATGCATTTACCTTTAAAATTAAACTAATATTTAGGTCTCCCACACAAAAAGTCTCAGGGGTCCAGGAAGCTCAGATCTATGATACTGTGTGCAAAAACCTCCCACTATGAACTGCTTTACGATGCTTTCCAGAGACTGACACAGACAACTGAGCGCTGCTTGCAAACACAACGAGTTAGCCCCCTTCTGCCAAAATATCCGCATGTTGCCTCTCATATTTAAAGTAATGTCTGTTTAAAAAAAAAAAAAAAAAAATGTAACATCCCTGGTGGTGTAGAGCATTGAAGGGTAATGATAATATCCCTGCTGGGCTAAGACAATCAAGGGGTTAATGGTAATATCCCTGGTGGTATAGGGTAGTGTTGTGAAGGGGTTAACTACCTATACAAGATCCCTTCCGCTTGCTACTCCCTCTGTGACTGTGCAGACACATTGATACAGTGCTGCCGATATATAGAGAAAGAGCGAGAGAAAGCGAAGAGGCAGCACTCCAGAATATGTGGAAAATCGGTTCCCTTTATTACTCCAAATGCAACGTTTCAACTGGTCAATGCAGTCTTTGGCTTGCCAAATTTTGTGGTTCTAGCACCTGGACCTAACATTGGAGTGCTGCTATCTATTTTTTCTATATATCTATATCTATCTATATACATATACACACACAGTGCCTTAAAGCCTTAAAAAAGTATTCATACCCCTTGAACTTTTCCACATTTCTTCAAGTGTGAAGGGAAAATAAAAAGATAATAGGATTTTTTGTACTTACCGGTAAAATCCTTTTCTCGCTGAGTTCATTGGGGGACACAGGAGACCATGGGTATAGCTGCTGCCACTAGGAGGCGACACTAAGCAACAAAAGTGTTAGCTCCTCCTCTCAGCTATATCCCTCCTGCAGGCACTGAGCTAGTCAGTTTTGTACAAAAGCAGTAGGAGCAGCCAGGAGAAGCCAACATAAACCAATTGTAGAAAAGAGAGCTGGAGATGGGTCAGAACCAAGAACAGGTGGGACCCATTAAAAGAAACAGCAATGTACTTACTGGGTGGGTGCTGTGTCCCCCAATGAACTCAGCGAGAAAAGGATTTTACCGGTAAGTACAAAAAATCCTATTTTCTCGCTCGTATCATTGGGGGACACAGGAGACCATGGGATGTCCCAAAGCAGTACCATGGGGAGGGAACAAAAAAATGAAGCCAACCGAAGGCTGGTCATGGGACCCGCATAGCAATGTGGGGAAAGGACGCATAGGAACCTTGAATAGGAGAGGAAGAGCCTGAACCGGGAAGGCCAGCCAGAGAGCGTAGAACACACGGCCTCTGAGACTGGGCAAAAAAAAAAGAGGAAGACCTAGTTAAACGAAACCCAAGGGCCAGAGAGGCTTCAGAAGATGTGGATAGCAGCACATAATATCCACAAGAAGAATAAGCATGTCTGACGACTGAGAAAGATGTGTGGATATCGTGGACCACAGAATTGCCCCGGGCTGGAACCCAGGTGGTCTTGCATGACAATAGGCCCCATGAAAAAGCAAGGAGTGTTTAGTCAACAGAAATCGGTCTGTAGAGTCTGGGTATGCACGAGACCTGGCGAACGAGCAACAGGAAAACCTAGACTGGACCCTACCAGATGTGTAAGTATCGGGATGGGATACTTTAACCCAGGAAAAAACTGGGAAAACTAGGCCAGTGTGAGGGTTCCACCTATAGAACAAGAGAAGCTGTAGAATCTACAGCACACAGAACCAGTGCCGAAACAGGGAATGGAACAGAGGACAATGTGGTAGAAACCAGAGAACCATATCCAGTTCAAATGCAAGGAGGAAGCAACGCGGGTGCCACCACGGCATGCAGGGTGAACGTAAACCCTAAGCCTGAGAAGGGAACCACACAGGTGGTTTTAAAGGCTAAGACAAATTCTCCACCTGAGAATGTGGTCAGGCAGGAGTAGCCACAGGAACTAGTGCAATACTCCACCTAAGGAGGTGGTGATACCGTAGAAGTCATAGTATATGGTGATCGCTCCATACTCCACCTGATGAGGAGACCTTACAGTAGGAGCTATAGAATGTAGTACTAACACAAACACTCCTTCCAAGAGGGAAACTGTCCAGTAGGAGCCATGGCATGGAGTGTTAACACAACTCCTTCACCTGAGAAGAAGCTCAACAGATAGTAACCAATCAGGCTACGATACCCATGAATTGTAGTACTAGCGTAAATATGTCATCTGAGAAGGAGGCTATGCCGTAGTAGCCACTGAAGCCAAAGTCGTGGTAGACACGCCACCTGGAAAGGAGACCCTCCAGTAGTAGCTACAATCTCTATTGCTAGCGTAAATACTCCACCTGCGGAAGAGGACATACGATTGGAATGGAATGCTAGCCTAAATACACCGCCTGAAAAGGAGGAGAGCCAGAAGTGGATACAGTATTCAGAAGTAGTGTAATACTGAAATCGCTCGGTAGTAACCACCGAATCCTCTTCTAGGGCAGATACACCACCTATGGAAGGTGTCAAGCATCATGACCAACCATGTAGTGTGGAGTCCCACTGGGACTTAATGTTGTGTTGTGGGGATACACCCTGGGAGGACAGAGACTGCCATGTTGGTGCTCAAAAACCAACGATAAAGGGAATAATGCAGAAGTAGCTGCAGTATCCAGCGGTTGCGCCCGTATTCCTCTTGTGGGGGAGGACCGGGTTATAGTACGTACCGTCTCCTGCATAAACCCACCGTGGAAGAATATGTATCCAATGGTGGTGCAATTACCTCATCCGTTCATGTGATTACTGAACTAGTGGGAGTATGTACGCAGGATATGCTATCCAGTGACAGAGAAATTACGCCGCCTATAGAGGGGGGTAATGTGACAGGTCGTACAGTATCCAGTGGTTATGCAATTACACTGCCTATGGAGGGGTGTAATGCGACAGGCTGTACAGTATCCAGTGGTCATGCAATTACACTGCCTATGGAGGGGTGTAATGCGACAGGCTGTACAGTATCCAGTGGTCATGCAATTACACTGCCTATGGAGGGGTGTAATGCGACAGACTGTACAGTATCCAGTGGTTATGCAATTTCACTGCCTATGGAGGGGTGTAATACGACAGGCTGTACAGTATCCAGTGGTTACGCAATTACAATGCCTATGGAGGGGTGTAATACGACAGGCTGTACAGTATCCAGTGGTTACGCAATTAGGCCGCCCATGGACAGGATAATGCAACAGGTTGTACCGTCTGCAATGGTAGTGCCTACACGCCACCTTAAGAGAGGAGGCCATGCTAAAGAGTGTGCGTCATTCAGTGGCAATTACTCCATCCAATGAGTGAGCAACACGACAGGATGTACGGTATACGCGGGTAGTGCAATTAGTCCGTCTATGGATGAAAGGGCATATGATGGGATGCCTTAAACAATGCTCCAGGTGAGGCCTGAATTCACAACCTTGGCATTGCTCAACAGTTACTGCTTTATAACTACCACGCGCTGACCGATTGCACCACTGGAGCTTATGGAAGGGGGAAAAAGACTGATAGGGGTTCTGAACCCAAGTAGTCTACATGGGAGACAACATTCTAAACACTGAGCTGTAGGTTTAGACAAAAAAAATGTACCGTAACCCATGGTAATGCAGTACGCTGCCAGTGCGTGACGTGGAAGGGGGGTTGAGACTGCATCTAAAACATCCCGCGGACTTGTTGCAGGAAAGTACGGCAATAACCGCATGAGGGGAAGAGCACATGTACCAACTGCAACAGACACCACACTCAGCACTTGATAGCCCAGGGTATGCAATAGTCGTGTAATTGAACACTGAAAACCCCTAGCCTCAACTGGAGGTAAGAAGGGGTTAAGTTCTAAACCAATCAGCCAAGTAATGGGGAAATCAGCCACAACAATGAGGCCAGCAAGAAAGCATTTTCTTTTTTTTTTTTCCTCTTTTCTCAGACAGAGAAGCCCAGACGCGGAGCCCAGCAGGCTCCTGGAGAAGAGGGGCGTTCGGCGGGAAGATTTCGCGCCTGGGGGACAGTCTCCGCCCACCGTACTCTAGGGTGGAAATTGCGGCCTAGTAGGCCGCAAAGCCGGGGAGTCGCCTGAGAGCAGGCCGATCAGAAGGACCTCCAGTCGGAGGAAACCAGGACGAATGGCCGTGAGACTCTCGGACCCCAGACCGAGGAGACCTCGGATGGGCATACTCGATGTCCGGCAGCTGGAGCTAGCAGACGCGCCAGGAGGGGGCAGGTACTGGACGGCCCGGAGGTATGGAAAGATTTGGGGGAGGTGGTGGATGGAGAGGGTACTCACCTTGGTCACAATACTCACCCCCATCTTCATCCTCTTCTCTTCACCCCCCCTCGGGGTACCAGCGGGTTCACCTCTGCAGCCACTAGCACCGAGGTGGTAGTGAGGCTGGAGTGGAGGGGAGGACTGCAGAAAAGCAGGTGACCCCATGGCTGGCGGGATACAGGGGAGCAGGGCTGCCCTGGTCCACCTTTGCATTCTTGGGGGACGTCGGGCGGTGAGAGAGACCGACACCGGCCTTCCTCCCCGGGTAAACAGAGAGACCAGGCATCTCTGTTTCCCGTACCTAAACAGGAAAAAAGGTAAAATAAGAAAAGAAGACAGCCTCCTACAGACACTAAGCTAAAAACTGACTAGCTCAGTGCCTGCAGGAGGGATATAGCTGAGAGGAGATGTTAACACTTTTGTTGCTTAGTGTCGCCTCCTAGTGGCAGCAGCTATACCCATGGTCTCCTGTGTCCCCCAATGATACGAGCGAGAAACATGGTTTTCAAAAATTTAAATAAATAAAAATCTGAAAAGTGTGGCGTTCATTAGTATTCAGCCCCCTGTACTCTGATACCTCTAGGTAAAATCCAGTGTGACCAACTGCCTTCAGAAGTCACCTAATTAGAAAATAGAGTCCACATGTGTGTACCTTATATAACTACAGCTGTTCTGTGAAGACCTCAGAGGTTTGTTAGTAAACATTAGTGATCAAACAGCATCATGAAAACCAAGGAACACACCAGACAGGTCAGGGATAAAGTTGTGGAGAAGTGTAAAGCAGGGTTAGGTTATAAAAAAAATTATCCCAAGCTCTGAACATCTCATGGAGCACTGCTCAATCCATCAACTGGAAATGGAAGGAGTTTGGCACAACTGTAAACCTACCAAGCCATGGCATCACACAGTTGTCATCCGCGTTTTGTGGAAGAAGAATACATACAGTTGTGTGAATGGACCCTAAAGGATATTTCTTTGTGGTAGATAAAATAGAACAGGCAATTATTTGGTGAAGCGGTGTAGGGCTATACTTCCTCATGGGCACAACATTAGATAAGACCTGCAAATTGCCATCAATGTATCGGTACTAAGTGCCTTTGTTGTGAGGACTACTATTTAGTATCCAGGGTCACATGCCTCTTTTGCCCTGGGCACTCAGGCTGACATGCTCTGTCTAGAGGTTGTAAGTACCATTGGTACTGGTGGTAAGGCCAGCATAACAAGGAGTTGGGTTTTGGCGGAATCTTTCAAATAAGGCAGCTGTCCATCTGCCCCGGTCTATGAGAGTCTTGCCAGTAGGTCAGTGTAATTACCATCTAAAGTTGATTGTAGCGGTCCTATCCTCCCCATTCTCCGGTACCGCCATACGTGTCTGGCAGACGGTACATAAAGCTGTGTTACCTAACAAACAAAATATAGATAATGAGCAGCATTGTAAGTGTGCACATCACAGTCTTCTTATAACAGAACATCATATAGGCAATAATATGTGTGCATATGTGGAAGGTTCCATGTATAGGTGGTCAGGTGAAAGTTTTAAGAAATCTGCAAATCTATACAGAAAAAAAAATGCAACAAATTAACTTAACGGGAACCTGTCACCTAGAAAACAAGTATTAAACCGCCAGCAGTACCTTATTGCAGAATGTAGCATGATTATAAAGTTTTCAGTACGATGTGCCAAAAAAAAAAAAAAAAGACTCCTGAAAGACTTTTATTCAACTGTTCAACTTATGTAAGCAATAGTCTCGAAGTCAAGGGGGGAGCGGCTTTCTCGCCTGAAGTCAAGTGTGCCCCGTCCTCTTTCCCGCCCCTTAGAGTTTGATTGATAGGATTTCCAAGTCCTTCACTACTGGACGCTCAAACACAGTCTGGCACATGCGCCGTGTCCCCGCAATTCCGGAGTCTGCACACTGTTCCCCTCCGCTGCGAGGTAGTTTTCAGAAGCTCAATGCTGAGGCACTCGCATATAAGAGCCTGCGCATGCGCTAGACTACGTTCGAGCGTCCAACAGCGAAGGAATTGAAAATCCTTGCAATCAAATGCGGGAATGGGGGTGGGGACCCCTCAACTTCAAGACTCTGGTTTACATAGTGTGGCCGGCTGAATACGAGTCTTTTTTCAGACTTTTGGCACATTGTACAGCACAGACAACTTTAGAATCATGCTTCATCTGCAATAAGGTCCTGCTGGCAATGCTGGTTTTGTGTTTTCCAGGTGACAGAATTTTGACTCAATATTTGAGTATTTTTTTGTTTTTATTTTTTATAACCAGGAAAATATAACAAAAAAGGAGAGGGGGGATAGTCTGTTTTTCATATTTCTGTTTCATTATTTGTTAATAGCACAATGTGCAAGTAAAATATTTTTTTTTTATTATTTCCATGGTCATTTCCATTTTTTTTTTATTATTTCCAACGGTCATTTTGATATATGGAATGTAGGGGTTATTGTGGCTAGTGGCGGAGCTACATTGCGGTGTGGTGTTTTGTTTTGGTTTTTTTTTAATGTACACTTTCTAAAGTTATACAAAACATTTTGGGGAACATTCACCTTTACATTTTATTTTTTTACTGATTTCTGCCTTACTTGGGGCTGACATGTAAGCCCCAGTTACAAGGGGAATGGAATAGAGCTCCCAGAGAGCTTCTACAATGTAAATCATTTTACTACCTCATTGCATAGCTAAGCTAAGGCCAGCCCAGCAGACTCCCGATCCTCGGCAATCACATGACCGCTGGGGCCGGAGCAGGGCGTGGCACTGACGCTTTCTGAGCGCTGTGTACACAGTGAAGGGGAAGCCCTCTATGGGGAGCCCTGCTGTCACCATTGTGTGCAGCTGTGATCTCTGCATGGACGTTTTAAAACCACCCGGACGTGTATAGTCAACCGGTGGTTGGCAACTGATTAGATGAATGCTTTTGAGCATCGGTTATGCTATACTATATCTGTGTCTACTCCATTAGCTTTCCGCTATTTTGGCAGAAGGAAAAGTCCTGCCTGCAGCTCTTTTTTTCCTGCCAAAAATAACGGATTCATGACAGAACGGAACAAAGGATGACAAAAAGAAATGGAAAGTGTCCTGCTTGCATCTATCATTCAATTCTTTTAATGGATCCATTTTTTATTTTGCAGTTTTTCTGTTCGTAACAGAATAAGGGAAAAGTCAATGCAGCAAATGTGAACAAGACCTCTTGGTTCTCTATAGACAAAAAAATCAGTCTTCGTAAACACCCACAACACAGTAACATCACCCACAGTCACACACACCATCATACAGGTACTGACACTGGCAGCGTAGATGGAAATGTGTTTAGGGATGAGTGAATCGACTTCGGATGAAACATTCAAAGTCAATTTGCATAAAACTTTGCTCCAATACTGTACAGAGCATAACTTTGGCTCATCAGAGCCAATACATTCTAATACTGTACGGAGATCCTGCTCTGTACAGTATTGGAACAGCTACAGAGATACATATAAGGCAGAGACTTACCTTATCAGCTTTAATATTCTCCTGTTCGGACAGCCAATGATTGAGTGGGCAAAAGTGTCTTCTGGTATCTCGAGACTTTAACATCTTTACTAAGTTGGTGATCACCTGTAGAAACCACACAGTACACAATGTTAAACATAAATTGACATTTTAACACACAAAAATCTGGCCACACACATTGTCAGCCAGAGTCGCAGATTTGCTGGGACTGGCCGATCACCTAATCTTTATGAGAATGTTACAACTTATGACAAACATTGGGGAGAAAGAAGGGTTGGGCATTTTGGTTTTCAACATGCCCAATCCTTTTGCTTTCAAGAGATAGGAATGGCTTCCAGAGGTGTTAGCGGCTCACTCCCCTTTTTCTATTGAGAACACATGCATGCTGTGCAGAGCCAAGTGTGCATGTGGATGAAGGGGGGATGGGAATAGCTATGTGGCTGACAGCTGTCTGATGTGTATGGCCTACCTCTCTCAGTGGAATCGATAACCTCTATAGGCACTATGGCTGGAATCACACATGCACTTTTATGGCAGTTTTTGTGAGGCAAAGCCATCAATGAATTTAAAGGGAACAAGAAACATAAAGGAAGAACTTATACTTCTCCTTCCTGCTGGATCCTCTTCTGCAGCAAAAACTGCATATATTTCAAACATTAATGGGATTATCTAATTCTACAGCATATGTACACTCACCGGCCACTTTATTAGGTACACCATGCTAGTAACGGGTTGGACCCCCTTTTGCCTTCAGAACTGCCTCAATTCTTCGTGGCATAGATTCAACAAGGTGCTGGAAGCATTCCTCAGAGATTTTGGTCCATATTGACATGATGGCATCACACAGTTGCCGCAGATTTGTCGGCTGCACATCCATGATGCGAATCTCCCGTTCCACCACATCCCAAAGATGCTCTATTGGATTGAGATCTGGTGACTGTGGAGGCCATTTGAGTACAGTGAACTCATTGTCATGTTCAAGAAACCAGTCTGAGATGATTCCAGCTTTATGACATGGCGCATTATCCTGCTGAAAGTAGCCATCAGATGTTGGGTACATTGTGGTCATAAAGGGATGGACATGGTCAGCAACAATACTCAGGTAGGCTGTGGTGTTGCAACGATGCTCAATTGGTACCAAGGGGCCCAAAGAGTGCCAAGAAAATATTCCCCACACCATGACACCACCACCACCAGCTTGAACCGTTGATACAAGGCAGGATGGATCCATGCTTTCATGTTGTTGACGCCAAATTCTGACCCTACCATCCGAATGTCGCAGCAGAAATCGAGACTCATCAGACCAGGCAACGTTTTTCCAATCTTCTACTGTCCAATTTCGATGAGCTTGTGCAAATTGTAGCCTCAGTTTCCTGTTCTTAGCTGAAAGGAGTGGCACCCGGTGTGGTCTTCTGCTGCTGTAGCCCATCTGCCTCAAAGTTCGACGTACTGTGCGTTCAGAGATGCTCTTCTGCCTACCTTGGTTGTAACGGGTGGCAATTTGAGTCAATGTTGCCTTTCTATCAGCTCGAACCAGTCTGCCCATTCTCCTCTGACCTCTGGCATCAACAAGGCATTTCCGCCCACAGAACTGCCGCTCACTGGATGTTTTTTCTTTTTCGGACCATTCTCTGTAAACCCTAGAGATGGTTGTGCGTGAAAATCCCAGTAGATCAGCAGTTTCTGAAATACTCAGACCAGCCCTTCTGGCACCAACAACCATGCCACGTTCAAAGGCACTCAAATCACCTTTCTTCCCCATACTGATGCTCGGTTTGAACTGCAGGAGATTGTCTTGACCATGTCTACATGCCTAAATGCACTGAGTTGCCGCCATGTGATTGGCTGATTAGAAATTAAGTGTTAACGAGCAGTTGGACAGGTGTACCTAATAAAGTGGCCGGTGAGTGTATATAACAAGGGAAGAGGAGCTCTCAAATGTATGATTAGACAAAGCTTGCGGTTAAAGGAGTTGTGCAGTTATTTATATTGATGACCTTATCCTCAGGATGGGTTCTCAATATATGATCGGCGGAGGTCCGACACCCGGCACCCATGCCGATCAGAGCCACCTCCTCTTCAAACAGCTGATCGGCAGGGGTGCCAAGTGTCAGACCCCGCTGATCAGATCCTCAGGATTGGTCATCAATATCTGTTCGGCGGGGGTCCAACACCCGGCACCCTCGCCAATCAGCGCCGCCTCCTCTTCAAACAGATTGGCGGGGATGTTGGGGTTCAGAATCCGCCTGATTAGATATTGATGACCTATCCTGAGGAGAGGTCATCAATATAAATCATTGATGATCCCCTTAACTGATGACGTCGGAACGAGAGAGCAAAATTCACAGCGGTCATCTGATTGCCTGGTCGGCTTCTACTTAAAGAAGAACTCCCGCAAAATTTTTTATTCTATGACCTGTTAGAAAGGTGCATGATATAATCTGTAGTGAATGCAATCTTCTTATCAGAGAATGTAATTGTGAGTAATAACCTCTCTTCTTATTGTAGCTGTGACCAACTCCCTGACCTCCAACTGACCCAGGACAGGAAGCCAGTTACTGCTCTATTCATTCCTATGAGACTAAAAGTGAGGCTCCCATAGGAATACAAAGAGAAATAGACTTCCTGTCCACACATAAGATGCTGTGTCAGTTGGTGGGTCTGATTGCTGGTCACATAACACAGATAAGAAACATCAGGGATATATAACTCACAAATACAGACACTGGTAAGAAAATGACATTCACTACAGATTACATCATGTACATTTCTAGCAGGACATGGAATAAAAATTTTTGCGGGAGTTCTTCTTTAAGTCAACAAAGGAAATTTAAGAAGACCGGAGTAGCCATACACCAGTCTTGATCCCTGTGCGCCGGAGTAGGATGCGTCTAATTTATTAAGAGGCAGATGCCTAGTAAATCTGACGGCCACGTTAAGCCCCAGCCCCTTTTATCGCAACTTTAGATAAATGGCGAGACTCTTCACAAGGTGTAAATTATTGCGCACATATAGCACAATATTGTGGCGTACAGTCATCAGTAAATGCCCCCTTAACATCTTTAAAGGGGTTTTCCGAGACTTTTCTACTGGGGACTTATTCTCTGCATTGATCATCAATATCTAATCTGTGGGGGTCTGACACCCATGACTCCTACCAATCAGCTGTTTGAGAAGGCACTAGCCTTCTCGCAGCTTTGCCTAGGCTATGCGATGTCACATTCATTGGTCACATGGCCTAGGTGGAGCTCAGCCCCCTGGGGTTGAGCACCACCTCTGTACAATGGACGGCGATATGTGTGGTGAGCAGAGAGAAGGCCGCGGTGCTAGTGCAAATGCCGATGCCTTCTCAAACTGCTGATCGGTGTGGGGCCTCAGAAAACCCCTTTAAGAGAAATCTATCCCCAGCTTTATGGTGTCCAAAATACTGACAAAACCCCTTAGCAAAATGCTGGGCCACTTTCTTTAATTGATGCAGCACTTTTACTAAAATCTTGTATTGAACAGCTCCAGCACATGCCAATGAGTCCTGAATATTTATGAGCTCCCAGCTTTCTCTGCCCCCTGCTGCTGATTCAGTGATGAGGGAGGAGGAGAGAGCTGGGACCTCATGAATATCAGGACTCATTGGCATAGGCAGGAGCCGTTAGAACCTAGCAGCATAAAACTGCTGACAGATCCCCTTTAATGTCACTAGTGAAGTCAACAGGACAAAAAGGTTCAAAAATGCTGGATGGTGTGGTAAAAAAGCCTGCAGGCCAAGATCTGTAAAAAGTTGAACCTTCAGCAATAAAGGATCAATGATAAGAAAACTGCAAGCTCCGATGTGAGACGAATCTGCCAGCGTGGGCTTTTCTAGAACATCAGCAAATTATTTGCTTCTATTTAAAACCTCTAAGTGGGACTCACTCGGCCCGGTAGCCGGAAAACGGGAGCGTATCATGACACATTAACGCTGTATTCCCCCCTTATGAAAACATTATCGTTTAGGCTCAATTCAGTTAATGTTCATCAGGCCCATGCTTGTAAGTGAAATGTGTTGTAAAATCAGGCCGAATGGGCTGGATGGAGGCTATTGTAGGCTTGTAGAATGAATAAGCATCGCTTAATTAGCCCATCAGGTTAAGTGCACGCATTAATGGGTCCTTCTTAAAGTCTAGCGTGACATCTTCCTCCAAACATGGCCAAGAAGAAAGTTCCATTAGCAATATTAATACAAGCTTAGTTGATCATTTTCATTCAATTAACTTCTTTCAATTAAATAGATAGCTTGACAAAAGCAGTGATAAAAGACCTGGAGGGACAGCTGATGACTCAAGCCGAACATTACTGTGCGAGAGGTCGCCGGTATTAAACGGACAGTAAATCTAGCATTCAATTTGGAAAATGCATTTCTCCTGCTTCTGTGTCTTTAATGAGCTGTTTTTTTTTTTTTTTTTTAGCTGACGGGATCTGTTTGCTTGGGAGAAGACAATGACTGACGCATTTCTGCACCCGATCCATTTTGGGTTCTATATCAAACTTTTTCCATGGAGAGAGACAGAAAGAAGAGAGCATCATAGAGAGTACACAGAATGTGTAGAGGCAGAAGTGAGGTGTACGTTCACAAGCGGAAGAGTGGCAGAAATTTCTAAGACTGAAAGCCTCATTAACAGGAACAGGAGGGTTGTAGAAACATCTGAAATTCTGAATATAACCCTTAGAGTTCCATTAGAGAGACAAGAGACATAGAGGAGAGAGAGAGAGAGAGAAGAAGAAGAACCAATGAGACAGAGAAAGAGAGAGCGCAGAAGATTTATTCTGGTGTCAACCGATAAGGAATTTGCCCTCCATTTGGTCCATTAACACCAGCATTATACAAGTCCTGATGAGATACTAATTAAGCTGAATTTTAAGCCGTTAATGCTTCTTCCTCATCACAAAAAGGCAGAAAATAATCAATCAATCTGAGCATCTTTCAGCAGTTCTGCAAGTTTATGTCGTTTGAAGACATTTCCAGGCAAACTTTTTGATATATGAACACTATAACTTAAAAGGAGTATTCTAGTCATAAAGAGTTATCAGCTCCACCGAATGCCACAACGGGTGGTCAGCTGAACCTACTGTCAACAGAGTGGTGGTCAAGCTTGCGCACTACTGCTCCAGTCAAAGTCTATGGCAATGGGAGTCCCAGATAAAACAAAGTTCAATGCTTGATCATTTCCACCAGTCCCATAGACAGGGAATGGGACTGACAGAGATACAGACTGAAAACTGCTTAATAACCTTTAAAGTAAACCTGTCACCATGAAAAAGCAAACTAAACTACTGGCAGCATGTTATAGAGCAGGAGAAACAGATCAGATTGATATATATAGTTTTATGAGAAATGATTCAGTATAACTTGAATTTCATTCATTTCAATTCCTACTTAATCTGGGCTTTGACGTTAAGGAGGCGGCCCAGTGACTGGCAGCCTTCCCTCTATGAGGAGACATCTCATCAGTGACTGGCAGCCTTCCCTCTATGAGGAGACATCTCATCAGTGACTGGCAGCCTTCCCTCTATGAGGAGACGGTCCTATCAGTGATTGACAGCCTTCCATTAATGAGGAGGTGGTCCTATCAGTGATTGACTGCCTTCCCTCTATGAGGAGGGGGTCCTATCAGTGACTGGCAGCCTTCACTCTATGAGGAGACGGTCCTATCAGTGATTGACAGCCTTCCATTAATGAGGAGGTGGTCCTATCAGTAATTGACAGCCATCCCTCTATGAGGAGACGGTCCTATCAGTGATTGACAGCCTTCCCTGTATGAGGAGGTGGTCCTATCAGTGATTGACAGCCTTCCCTCTATGAGGAGGTGGTCCTATCAGTGACTGGCAGCCTTCTCTCTATGAGGAGGTGGTCCTATCAGTGACTGACAGCCTTCCCTCTATGAGGAGGTGGTCCTATTAGTGATTGACAGCCTTCCCTCTATGAAGAGGAGGTCCTATCAGTGACTGACAGCCTTCCCTCTATGAAGAGGAGGTCCTATCAGTGACTGACAGCCTTCCCTCTATGAAGAGGAGGTCCTATCAGTGACTGACAGCCTTCCCTCTATGAGGAGGAAATCCTATCAGTGATTGACAGCCTTCCCTCTATGAGGAGGAGGTCCCATCAGTAATTGACAGCCATCCCTCTATGAGGAGGGGGTCCTATCAGTGATTGACAGTCTTCCCTCTATGAGGAGGTGGTCCTATCAGTGATTGACAGTCTTTCCACTATGAGGAGGTCCTATAAGTGATTGACAGCCTTACCTCTATGAGGAGTCGGTCCTATCAGTGATTGACAGTCTTTCCACTATGAGGAGGTGGTCCTATCAGTGATTGACAGCCTTCCCTCTATGAGGAGGAGGTCCTATCAGTGATTGACAGTCTTCCCTCTATGAGGAGGAGGTCCTATCAGTGATAGACAGCCTTCCCTCTATGAGGAGACGGTCCTATCAGTGATTGACAACCTTCCGTCTATGAGGAGGAGGTCCTATCAGTGATTGACAACCTTCCGTCTATGAGAAGACGGTCCTATCAGTGATTGACAGCCTTCCCTCTATGAGGAGACGGTCCTATCAGTGACTGACAGCCTTCCGTCTATGAGGAGGCGGTCCTATCAGTGATTGACAGCCTTCCCTCTATGAGGAGGAGGTCCTATCAGTGATAGACAGCCTTCCCTCTATGAGGAGACGGTCCTATCAGTGATTGACAACCTTCCGTCTATGAGGAGGAGGTCCTATCAGTGATTGACAACCTTCCGTCTATGAGAAGACGGTCCTATCAGTGATTGACAGCCTTCCCTCTATGAGGAGACGGTCCTATCAGTGACTGACAGCCTTCCGTCTATGAGGAGGCGGTCCTATCAGTGATTGACAGCCATCTCTGTATACAAAGTCATAGAGGGAAGGCTGTCAGAATAAGCAGGAATTTAAATGAATGAATGAATGAATGAATGAATGAAGTGTTACTGAAGTTCCCCACAAAACCATATATCAATCTGCTCAGCTCCTCCTGGTCAACAACATGATGCCTTCAGCTCAGAAGCCATGTTCAACATGACAGGTTCCCTTTAAAGAAAACATTCACTGAAGGAATCTTCAAACTGAAAGACGACTCTGTAATACATGATCAGCACTCAGGGTCCAAATTCCAAATGTACAATGACACGCTGAATGCTTTTTCACATCCATGTACAGTCCAGACTATGGATGCGCTGCAAAGATAGACTTCAAAGTACACAGTGCTCCGTGGTGTTTGCCATGTTAACATGTTTGTGAACCAACCAAAAAAACTTGATAATTGAATTATGGATAAAAATGGAGAATAGATTATAAGGGAAGGTTTTTTTCTTTTGATTTGTTGTTAGAGATAACAAATTATACCACATAAGGAGTCGTCTGCTTTGGACAATCCCTCTTTATTAGAAGGCTTCTCTGAAGCTGATCAAAACTTGTCCTGCTGCTCGACCATCCGGCATCAGGTAGTAAACTGTAGAAGAACCCAGCAGCAAGTGCCCACCTTCTCTGCAGCCCCACCATAGGGGAAATAAAGCCTTACATAGTTCCTACTGAAATCAATGGGCCGACCATGGGCAGAGAGGAGCCAAATACCCCAGAGCCACTGGCCTTTGGACTTGCTCTTTCCTCTTGCTAATAGATGAGGTTCTTGAATGTGAGGTTCTTGAATTTATAAAGGGGTTTTCTAAACCATCAAAAATCCATAACCACTAATGGAAGCATATGATATATAAAAACAACAGAACAACACAGATAAAACCTTAGTCTGAACAGAGCCTAAAAGTTTCACACAACCTTTAATCTACCAAGGCATGGACTAAGTGTGAAGATTACAATGGTGACGTGAAAAATAAAACTGGCATTAAGTACCTTAAATAGCTGAATCCATCGTTTCTGCTCAGTTTGAATACGCTGCTGCATCTCCACGTTCGTGGTGACGCCAACACTTCGGAAGGCTGCCATGTATTCTTCTCGCACCTCTGGTTTTGTCTCGGGGTACGCCAGCTTGATGATTCCTAAACAAGCATCTCTCAGACAGCGCGAGAGTACGACCAACTCTTCTAATGTGAAAGGCATCATTGAAGATTGTCTCTGGCCAACGACTGTGAGGAAAAAGAAAATTTTTAGGATTCTCTCTAAGGCACTGCGACATATGGAACAAACTTGTATACTATCATTAAAGCCAGGAAAGTGGTGGAAAGCCAACCAGATCCCTTTTTAGATAATCATCTGATGAACAGTCGTTCATGCAGGCACCTAAATTATCATTTCTGGACAGCAGATCATGCTGTCTAAACAGATCTCTGCTGCCCAGACACGATGCAGTGGATCACTCGTACTCATACTGTGGAGGTAATCACTGCACGTAAATGCAAAGCTTCACCCCCACAAAACGAGCAGCCAGTCGTCGGGAAGGAACTCTTTAAACATACCTTAAGAGTCCCAGCCTGTCCAAGCACTTCACAGTCAAAGAGGACCTTTCACCGCTCCTGACATGTCCATTTTAATGGCTTGGTGCATTCCACATGTAATAACCATTCTGGAGCATCTATTCTTATGTCTGTATGTTGTGCCATTCCTTTATTATTTCTACTAGAAGTTATAGATGAATTGCTAGCAGTCTGCAGTAAGGGTACAGAGGGGAGGTGACCAGTTGGGGGTGTGTACCTGCACAGACTGACAATGGCAGCACTGATTGGATAGAGTCAGACTGTGCAGGTACACACCCGCCACTTGTTCCCTTACTGCAGACTGCTAGCAATTCATTCATAACTTCTAGTAGAAATAATAAAGGAATGGCACAACATACAGACATAAGAATAGATGCTCCAGAATTGTTATTACATGGGGAATGCATGAAGCTATTAAAACATGTATGTCAGGAGAGGTGAAAGGTCCTCTTTAAATATTCATTTGAAGTGAAAACATGTAGTGCTACATTTCTCCTACAGCGGCAGAGGTTGGTTTCCAGGTGATAACAGATAGGGTCGGAGAACCCAGATCAGATGAGCAGATTGCTTGGTCTGCTTCTATTTAAATGGAGCTGTCCTCAGGTAGAAGCCCACAGAAGAGATCTAAAAGCCTGTCAGCAACTCAAAAATTTACTGTAAATTCTTAGCTTTATATAACCTAATGAATGTAGCATTCAATACAATTTACTATATGAAAGTAAACAAGTCTGGTGCCATGGCTTACAGGAAACCTGTCATCATGAAACTGCAGTGCAATGTACAGAGAGCATATTATAAAGCAGGAGGAGCTGAGCAGATTGATATACAGTTTAGTTGGAAAGGAACTTGTATTTTATAAATTAAATCTGCATTCATTCTGAGTTTAGGAGTAATGTGGGTGGTCTTATCGTTGACTGACAGCCAACTTTGCAGAATTCTGCAAAGATAGTTGCCAGTCACTGGTTAGGACCGCCCACATGACTCCTAAACTCAGAGCGAGCAGAGATTTGAATGAATACTACAGCTCCTCCTGCTCTATAACCTGCTGCCTGCAGATTGAACTGCATTTTCATGGTGACAGGTTCGCATTAAAGAAAACTCTTTAAAGGGGTTATCTGACCTCTAAAATGCCCCCCTCCCATATGCCCGGGCCCCTCACTCACAATGTACATACCTCTCTCCCCTAGCACCCGCGTCGCTCCTGGTCCACTGCTGCTTCTCCCTGTGCGCGGCTCAAAACATGCGGTGTCGGAGGTGGTTTATGCAGCCAAAGGGAGACGGCGTCACCCGCTATCCTAGGGTGGAGAGTCCCTGTCGCCACCTGCCATTGGCTAACCATCCCCCCTTTCCCCGACGCCGGATGTTTTCATTCGTGCATGGGAAGAAGCAGGAGCGAGGTACTGTAAGTACATTGTGTGTGAGAGGCCCGGGAATATGAGGGGTGGGGGGCGGCGGATAACCCCTTTAACTTTTATTGTAAGTGTGCGACCACTTATAGTGAGTGCCATGCAGATTTTCCACAGTGGAAAACAGATCTGGCCAAAAATCAGCCATGGCAAAAATATACCCAAAATGGACTGGTTTTTGCTGTGTGTGTGTTTTGCTGCTTACAACCTTTGCAATGTAAAGGTTAAACGCAACAGGTAAACCCCACGGCATAATGTAAATGAGCGGAAAACCTGCTGGCATTCTAAATGACAATATATTTTGTGTACACATGTGGATATAGGATATAGTTGGATATGACCAGGTACTTCCAGTTTCAAGTACTGTTTTTAAAAAAGGGGTTACACAAAATTAGAAAATTTTTTAGAATTTTTAGAAAATCTTTTAAAAATTTTTAGAAAATCTTCTAGAACCAGCATCACACCTCTCCATGGCCTGTGTCTATCGGGGTAGTTTAGCGCAGTTTCTTTGAAGTAAATGGAGCAGAGCTGCAATACAACACACAACCTGAGGACAGAGGAGGCACTGTTTTGGAAGAAAACGGTCATGTTTTCTGATCCAATAGAAAACCTTGTTAGGGATAGAGCAAACTAGATAGTTCGTAAGGTGCATATTGTTAGAATATTTGGACGTGCGGTAATGAGTTATATCCATCATTGGTTATCTCCCCAGCACAATTCTTGATCCATCATCAGATGAGGCTATGCATGGTCAGACAGAAGCAGAATGATGCCACCATCTTATTGGACCGTCTTCATCAGTATCAGTATACATGGGCGAGAGATGAAATGCAAAGGTCAATTCCCTTACCTTCTATGGGGTCACCAAAGAATTCATTATCATGTATAGAAATCAGGGAATGACTAAAGAGGGAGCTAAAAAGATAAAACAGAGGGATGATCCGATTGGAGTCCTCTAACGACATGGGGGATCCTCTGGATATCACCTGGAGGAGCGGCACCATTGACCTGGAATAACAAACCTCAAATCATTAGACATTCAGGAAGGGCAGAACTAGGCCTCACAACCGTTTTTTGTGGACAGTGGATTGGATGCGGACCCATTCATTTCAGTGGGGCCTGAAAAATGCATCCACATGTCCATCCTGCAATAAAATACAACATGTCCTATGCTTGCCCGATTTGGGGAAAAGAATAGGCATTCTGACAAAGGGTAAATTACAGGATGCACGGGCACAGTATTTGTAATTTGCAGACCGCAAAATACACACGGTTGTGTGAATGAGGCCCAAACTAGGAAACTGATAAACACTACAGAATGGATCTGAATACAGTGAATTACAGTTGGTTCACATGCACTGGCTTACCCTGTAATCATCTTAGTCGTCATTGAAGAGATTAAGTACCAAAGATGTCTTAAAAATCTTGCATTAAAAGCTAGACTGTACAGGAGCCTGAAAGGAGAAGGAGAAGACTGTTAAAAGGAGCACTTGCCAACTAAAACCCTGTATTCACTTCCGGCAGGACCCCACTATTGATTTCAGTGAAGGGTCTCAGCACTTTTAGCACTCTGTGCAGTGAATGAAGCTTGTGCCCGCACAATGTCAGGTGGCACTGTGCAGGAAAATATATATATAAAGTGGGCAATGTGCTTTACTATACTGCTGCCACTTCTCTCCAACTATTGCTGATCCCAGCATCCCCGGGAACACAACAAGGCCTAAGACAGAAGGCAGTCACATCTTCATTTGTCACATTTCCACTCCACAAAGAAATTCATTTTCATGCTTTGATTGTGGTCGAAGTCCTACTTTCATAGAACCACCGTTCTGATGAAGGCCAATAAGCCTGAAACCACCATGTACAATTTGGAATAAATGGCTGTATCTGTGCTATACGCCAGCCCAATGGACAGAAAGGGAACATATTCACATCTACACCCAGTGTCCTAAAAGATGGATTTATTTGCTTGTCGTGGAGAAAGGAGACAGAAAGGAGTATGTAAATTCTGTCTGTTCCAAGGTGATACCAATACATCCATTTTTGTGCAGTGGTACCACTGGATGCCACCAGCTGGGTAGCCACAATTGGTATAAGTCACGAGTTTGCTGTAGGCTATACTAAATACTTTAAAGTAGCACTCCCACAAAAATTTCTATTCTCTGACCTGTTAGAAAGGTACATGATTTAAACTGTAGTGTAGGTAATTTTCTTACCAGTGACTGTATTTGCGAGTTATCCCCTCCCTTCCGTTCCTCATCTGTGTCATGTGACCAACACTTTAACTCTCCAAACAATACAGAATCTTATGTGTGGACAGGAAGTCAGTTTCTCTGTGTATTCCTATGGGAGCCTCAATGTCAGTCCCATAGGAACGGATACAGAAGTAACTGACTTCCTGTCCTGTGTCAGTTGGAGATCAGAGTGCTGGTCACATGACACAAAGGACGTTAGTACTCACAAATACAATCACTGGTAAGAAGATTACCTTCATTTCAGATTACACCATGTTAGAAAGATTCAAGTCAGAGAATAAAATTGTTTGTGGGAGTGCTTTAATATACAAATATTTCGGGATGGCTACTTAAAGGGATGTTCTTTAGGATAGGTTCTTTAGGTCTTTGATATCAGTTTTTTGAGGAGAAATCCAGCCAACCTAGTGAGTGCCGTTTCCCCATAATGGTTTACCAGACACAGCGCCGTTCAGCCTGTAATGGCTGTGCTTTGCACTGCAGCTCAGACCCACTGCTATGAATAGTAGCGGGCAGTAACACCAGTAAGTCACTACAAAATTAACAAAGCTGGGTCTGGTAAACAATAAAGGGTATGTGTCAATTCCTACCAATGTGATATTCCTTAGGATAGGCTACCAATACTGTAGTCTGAGAATATAGGATGTATATCAGGACTGCTGCTTGAAATCACAAATTGAAAGCCCATTACTCGAGGTTATAATCTCTTTAAATCAAGGAAAATTATTTAAAGAGGACCGGACACCTCTCCTGACATGCCAGCTCCAGCATTCTGCATGCAATAACAATCCTGGGGCATCTATTCTTATGACTATATCTAGCCATTCCACTATTATTCCTACCAGGAACTTATAAATGATTTGCCAGCAGCGTGCACTAAAGGTCCATCTGAGTGTTATCACTTGGGTGTGTGTCCCGGGACGGTCTGACACTGGCAACACTGATTGGATGGTGTCAGATTGTGCAGGGACACACCCCCAACTGATGACACCCCTCTGGAGACTGCACACAATTCATTCAACGACTTCTAGCAGGAATATTAGAGGGATGGGACAACTGCTACAGAACTGTTATCACATGGTGAGTGCAGCCAGCCACTAAGATATGACAAAAACTATCAAATCACTGGTTGTTTCCTTGGATTATTAATGTATTATTATGTGATGTAGTGTAAGAGAAAGTAATATCTGATGCATTGGTAGTTATTTGAGTATAAAGTTGCATTTTGGCGCACCAATATCGTCCAGATTATCGGGAAGGACCATTCCTGTGAACAGTCATTCTCAATCATCTGGTCGTCCAAATGTGCCGCCGATCACCCGATGAACAAGTGAAACGCTCGTTCACCAGGTGCTTCTGTCGCTTGTGGAGGCCCCACCGATCGTGGCTTCTGGGCGGCAGATTGAGCTGTCCAAACAGCGATCTGCTGCTCGGAAGCCATGATTCTTTATGGATCACTATAGCCGTCCCTATGTAAATGCGTGGTCTCCTTCACTGAATGAGTAGCCGGGAAGGACTGTCGGGAAGGAACGCTTCCTTCATGATTATCGGCCTCTCAGTCGGCCCGTGTAAATCCAGCTTTACTCTGTAGAATAATTTTAATTAGGCAAACCCATTTTACTGCAGTTATCCATTGAGCAAATATTTTTTAGACGTTAAATTTTTTCTCCTTTGCTGTCATTTATTAGTAATATATGAATAAGAGAGCAATCTCACAAATGAAACCTTCGGATACACTAGAAGAGCCTGGTCACAGACTGCATGGGAAATGGCTGGGCGACCTCCAAGGCTTTCCATTCTCACCAAAGGCACTTGGCAGAGCTCCTCAAGGGCCCAGGCACCAACTGGCCGGAAAAATATCAAGCAGGCACAATTACAGAATGCCTCGGGTTAAAGTGCAATAGAGAAACATTGGGGGCCATAAAACGAGCCATTTCCTCTACCGCTGGACCATGGAGCATTTTATCACATTCAGACAAGGAAGAGCTTTTAGATGTACGCTGGTAGTTTTAGTTTTACTCTGTTTTAAAGATTTCATTTTATTCTATTATGGAGCAAAGTGAAGCCTCTGCAACAGCTATAAATCATGAAATGAAATACATGACAGCTGAAATACATAAAGAGCTTCTGCAGATAAGGGTCGTTCCAGGGGCGGATTGGGAACTTAAAGTGGCCCTGGAGAAAATAATAAATGTGGCCCTGTTTTGTAGTTGGGTCCAAATTGATGGAGGGCAGGGCCAGCAATACCATATTGTGGCACATTATAGCACCCCAACAGAGCCAAATACCACAGTCCATCACAAAATACTGCCAGCAGCACAAAATACATCCCCAAAAACTTCCACTGGCAGTTGTGAGGAGGGCTTAGGTGGCCCGTTGGGCATTGGCCCACCAGGAAATTTCCCTGTAAGGTCTATGGCCAATCCGCCCCTGGGTCGTTCACACCTTGTATGGTGGACTTTCTGGATGTGCGTTGCTTATTGTTCACAATTAGAAGGGGTATTCTCCTGAAAACCTCCTCAATCATCTGATCTCAGCTAGTCTACCATCCGAAATCTACGTCTGCCCATACGTGTGTTGTGCAGATGACGCTTGGTAATGCATTGGCAGGCCGGGTACAACTTACAGAGAGGGGTTCCGAGCAAGGAACCCCATCTACGACATCCATATGCCAGGGCAAATGGACAGGCATTGTCTTTGTGAAATTCCATTTAGACTTCAAGGGGTTGCCCAGATAATTAAAAATCTCGGACGATCCCCTCAATTGGCTAAAATAAAAAAAATGGTGCTATACTCACCTCTTTCTCCTGCGCTGCTGGACTGGTCCAGCGATTGGCTGCAGCAGTCACGCGTAATATACCGGGACTGCTGCAGTCAATCACTGTCCTCAGAGGTCTACTGGCAATTGGTGAGTCATCCTCCTGTTATCAATTCCCTTTGCAACATGCTGGAAAGTGTGATATTGACAGCTAATAATCTTAAAGGGGTTATCCAACCCTTATAATGCCTCCCAAAATGCCCGGGCACTTTATACAGGTAATACTTACCCAGCTCCCTGGCACCTCCGTTGCTCCTGATACCCGAATGGTCGCTGCTGCATCTCCCCGTCGCGCGGCTCAAAACATCCAGTGACGGGGGGAGAGGGGGGAAGGCGTTTCGATGCTAGGGAGGCCCTTCCCCTACCCACCCCCGGGGCCAGATGCTGTGATCCGCACAACGGGAAGATCCAGTGCCGCCTGTGTGGTTATCAAGAACGACACAGGTGCCAGGGTGCAGGGTAAGTATAATCTGTATGACTTGCCCGGGCATTTTGGGGCATATTATAGGGGTTGGATAACCTCTTTAAGGGTGCATTCATGTAACCGTATTTTCAGTCCATGTCTGATCCGCATTTTTTGTGGATTGCAAGTGGACTCATTCAGTTCTATTGCTCTGTAAAAAATGCGATCTCATCTGTGTGCTGTCCACATTTGTATAGCCGAGCCACAAATTATAGAACACGTCCTATGGTTGTCCGTTTTTTTCAGTGAAGAATAGGCATTTTTTCAATGGGGCCCGCGAAAAGTGCAGGATGCACTCAGACTGCAATCGTATTTTGCAAATCTGCAATTTGCTGACGGCAAAATGGATAGTCATGTGTACGCACCCTAACACTGCCCAGCGATCAGTGCAAACATATCCCAGTACATATAGTAAAAAAAACTTCTGATGGGGCTCATGCATTCGAGGACAGCTTTGTACCGAGACATAATTCATAGACTTCTGCAGGGCTCTACTGTACCTTCACACGTTTCACATGAAGATTCAACATGAATCCGAAAGGAATATAAAACCATGTCATGCTCCACCGGACGCCATATCACAGAGCTATTCTTTACTAGAAGGACTGCACAAAAGTTTCATGTTTGTCTAAAGCCAGTAAAAGGAAGTGTGAAATTCCTTCTGTGCTATGATTAAATGACTCATTAAGGGTTTATTTAGGAGAACCCCCCCATAAAACTTAATTAGCTTAAAGCCAGATCCTCCTCAGCACGCCTCGGCCATAAACAAGCCCCATATCCCATTACAATCAGTTAAGATAATGAATTGAACACAATAGGATGACAAGAAGGTGTCACAATATTGTCACCTCTACCAAGCTACGAGGTGTCCCTGGCAGAACATGACGGCCGAGGCTATCAAGGACCGTCGTCCAGCAATAAATGAGCGCTGCCCTGGTCAATACAATGCGTGCTTTTCATCGCTGATAGGGTTTCGCTGATAAACGGCACAGATAAAACAAAAAAAAATTAAAATACAATGGCGGAGGTGTTGGAGAAGACAATCAATGGGCCATTACAAGGAATACATGAGAAATAGGTTTACTCTTCCGTCCTGTGAAAGGAAGGTCACCCAGCGCATTGTTGACACATGAAAGCTGGGAATGGGAAGGCTGCGCCGTCACAAAGTCCTGTGTGGTATGTTCAACATCACACCTGGGTGTTAGGATCCCAGCGTATTTAACAGATTAGTACTGGATAAAGGCCAAGCATTAGCTGTGTTAGGCTACTTTCACACTTGCATTTTATAATTCCGGTATTGAGTTCAGTCATAGGGGCATAATACCGGAATAAAACACTTCAGTTTTGTCCCCATTCATTGTCAATGGGGACAAAACTGAACTGAAGACAACAGAATGCTCCTGAAAGCATTCCGTTCCTTCTTCAGACCGGAGAGCAAAACTCTGGTCCAGGCATCGGCACCAAGATGGATCCGTCATGACCCCCAATGAAAGTCAACGGGGACAGATCCGTTTGGTGTGACACAATGGTGAAAGGATCCGCCCTCCATTGACACAGGACGGTTCCACCCGGCGCCCAGCAGAGGGCGCTGTGGGGAATCGTCCTATGTGCGCGCTGTCCTGCTCCTCCTGCGCTGTGGAGACCTGCCGGGGTGCATGTAAGTATGTATGTGTATTTGTATGTGTATATGTCTGTGTGTGTATGTACTGTGTGACATGTGTGGGGCAGGAGCGCGGTTCCAGCCCCACACATGTCCCTGCGGCAGCACGGATCCGGCGGCACCCTTCACCTGCCGGATCCGTGCTGCTGCTAGTGTTAAAGAGGCCTTAGACAAAAAAAAAATTGAAAGTCAACAAGTCATCCAGAAAAAGACAAAAAATAAGGTGCAACAAGGACATCTGCATGTACCAGGCCTCAGTAACGGCACATTAGTCATTGAAAACCACTATGCATCACTTGATTATTTCTGCATATACTTTTTGCAGGTATTCACTTGGTCAAGCATCCCACACCTGACATTCAGATGGACAACCCACCTACCCCATGGTGACTGGTATGATATTAGAATCCCACACACACAGCGCTAACCACCAGGGGGCAGGAGTCTGATATGGTTGACAATCTGCGGCAGCAGGTCAGTCTAGGGGTGGTAATCATTGCCCATTTGATCTGGACTTTTTATGCACTTATTATGCTCATTGTGAAAGATTATTTACAAGGACACTTGCATAAAAAAAAAATCATAAAACAATCTTTTTCTGACTACTATTTGCAGTTTTTTTTATTATTTAAAAAACATGCTGCTTGGGGACATGTCACTGCTGACGCCAATGAATGGCTGCGGCGGTGAATGCGACTACAGATGGAACATCTTCATTCAATAGATGGATGCATTTTTTTTAGTCGTATGTATACACTTTCCTTGGCCTTCGCTAAAATTGTTGTTTTGGGGTCGGACAACCCCTTTTAACTCTCTGTCAGGCCGTCACCCTTCTCAGAGAGCGTGGAAGTGACTGAATTAGAGCATCACACATTACACTAAAAATATGCTATGCTTTTTTGTGGGTTTCTTTATCTACGGGACATTACAGCTGTCATGCTGGCATCCCAATTCCATACCTACTATTATAATGAGGATTACCCTTCAGATAACATCTTCCCCTCACAGCAGCCATAAACTGAACATCAGTGTCCTTTTATAAGAACTAAAAAGTGCACATTTCTGTATAGCTCATAGCTGGCCAACCTGAGGCTCTCCAGCTGTTGTAAAACTACAACTCCCACCATGCCCTGCTGTAGGATGATAGCTGTAGGCAGACTGGGCATGCTGGGAGTTGTAGTTTTGCAACAGCTGGAGAGCCGCAGGTTGGCCAGCCCTGGTATACCTGATAATTATGCCATACTCATTTTATATACTACTAATACTATTTTACATGTGCTTTTACAGGGTTTATGTTCTTTTTTGGAGGGTTGCGCTTTTTGAACATGTGAATAAAATACATTTACAGGTTTTCTATGCTCCTTTTGTACTTTATCGCTCTATGGGCGCTAGGGGTCAGATGTCCCCAGGTTTCATGAAACGTCACTGAGGCCTCCTGTATACACAGGAAAGATGGAGACCATTTCCTACCGTTTTCTGCTATTTGGTGCAAAACTGAAGGCGACTTTTTCATTTTGCACATAACGCTCTTTTGAAATCTCTCGTTTATATAAGAAACCAAGGGTAAAACACAGTAAAAGCCTTTTCATGCTTGGTTGCCCATCTCTACTAGCGGACTATATCTGGACTATCAGAGTGATCTCCTAAATGCCCCGTTATATGTAGACAGAAATACAAAGGCAACTCATGAGCAGCTATTTGACGGATCAACGGTACAAAGCCTCCGAATGAAAACTTGCCTCTCAATAAAGCCACAAATTAATAGAGCCGCTAAGTAGACTTAGTCTTGTAATGCACTTTAAAGATTAGTGGAATCAATAGTGCAGACCTGACATGCCCTGGGGAGCCACAACAAATATTGGTTGTTTGTAGCTATGGAAAAACCAAGGTTAAATTGACTTCTAAAGTGAATCAAACAGTAAATCTTGGTGTTACTTGTAATACGGGAGAAGTTTTTTTTAAAGTAACATTTGCCTATGGAGCACAATTATCGGCACGGTCGGGTTCAGGAGGCGACCTGCAACATGAGATGTTCTGGCATTAAAAAAAAAAAAAAAGAAGAAGAAAAAAAAGATCAATAAAAGAATAAGCAGAAATAAATGAGCTAAAAGCTACAACAATTCATTAACCAAAAACATTTTAACAAAGCAAATTGTAACAAATAACCTTGACACATCACAAAAATCCTATTGATTTGGAATCTATTAAACGGCGATGAGGACGACTGAGCACTTAAGACCTGAACAGGCCTGGAAAGTGTACAGAGCTGATCACACAGGCTCTCATGGTCCATAGTTGCTCTTGTGCTTCTCAGCTGGTAAATGCAGTTTTATAGGGGAAACAGGGAAGGAATAATCCTAGTGAGAAGATAAAATAAGTTTATATTGTATTTTTCATTCTTTTTGCATCTCAGTTTCCCTAAGAAAATGTTGTAAAAAGATAGGAGACTTGCCAGAGGCCACTATAAGCTATGTAAAGATCTAATGAAAAAAACCCTATCATCTTCCTATAAAGGTGACCCTAGAGTATGTCAGGGTTAAGCTTCTCATTGTGGAGACCACCAAGTTGACATATGTAAAATAACTCATATCCAGGAGGACAAAAGCTGCCTCTTGATGGCTACCCTAAGGCCCCTTTCACACAAGCGCGAGACTCGGACGTCTCCCGCATCGTGTGCCATGTACTGAACTGCCAGCACCGCCGGGGTCACATAGCATTATACTGATTTATGATGCTATGTAACCCTTACAGTTCTGGAATGTGTTGGATAACACTGTCAGCATTATCCAACACATTCCAGAACGGTAAGGGTTACATAGCATTATAAATCAGTAAAATGCTATGTAACCCCCGTCTAGTGCCGGCAGTTCAGTACACGGCACATGATGCGGAAGACGTCCGAGTCTCACACTCGTGTGAAAGGGGCCTAAACCTTATATTAGACGGGCAGATAATCACTAACAAGCGTTCGTAGTAATGCTCGTTAGCATTACTACCGATTACCTGTTTATCGGGTAAGTGGAATCTTTCAGTAGGTTTAAAGGGAGTTCGTCACCTAATTTTCACCAATATAACTAAGAGCACTGCCCCACAGAAGTGAAAGCTGTCAGGAGTGAAAGCTGTTTTTAGTTTCACTTTCAGCTGGGCACTTGGGAGCTGTTTTCCTGCAGAATAAAAGTGCTTTTCCTGGACAGGTAATACAGACACACAGTGCACACAGGTATGTCTGGGATGTGACATGTAATACAGACACACAGTGCACACAGGTATGTCTGGGATGTGACATGTAATACAGACACACAGTGCACACAGGTATGTCTGGGATGTGACATGTAATACAGACACACAGTGCACACAGGTATGTCTGGGATGTGACATGTAATACAGACACACAGTGCACACAGGTATGTCTGGGATGTGACATGTAATACAGACACACAGTGCACACAGGTATGTCTGGGATGTGACATGTAATACAGACACACAGTGCACACAGGTATGTCTGGGATGTGACATGTAATACAGACACACAGTGCACACAGGTATGTCTGGGATGTGACATGTAATACAGACACACAGTGCACACAGGTATGTCTGGGATGTGTCTGCAATCTTCTGTGGGGCACTGCTCTTAGTTATATTGGTGAAAAACAGGTGAAAGACTCCCTTTAAAAATGATTGTTTGCCGGCGGCAGATTATGCTGTCTAATCACGACCTGTTGCTGGCAAACAGTGATTCAGTATGGGGACAAGAGATGGCATGAGCGATCACTCCTTCCCATACTGAGGATGAGATTGCTGCATGTAAATGCACCGGTCTCCTCCACTGACGAGCAGGCGATTGTCAAGGAGGAACGCTTTCTTCCAGACAATCGCCTAGATTAGGGATGCCTAACCTACAGCCCTCCAGCAGTTGCAAAACTACAATTCCCATCACGCCTGCACAGCCTACAGCTATTAGGGCATGCTGGGAGTGAACAGTTCGTTCTCGATAATTGCCTGCTGTGTCGGCACGTGTAAAGGGGCCTTAGGCCATTTACAGCTTAAGTTTGAGATCGTCCAAATTCTGAGCCCCACTAAGGACAGGGATTGAAATGAATGGTGACAACATCTGTACAGCGCTTCGGAATATGTTGGAACAGGAAAACAGGACCTAGAAGGGAGAGGTTGTGGTGCTCAGTTTAAGTAAAAGGAAATGCAGACGATGCAGGCAAATCTATGAAATAGCTGAGGAGGGTGGGTGAAGTGGAGGGTTGTACCTACCTCATGGACGCCCACCAAGGTCAACTTCACACAGGTGTCAAGAGCATATCCGAAAGGGAGATTTTAACAAGTTATTTACGGCATATGCTGCTGCAAAGGTTACATAGGTGGGGCTCCCATCATTGCCATTGTGCAGCAGAAGTACAGTAGCTCTCTCCAGTATAGTCTATGGAAACAGCCAAGCTGGGAATAGATCCAGTAACGAGGAGGAGAATACATATTTCAATTACACTTCTTTTGTTTCTCTTCAAAAAATGTCAAAATGTCAGGTATGAACATGAGCCGAGCACCTTCTACACGGCAAACAACTGATTTCAGTATAAAGCAGCAGCAGCACTGTAACAACAGCACCGCAAGCGTTTTAGTATTAGCTATTTTTACAGTATTTTACATTTTCATTTTACTTTTATGGACCTGCTGCTATGTTACACAGTATTTTAGGAGTATAACCATATGAAGTTTATAGGGAAAGCAATCAATGACATTATATTTGGCACTCTGTGGTTTAAAAGATTTTATCAATATTAAGACTTTTAATTAAATATAATGATCTGCATTACTGTTCATTTGGACGGGGTTCCAGCACGAACCAAACACTAAATTCACAGCAGACGTTTCCACCACACTGCAATTAGAAGAAGAAATAGCTGGCTGCTTGCGGTTCTCCCCCCGCTTGATAAAACCAATACACCCCATAGGTTTTCAAATTTACTTCCAGGAAGTCTAATAGATAGACCATTACTTATGCTAAATACACAACAAATACAATGTAAAGGTCCTTTTACACGGGCCGATTATCGGCCGAAAAATCGTTCCTAGGAACGCTAGTGCCGATAATCGGCCAGTGTAAAAGTGGCCCTAATCAGCCGATGAACGAGCAAAACGCTCGTTCGTCGGCTGACTGGATCTTTTGGTTTCTACAAAAGATCCAATCTGTCGGGCGCACATCGGCCTGTGTAAACAGGCGATGTGCGCCTGACAGTATGGAGCTTCCCGGCCGCACGAGTGATACAGCGATCACTCGTGCGGCCCGGCGCTCGATTCATCGGGCCGTGTAAAGGCTCCCTGCCTGAGCGCCGATATCGCTGATCGGCGCTCGGGCAGGGAGACACATCGACCCGTCTAAAAGGGCCTTATGTCTATAGTGATAAGTGAGTTTCAAGGGGTTCTCTGAGACTCGTACATTGATGACCTATCCGCAGGATATCTGATTGTTGGGTGTCCAACACCCTCGCTAATCAGCCGTTTCAAAAGGCCATGGGGCTCTGGTGAGCACTGCGGCCTCCGAGTACAGCGCCGTACATTGTATAGTCCCCTGGTATTCACCCAGGCTCACCCAGGTAGTCCTAGTGTGGTTGACAGCTGATCCAGAGAGGTTAGAGACCCCACTGTGAAGCACAATGGAATCAGGCAAGGCCAAGGTCAGACAGAGACCATGCAAATCTGTGAAACAGAACAGAGGTGAGGGCTGGCAGTACAGAGTCAGTACATCAGGCAGTGGCAGGTCAGACTCAAGAAACAGGCAGAGGTCGGTACACAGATGGACAACAAAACAGCATTTTTGCAAGGACCTAGCAAGCTAGGACTTTCCCCACTGGGGAAGGTGCCTAAAATATCCACAGATTGCCAGCCATTAAAGAAGAACTTCAACAAAAATTTTTATTCTCTGACCTGTTAGAAAGGTGCATGATATAATCTGTAGTGATTGTCATCTTCTTATCAGTGACTGTATTTGTGAGTTATCCCCTCTCTTCTAATTGTAGCTGGGTCATGTGACCAACTCCCTGACCTCCAACTGACCCAGGACAGGAAGCCAGCTACTTCTCTGTTCATTCCTATGAGACTGAAAGTGAGGCTTCCATAGGAATGAATAGAGGAATAGACTTCCTGTCCACACATAAGATGCTGTGTTATCTGGTGACTCTGATTGCTGGTCACATGACACGGATGAGAAACATCAGGGAGATATAACTCACAAATACAGACACTGGTAAGAAAATGACATTCACTACAGATTACATCATGTACATTTCTAGCAGGACATGGAATAACATTTTTTTGCGGGAGTTCTTCTTTAACTGGTGAAGATTAGGGAGTGCACTGTGTGCTCTATGGGCACTGGATGAGGGACCTGACTAGAGATGAGCATGCTCGGGAGCAATTTTCGAGTAGTAGCGTACGCATTTTATAATCTGTACACTAATGCATACGCATCTTCTAATCTGTACACTAATGCGTACGCATCTTATAAATTTGTACGCTGATGCGTACAAATTACAGGATGCGTACGCATTAGCGTACAGATTAGAAGATGCGTATGCTACTACTCGAAATTTGCTCCTGAGCATGCTCGCTCATCTCTAGACCTGACAGATGACCAGGCCACAGCCTGTGAAGGGAGACAGCCGCGCCGGTGATACTGGTGGTGTGAGGGTCAACCATATGGTGCCACCCTGCCCAAAGTGCATCTGAATCCTTAGCGGAATAAAAATAAATGAATACTTTCTCATGATTTCAAGCACGGATTTTCAAAAAAAAAGTAAAAGGTTCGTTTGTAATTCTTGCACGTCCCCTTAAAGGCAATATACTCACTTTGGAAGTGATTTGGGAGCTGCCAGACTCCCTATTGTGATTTAAGCTAACTATGCATAAGGGCAAAGGATGGTAAAATGATCACAAATTGTACATCCTGCTTTAATGGTAACAGCCAAAAAAAAAAGGCTAATGGCCGTAATCTTAAGGATGACAGCTTCCCTGACATTTTACTTCCTGACAGCAATAAACATCAGTGGGCCACGACAAACTCTGATGAGATGGCAGCCGCGCTACTGAAATGGATTCACATCACTGCCTTACAAAGAAAAAACACCTCCTGAAGTTGAGTTTTATGGTGTCTTAACATACCCCGACTAACAGGACATCACGTGTAATCACTCCATAGAAAAAGGAAAACGTCTGGTACAGTGTTAGCCAATACTCTTATAGCACTAAACTAATCACTCCATATGTCTGCTGAAGTACCAGTAATCTGGTTTCTTCAACTTGCTCCTCTATGTGAAAACTGCAGGAGGGAAAATTCATGTATTCTGAATAGTTTAAACTCCAGTATTAGACTATAAACTTACTTTAGGTGGGTTCCCCTATATCCGGCCGCCCACTGTAGTTTCCCTCCATCACAGTACAGTAACCATGAAGGAATACTGAAGCCAGCACTGATCCCATCATTCTCTATGGGATCATTTCTAGCAAGCAGCACATCAGATCTGACACCAGATGTCTCCTAGCACTAGAGAAAAAAACCTTGCATGGTGCATTTTTCTGGGACCGATCCACTAAAGTCCATATACATTAGTTGCGTCTGGCTCTGTATACACAACTGATCTGTGTGCACCCACCCATTGAAAATACCTGATGAAATGGGTGTGTGTGTGGTTATAGACCTGGCAGTGACAGCTCACATATCAATGACTTGCATTTACTTTTCCAAAACCCCACCTCAAATCCACTGTCGGCAAAAATGGCAAACTCTGAAATCAGCTATTGATCGGCCGCCATGCAATCATATACATTCCACACTTGTTGAAAGTGCAGCGACTTTCTTCATTGATTTATTCAGTGAAGATCCTAAAAGTAAATACAATACTTAAAAGTGATTGCGCACAGGGCTGTGGAGTCGGAGTCAGTGTCCATTTTGGTGGAGTCGGAATAAAATGAACCGACTCCTAAAATATATAATAAATTGGTACAGTAAGTTCAGTGCAGTATGTGCTGAATATATTTTTTTAAGAATTTGGGAAAATAATGAAATGTCCTATAAATGTCTGTTATGTTCCTGATGTAAGGATCTAGGCTTTCAGTTGAGATAACGGTGTGCTGCCCTTCATGTAGATGCTCAGAAGTGAAGCTCGTCCGCTACAGATCAGAGGAAAAAGGCACTGGGAAGGAATGGCTGCACTCATCTCAGATCTACTAGAGAAAACGGGATTAAAGGGGTTTTCTCTAGTAAGTCTAGTTTCACACTAGCGTTCCGTTTTCCCGGTATTGAGTTCCGTCATAGGGGCTCAATACCGGAATAAAACGCTTCAGTTTTGCCCCCATTCATTGTCAATGGGGACAAAACTGAACTGAAGAGAACGGAATACTCCTGAAAGCATTCCGTTCAGTTCACTTGCGTCTCCAGACCGGAGAGCAAACCGCAACATGCTGCGGTTTGCTCTCCGTCCTGGGGATCCGCACCAAGACAGATCCGTCATGACCCCCAATGCAAGTCAATGGGGACGGATCCGTTTGGTGTGATACAGTAGTAAATGGATCCGTCCTCCATTGACTTTCAATGGAGTTCATGGCGGATCTGTCCCAGCAATGTTTAAGATAATACAACCGGATCTGTTCATTACGGATCCATATGGTTGTATTATCAGTAACGGAAGCGTTATTGCTGAACCCTGCCGGATCCAGCAATAACGCCAGTGTGAAAGTAGCCTCACAAAGATTAGCTTTCAACATAAAGGGACAGTTAAAAGAAGACATTTTCTAAATACAGCGGTCAGTAGATTTTTACGTTAGTCATGAACTATAGACAGTTCAGCAGGTCTCTCACTGTACACAGGTTTCTATGGTAACCTGCAGACCAGAAAGACTTATCTGATTGGCTGAGAGCAGTGAAGAATGATGGGACTGAGCTCTGAGTGACAGTAAGCAAAAGGTACAATTGTTGTGAGGACTGAGAAGCATGGCTTTACCTGTAATTGTGTTAGAGATCACAATCTCCTGCTCTGTCAGAGTAAGTTAATATATGCTAATAACTGCTGGAGACCCCCCACAGGCTGAGGAGACAGAGTGATGCAAACTGCCTGTCAGCCAGTGAATCAATGTGCTGAGAAAACCCCTTTAAGGCAAGTACTTCTTAGTATTTCTAAACTTTCAATAAACTGTGCATAAATCACTTGTCCAGTGCATGTTCTCTCTGGATGCTTCATGTTTTAGTTTGCTTTTCCTCTGATGTAAAACACCTCGGGCCTTATGTATGAAAACTGTCTAAGTCTAGAAGTTTCTTTGTTGCCCATAGAAACCAATCAGAGCTCCCCTTTTATTTCATATAGTGCTCTGGAGAAATGAAAGGGGAGCTCTGGTTGCTATGGGCAACAAAGAAAGTCTTAGACCTAGACAGTTTTCATACATCCGGCCCTTAGTGAGCTGTAACCAGAGAAGCCTGATACTGGAAGTTCAGAGTAAAGATATCTAGTAAAGCATATATTACAGACATATCTGTACTATTAATTTATGCAAAGTTTGTTTAAGGTTATCACTTAAACATGTGCTATGTATGAGGGAGTTGGATTGGGAGTCGGAGTTAGGGGAAACTGAGGAGTTGGAGTTGAAGTCGGGGCTTTGGCTTACCGACTCCACAGCCCTGATTACGCAGAGTATTACTGCTACATAGAATGTGACACTTATTCCTCTTTCACAGCGAGTTTTCAGCGCGGGTACAATGTGTGACGTGAACGTATAGCACCCGCAGTGAATCCTTACCTTATTCATTTCAATGTGTCTGTTTACATGAGCGTTTTTTTCACTCATCAGTTCTGCGTTGTGGAAAAAACGCAGCATGTTCTATATTCTGCGTTTTCACGCAGCCCTGGTCCCACAGAAGTGAATGGGGCAAGTGCGGATACAATGCATTTTTCACTGATGGTTGCTAAGAGATGTTGTTTGTAAACCTTCAGTTTTTTTATCACCCACGTGATAACTGAACGCAATCGCAGACAAAACTGACTGAATTTGCTTGCAAAATGGTGCGAGTTTTCCTGAATGCATCCGGACCTAACCCATCATGCTCTTGTGAGAGAGGCTTTACAGCCCAAGAAATAAAAAGTTTGAGTTTCATTTTAAAAAATCTCACGTTTCCTGCTGGACCCAATTATGCAATAATTTATTATAAACGACGCAATTAAATGGGTTTTTCTAGTAAAAAAAAAATACTTATTCCCTATCCACAGGATAGAGGAGAAGTGTCTGATTGGCAGGGCTCTGACCACTGGGGTCTTGTGTTTCCTCGTTTGTACATGTCCACTGCCACTACATTCACCTCTACAGTCCTGCCGGAGATAGCACCAAGTAGGAAACACTATATTGACTCTCCTTTTACAAACCAACCACACATGGTTTTGGGCCATATTAGTATTTGCAAGCTTGCACATTTTGGCCAAAATATTAGCTAAGGCCTCTTTCACACTAGCGGCAGCACGGATCCGGCAGGTGAAGGGTACCGCCAGATCCGTGCTGCCGCAGGGACATGTGTGGGGCCGGAACTGCGCTCCGGCCCCACACGTCACACAGTACATACACACAGACATATACACATACAAATACACATACATACTTACATACTCCCGGCAGGTCTCCACAGCGCAGGAGGAGCAGGACGGCGCGCACATAGGACGATTCCCCACAGTGCCCTCTGCTGGGCGCGGGGTGGAATCGTCCTATGTGCGCGCCGTCCTGCTCCTCCTGCGCTGTGGAGACCTGCTGGGAGCATGTAAGTATGTATGTGTATTTGTATATGTCTGTGTATGTTTATGTGTATGTCTGTATGTGTGTATGTATGTATGTGTGCAGGTGACGGATCCGTCATGAACTCCATTGAAAGTCAATGGAGGACGGATCCGTTCACCATTGAGTCACACCAAACGGATCCGTCCCCATTGACTTTCATTGGGGGTCATGACGGATACGTCTTGGTGCGGATGCCTGGACCGGAGAGAAAACCGCAGCATGCTTTCAGGAGCATTCTGTTGTCTTGAGTTAAGTTTTGTCCCCATTGACAATGAATGGGGACAAAACTGAAGCGTTTTATTCCGGTATTGAGCCCCTATGACGGAACTCAAAACCAGAATTATAAAACGCTATTGTGAAAGTAGCCTAACGCTTCATATTTATCATTTCAGCAGGATGCACGGGCCTGGGGGTGCTTTGTGGGGTGTACTTGGACAGTGCTGGGCAGCCCATCTGATCTAACCTATAAGCCAGCACCGTGTCACTGGCACCTTATAAAAGTCATATAAATGTGTAATTAAGAATATTTAGCAGCCAGCCCCTCATGGATGATAGTGAGTCTATGTTAGGGATGCCCCTATACCACTGGGGCCTGCCTATGTCCTGCAGTGAACTTGTGTTTTAACCCTGCATCAGTACGTATGGCCTTTTTCAGTCATAAGTGTTATTTTTTTTCTCCACTGGAATGATTTTTAACTAAAATACTGTTTTCCATAAACAGTATTATATGGCAAACTGTTAACATTGCCAGGTAGGACACCATAAGTTCATGGCCCCTGACCACAACTCACAATGTTTTATTCTGGCGAGTGTCCCCATCTCAGCAGGTGACCCAGTTCCAGTAAATGCTGCCCCATGCCACGCACTTGGCCGTGACTGACAGCTTCACTAATCTGCCACATCACTGTATACGGCTCCATAATCTCATGCCTGGGTTGTGCCCTACTGGGATGGCACATGTGCGGTGGTACCCATGCAGTGGGCAAACTCTTCTCAGTTCTGGAATACAACAGTGAGGACTTTGTCCTCTGCAGGGAGACTACAGCTCACGTACCAGCCCAAATGGCACATGCGTTGGATTTTGCAGCTGCATAAAGTGACATCACAGATTAGTGAAGCTGGCAGTCAAGGCCAAGGGGTAGTTAAAGTGAAAGAGAGCACTTGCCAAACTTGGGGGCACCCTCAGAGTACTTTCCAAAGCAGTCACATAAAGAGAAAAGAAATGTTCTCTATTTCTCAGCAATAAAAAAGTGGTTCAAAGCCACAACATTGTGGTTTACACGTCTTTAAAGGGCAGATATCTACCTATTGTTTAAATCACATTTTTACGTTACACATATTTTCAGAAAATTTTGGGTGTTTTTTTTTTTTAATTTTCCATGTTACTATCTATATTATAAAGAAAGTATATAATCCTGCAGTTTTCACACGGGTCACTAGGTCTAATAATAGGTCATAAATGATTTACTGTTCAGGTAACTTTTCAGTAGCCATTATCATTATCACCACAGGCAGGATTACAATGACAAGTAACACCACTATATAGATAACACAGGTTCCAACATTCAAAATACACAATATCACAAATTCTCTACTTTTTCCTGACCTCTGCACAGACCACAGAGCATGCCTAGAAAACTATGCCCATGTAGCTGCTCTCAAAACATAGGAAGCTTAACATATATTGGGCCAAGTGGCCAGCAAGAAAAAGTAAAAAGGAAATCTCTAAAAATTAAAAAAAATGACCAACATAAAAATATTGTTTAAACAATAGATCATTTTCTACGACATAGTACCTATAAGTGCCCTATATAGCAGTATTAATCGTTTAATACCCATATATAACCTGACAGACTCCCTTTAAAGAAGTATTCCAGTTACATTAAAGGGGTTGTCCCATGAAAAATATTCAATAGTTTTCAAACCAGCACCTGGATCTGAACATTTTTGTAAATGCATGTAATTAAAAATGTACCATAGCCACTGAGTTATTCAATTAAATGTATCTGTAGAGCGCCACCTGCTGTTTGTTTTCTTTCTTACTTCTTTGACCTGTTCGCTGAGAAGGCTGCACATGCTCAGTTTCATTCAACTGCCTCCTGAGCTGTGATAGGGAGCTCATGGACACGCCCCCTGAGCTGTGATCGGTAGAGCTGAGACACGCCCCTGGAGCTGCAGCAGAAAGACACTACCCTTGAGCTGTCAGCTTGATATAAATCTAGCAGAGCAATGAATGTGGAGATCTCTGGATCCATGTGAGGTACAGGGCTGGTTCTAGCTTTGTTAGAAAAATGTTGTCATGTACTATATCTGTCTGATTTTCATTTTTTACATTAGTCATGGGATAACACCTTTAAATTAGACACAGGAGAGGGGATAACTATTAGATAGGTTGGGGTCCCAGTCATAAGATCACAAGAACAGAGGTCCTGTACCCCCTGAAATGAACGGAGTGGCCAGTCAGGCATTTGCGTGGCTGCTCCATTCATTTCTATGAACTCGGCCATCTTCAGAGCCTTAGAAATGAATGGAGCAGCCACATACATGCCTGATCGGCTGCTACGCTCATTTCAGGGAGCTTCAAGGGGTACAGGGACCCCGTTCTTGTCATCAGTGAGGTCCCAACGGTAGGACCCCCATCAATCTTATAGTTATGCCCTATCCTGTGGATAGGGGATAACTTAAAGAAGAACTCCCGCAAAAATTTTTATTCTCTGACCTGTTAGAAAGGTGCATGATATAATCTGTAGTGAATGTCATTTTCTTATCAGTGACTGTTTCTGTGAGTAAAAACCTCTCTTCTTATTGTAGCTGGGTCATGTGACCAACTCCCTGACCTCCAACTGATCCAGGACAGAAGGCCAGTAACTGCTCTATTCATTCCTATGGGAGCCTCACTTTCAGTCTCATAGGAATACATAGAGAATTAGACTTCCTGTCCACACATAAGTCTATGTGTGAGTTGGTGGGTCTAATTGTTGGTCACATGACACAGATAAGAAACTTCAGGATGATATAAGTCAAAAATACAGACACTGGTAAGAAAATTACATTCACTACAGATTATATCATGTACATTTCTAGCAGGACATGGAATAACATTTTTGTCGGGAGTTCTTCTTTAATGTAACCGGAATACTCATTTAACTTCCTAAATAACACTCAACTGAAGGAATGAATTGAAGAATCTAAAACACTGCACCCAAATCTCCCTCAGTAGACCACAATTTCCGTCTACCTAGAAGAGCACTAGTGACCACTCTTGTGGGATATCACATGTGGTTCATAAACACTATAATATATATGAACACACCGAGCATTCTTAGCACTTACCTGACTTTGGGAACCATCATGCGGTGCTGTACCATTAGTGTATGGCAGATTGAGGCCATAAGAGTGAAGACCTCCTCGCTGGCAGAGTCTCTCCAGACCATGTTGAGCAAGGTGTTCGTCTGCTGTTTGGTGTCCAGTATCTTTAGGCACTCCTCTGTGATATATTGCACAGACAACTTGCCATCACCCTGTGCAAAAGAGTATATAAAACTAAGCTTTGACCGTTACATTTGCTTTCTAATTTATTCTGAACAATCTATGACAAAACATAACTTATATTCTAATAAAAAAATATTAGATTTCAACGTGGCACCCTGAGATGTCCAAATAAAATGCAAATGTCACCTAAAAAAATTATTTTGAAAAAAAAATGTTGGGTAAAACATTTAAATCAACATTTTTTATTGCATAATATTAGCCTATATGTGCATATTCTATATTTTTCTAATAAAAATGGTTGGATGGTTTTCTGGATATACTTTTTTTTTTTAAATCAATCAGTTCCTGCCCAGGTTCTTTAATGTCCCCTCTGAACATTTACAAAATCAGATAGCCTCAGATAGCCAGAATTTGCCACTTCTTCCCCGCTCACGTCACGCCGGCCTAGATAAGGGAGCGTTGTGTGGGCGGGGAAGGGGACGGCCTGGAAGGTTTAGGCTTAGAAAATGGTCTACATGTAAGACAGCAAGGAAGCGGTTAGTTACGTAGAGGCTGGCATCTCTAGATAACTCTGGCGATCCACCGCCAGCGCAGGGGCTAATTAAGACCAGTGTCTAAAATGCCAGCCTTAATAAATGTGCCCCACAGTCTATATAATATGTAGATGCCAGGGGTGTAGCTAATGGCTCATGGTCCCTGGTGCAAGAGTTAAGCTTGGGCCCCCTTCCCTCAGTACTTTGTGGCCAGGGGCAGGGAGGCAAATGGCCTTCATGCTGCCTGAGGCAAAAATTGAACTGGCAACCCCCCATTCCAAATTCTTGACCTAAACCCTTCCCTCCAAACATAGATGTACCTTGATCAGCATGCACTTTCTATAATACTGGTGTCTTTTTATGCAGCACAAGGGTCTTTGGGGCCCCCTCAAGCTCCTGGGCCCGGTAGCGGCTGCTACCTCTGCACCCCCTATAGCTACGCCCCTGGTAGATGCTAGGACACACCCAGTCCTCAGCATGCTGATGTATAGCCCTGACAATCAAGGGGAGGGGTGTTGTGTGCAGAGCACAGGGGATGTTACAATGCAGTGCTCCAAGGATTCAGCCCCGCCCCCTGGTGCTCCAGCTAGCTCATTTGCATATGCATAAAAGCACAGCTATCTCTGCAGCTGTTTAGCATACAGACAAAAGAAAGGTATCGTTTTAATCAGCATGATGAGCCCTACCAGGCAGTTTGCCTGGTTTAATAGGGTTGATGATGCTGACTGAGCCTCTTTAAGAGGAGTGTGCCTACTTTTTACAAGATTACCCTATAAACATCTCCTCCAATAAGGTCATATCACTTACAATTGTGGTGACCATTTTGCTGATATCCTCATCATCGTCTTCAGAATCACTGGCAAGTTCCTGATGATTTGCAACAGTGGAGACTGGTAACTGAGAGAGGAAGGCCTGAAGTACTCTCAAGTATACAAGCATCCCCTCTTCTGACAGAGTGCCTGAAATAAGAGTATAGTACATGAAAATGAGGGTTTGGTCACATATACACAGTGCATTGCGCGGCAGGCAGGAGTGACGCTTCGGATGTAACACAGATGTCTCCCTGCCCCAGACAGTAAAACACAGCATGCATCACTTTTCTGTGCATCTGGCTGGACTGATGCATAAAGTGCACAAAAACTTTAAGGTGCCGTTCAGACGGCCGTAGTATTGCGGATCCACAATACCACGGATGCCGCCCGGTGTGTGTTCTGCAATTTGCGGAACGCACGGCCGGGCGCCCCGTTCAAAATGCCTATCCTTGTCTGCTCTTGCGGACAAGAATAGGACATGTTCTATAATTTCTTGCGGAGCTGCAGATTGGCAAGGTCGTGAGCCGGCCATAGAAGTGAACGTGCCCACAGCTATTCCGCAATTTTGCAGAATAGGTGAGGACCTGTTCACACGGTCATGTGAACAGGTCCTAACAGTTGTGTCTGGGTTCCCAGGAGTGCCAATGTACAGGTAAAACTGTAGGGGGCGCAGTGCTGCTGGTCATTTACAATCAGGTTTGGTGGGGGTCCCAGAGGTTAGATCCTCACTGATCACATGATGGCCTATCCTAGCAATATGCTGTCACTTTATAAGATTGTAAAAATACAAAGTGAAAGATGAAAGAAAAGACTTAGAGGACCTGTCAGCAGGATCAGCCATATTAAACCAGACACGCTGCTTGGCAGGGTTGATACTGCTTGTTAAAATCATACCCATTTCATGCTAATTGGTTATGGTATTCCCAAGAAAAAAAAAAAAAGATATATTCGTTATGGAAAAGAGAGCTTCAGTGCACCAAGGGGCATGGCCAGTAGTAAAAAGCTGAGGTGCACAGAGGGCTTGGCTAAAGGCTAAGGTGGTCCTTTCATTAAACTGAAATAAGCCTAAATTAGGCGCATTTCTGGCGCAGATTGCGGTGCAAAGATCCTTTGCACCGCAATCTGCGACTTCTTCCCGCTCACGCGAGGTCTAAAAAAGTGGGTGTGGTGTGGGCGGGGAAGGGCCAGTCTCATTTACCATTTTCTACACCTGGTCTAGGCTAGGAAGCGGCAATTGATCCGTCGAGGATATGTATAGGCCTGCTGCCCCTCATAAATCTGGTGGATCCACCACCAGGTATAAGGTTTATTAAGACTGGAGTCTAAAATGTCAGTCTTAAAGGGGTTGTCCAAGTTATTTTTGTTGTCCTTTGTATGTTTCTAACTAAGCAAATGTAATGGTTTTTCAATGCACTTACTTTAACTTCAGTGGCCGTTTTCTCAGATTTCACTGAGGGTCACATGACCTGTGATGTCAGCTTCTCTCCCTGATCTACTGATGTTTCGTGCACAAGCCTGAGAGATCAGATAAGAGTCTGTACAGGAGACGTCACTGTGCTGGCCACGCCCCACTGCGCTGCCGGCTCCTGCGCAATGCTCTCTCCCTGGATTCTTTCAGATAAGATTTTAAACCACTCAGTCAGCACAGACTCAGGGCTGAAGGCTTTACTGAGTAGCTGCAGGCCGTGAGGAGACAAACGCTGGGCAAAAGAGCTGACAGAGGAATTCTGCAGAGTATTGCGCAAGAACAGGTAGGAGGAAGATCCTGTGTGTATCAGCAGTGTCATTGTACAGCTGTGACTTGTAGTCCTACACATACAACATGCTGCTGAGTTTCCCAGCGGGCAGACATGTCACTCAGGGCAGCACTTGTATTCACTTCCTTTGCAGAGCAGGTGGAGGGGCAGAGAGTGTTTATATTGCAGGTAAGAAATGGCCATAAGAGAACCAGGGAAATATATACATTTTTTTGCCTAAAACTTGCTTAACTTCGTTATATATTGCTGTCCATCAGATGTACACTGCCTTTAATAAATGTGCCCCTACATTTTTTATTCTCAGGAATGCCACAACCAGTTTTCACTAGACAGGTATCATCTTAATCAGCAGGATCAACTCTACCATGCAGTTTGCCTGGTTTAACAAGGCTGATCCTGCGGATGAGTGATCGTTAAACAATCTAAAATAGCAGCAAACAAGTGTGAAAGCTGAAATAATATATGAAAGAAAACAAGTATTTAATCTACTCCTTACTCAAGTACGTTTCCCCAACTGTAAGCACAAAATAGAAAAGCCAAGGGGTCTGGTCACATCGGTGCGGGCGATGAACCTGCTCCTCTAGTAATGCATTCAGAAAGAGCTCGTATGGGAAAACGTTGTGTGCGTCTGCCAGTGCTGGAATGATGAACTGGAAGATCTGATCGGTGTACGGTGCGGCCAGAAACTCTCTGGTAAAGGCAGTGAAAACCTGTTGCCTGGAAATAAAAAGAATATACTGTATTTAGGGAGAAAGTAGAGGGTTGGTCATACATAAGTGAAAAGTAAAACATCAACCCGATTGGCTGCTTAGGGTAACACCACGTTTTCCTTGTACTAACTTTTTTATGTATGGTGCATTATTTTTGTACCATACATAAAAAATTGTCCAATAAGGATGCATTTACATAGACTGCAGAACATAATGACCCCCAGTTATCATTTATTTTTGGGCCGTCTCATAATGATTCAGTGATCAAAATCCTGAATTTCATCACGAGCTATAACTACAAACTTTGGAAATAGTCGACCGTGTGCAGGGACGGCACGGGCAAAATTGCAAATTAAATTAAGGCTAATAATTCTTCTGTTGAAATTATCACTGCCAAAAAGCTGCCAGCCCAGCGCCTTAGATACACAGAACGTATGTCTCTTAATCTTCTACCCTAAAGTAATCAGTGTAAATTGTGCCGCATTTCAGGCGATGTAAAACAAGGGGATTACTCATCATTTATAACTTTCAAGCTTACATTAAAGGAGGCTCAAACTCAAGAAAATGCAAATGCCCAGTACGGCAGCCAGAATTACTTGACAAGTCTATGAACAGGAGGAGGATAAATCACAGCAGTGGAAGCTCGGAAAACAAACATTTTCAAGGTCGAGTCTTAAAATCAATTCCTCATGTAAAAACCCTTTCTTATCGGCAGACGATGTATTGACACTGCGCTGAACAAACCCCAAAATGACGACTATATCGACAGAGCACTTGAGAGGCACAACATAAAAAAGCAAAAAAGTACCAAGACTGGAGTCATTAGCTCCTATAAGAATATATCGTATATGCATAAAGTCCTATTAACAAATATACAAACCATGTGCCAAAGCAACCCCTTCTCTTAAAGGGTTATTCCCATCTTGGACAATGGGGGCATATTGCTAGGATATGCTCCCATTGTCTGATAGGTGCGGGTCCCAGCGGTACCTATATTGAGAACGTGGCCCCAGAAGAGATGGAGGGCGCACTGCGCATGCACGGCCGACCTCCATTCATTTCTATGGGGCCGCCGAAAATAGCCGAGCGCTGGCTCAGCTATTTCCGTTGGCTCCATAGAAATTAATGGGAGCCGGGCCGCGCTTGCGCGGTGCGCTCTCTTTCATTTCTAGCGATATGCCCCCATTGTCCAAGATGGGTAAACCCCTTTAAGGCTACTTTCACACTTGCGTTGTAGTTTTGCGGTATTGAGATCTGGCAGAGGATCTCAATACCGGAAAAAAAAATGGCCCATGCATTCTGAATGGAAAGAGATCCGTTCAGGATGCATCAGGATGTCTTCTGTTCCGGCAGCTTTCCGTTTTGTGACCAGACACAAAACCGCAGCAAGCTGTAATTTTGTGTGTCCAGTCATAAAAACTGAAAGAAATTGATCAGGTACTGAAACCAACGTAAGTCAATGGTGACGGATACGGTTTTTTTAGGACACTAAAAAAACGGATCCGTCACCTACTAACTTTCAATGTATTTAGTGCCTGATCCATTTTTTTCAGTTTTGATATCACACAACTGCATCCTAACGGAATGGATGCATCCAGATGTGCAAAATCAAAACGGATCAGGTATAAAGATCTTCTGCCGGATCTCAGTACGGGAATTAACAACGCAAGTGTGAAAGTAGCCTAAGCCAGCTGAAGGGTTTGACCTTATCAGAGAGGGCCTCTAAGAACTTGTTCACATTACTCGGACATCAACTGCCTCCCGTATGTGGATTACTCCAGTGACAAACTCTAGACCAGAGATCTCAAACTCGTGGCCCTCCAGCTGTTGCCAAACTACAACTCCCAGCATGCCCCAATAGCTGTAGACTCTCCTGGCATGATGGAAGTTGTAGTTTTACAACAGCTGGAGGGCCACGAGTTTGAGATCTCTGCTCTAGACTGTATCAGGAAGAAATATGTTCCTTCTAGGGGCAGGAAAAATGATAATTGCAGTGGGTGTCTACGTGGACCTGCAGTATTCAAAATTACAGCAGAAGCCAGAGGGGTCAGCCTCAGATTTCTGCAGCGGTTTCCGCACGGTGTGAACAAACTATTCAACCGCCATATGCCCAAACAGGGAGTTGTGACTGGGGCTGCCCAGTTGGCATTGAAATCGTAAAAATCCCTGATTGAACACACTAAGTGCAATATAGCAGCACAACCACTGGTTGTCTCATCAGACAGATAGGTGCAGGTTCTATCTCCAGAACAGGCCCACCAACATGAAAGAGAGCACACTGGGCAAGCGCAATCACCCTCCATTCACTTCTATGGGAATTCCAAAAATAGCCGAGCCAGCACTTGTCTATTTCCGGCAGTCCCACAGAGGTGTGTGGGGAGGTGGCAGTGCATGCGTCGTGCTCTCTCCTCAACCCCTTTAACAAGGACATGCATTTTTTTTTTTTTGAGAAATCTGCCAATGATATAAAATCTTTCTGGACTGACCAATGGTTAACTCACAGTGTAAACCAAGAAGGAAACCAGGGTTGATTCCAATATATCCAACCCTATTATTTAACTCCAATTTCTCTTCTTTGTGGATAATAACATGCTTAGCTGAATGCGGCACATTTTTTTTAGGGGGGAGGGGCAGGGCTAACAGTATTAGCTGTACAGATGTCTGGGACCAGTATACAACATTGACCTGTGGGGGTCCCAATGATCTAAGAACAAACCTGATGTGCAAAGAGAGAGCAAATCAATCTGAATTGTTACTGCACCTCAGAAAGACTAGCACCGGAACAACAACATTAGGCACTCCAGCTGCTGTGAAACTACAACTACCAGCAGGCACACATACTTGGGGTATTCCAGGAGCTGTAGTTTCAGAACAGCTGGATTGCCGGAGGTTGCAGATCCCTGGAACTAGCAGGTCATCTCTGGGACCATGGAAGTAATGTTCTTAGCCAGGTACTCAACCATTAATATAAACCTTCTATGCGCATTGTTTTGTAGGGTTCTCCACAAAAACTACTCCTAAGGGTCCGGCTACATGGTGACACAAAGGGGTATGGCTGCATGGCTACATATGTCACACATTTGATATAATGTATTTCAATGGCGTCGCAATGCAACACGTTGTAACAGTCGCATTGCAGTATATAGCATAGCGACACCACTCAAATGCATTACATGAAATCTTGCCGTGTAGCCGGTCCCTAAAGGCCTCTTTCACACGAGTGTGACGGATTAGGTCCGGACGCGTTCAGGGTGCATTCAGCAAAACTCGCACCATTTTACAAGCAAGTTCAGTCAGTTTTGTCTGCGATTGCGTTCAGTAGTTCAGTTTTTTCCGCGCGGGTGCAATGCGTTTTGATGCGTTTTTCACGAGTGTGATAAAAAACTGAAGGTTTACAAACAACATCTCTTAGCAACCATCAGTGAAAAACGCATTGTATCTGCACTTGCTTCAGGATACAATGCGTTATTCACTGAAGCCCCATTCACTTCTATGGAGCATGGATTGCGTGAAAAACGCAGAATATAGAACACGTTGTGTTTTTCACACAGAACTGATGGGTGAAAAAAAACGCTCATGTACACAGACCCATAGAAATGAATGGGTCAGGATTCAGTGCGGGTGCTATGCGTTCACGTCACACATTGCACCCACGCAGAAAACTTGCTAGTGTGAAAGGGGCCTAAATGTTTTAGCAGTGTAGGGCATCCACCAAGAAATTTCTTGTAAGATCTCGATTCATACATACTGCAATGCCCCAAAAAATGAGCGTGTGCACCTTGAAATCAGACACACACACATGTTCAGCTTCCAATTTCCTTAAACCCAGTCACCTCTAACAGCAGCCACTGAAACAGAGCTGGAGAGGGGGCACAGAGGAGGGACCCGCATCCATCAGATGTTTATGGCATATCCCATGTCTGAGATGAGAATACTCCTTTAAAGGAAACATAAACATAGAAGAGGATTCTTTACGGTAAGAGCAGTGAGACTATGGAACTCTCTGCCTGAGGAGGTGGTGATGGTAAGTTCACTAAGAGAGTTCAAGAAGGGCCTGGATGTATTTCTGGAGGGTAATAATATTACAGGTTATAGTTACTACAGATGGGTCGTTGATCCAGGGAGTTATTCTGATTGCCTGACTGGAGTCGGGAAGGAATTTTTCCCCCTAAAGTGAGGAAAATTGGCTTCTACCTCACAGGGTTTTTTTTGCCTTCCCCTGGATCAACTTGTAGGAAAACAGGCTGAACTGGATGGACAGATGTCTTTTTTCGGCCTTACAAACTATGTTACTATGAAATCTGTCACATGATATGAGTGTATTAACCTAAAAGTATGGCTGTGTTCAATAAAGTACCTTGTGTCCAGCTGTAGTCTTTATTCTTAATTCGGACTTTTGGTTTTATTTTAATTCTCATTTTTCTAATATGCAAATTTTAAGTGAAGGAGCCCAGAGGGGCGTTACTATCGATAAACGGAGCCCAGTAACCCCCCCCCCTCCTGTGCCCAGCCCGCCTTCTTACTTGTATAAAGCGCTCCTCTTCAGGGCAGGAGTAACACCCACATTTGCATTCTTGGCCGCCTCCCCCCCTCAGCATCGGCATGGCAGCTCTAGAAACCACACCTCCAGCTGCCTGCCGCTCTCCTCTGAATTCTTGCACAGGCGCACTACCGCCCGCTTCGGAGGAGAGTGGCAGGCAGCTGGAGGTGTGGTTTCTAGAGCTGCCATGCCGATGCTGAGGGGGGGAGGCGGCCAAGAATGCAAATGTGGGTGTTACTCCTGCCCTGAAGAGGAGCGCTTTATACAAGTAAGAAGGCGGGCTGGGCACAGGAGGGGGGCGTTACTGGGCTCCGTTTATCGATAGTAACGCCCTTCTGGGCTCCTTCACTTAAAATTTGCATATTAGAAAAACGAGAATTAAAATAAAATAAAACCAAAAGTCCGAATTAAGAATAAAGACTACAGCTGGACACAAGGTACTTTATTGAACACAGCCATACTTTTAGGTTAATACACTCACAGATTTCCTTTAAGAGTAGGTAGAGCAGCCTGACAACAACTGCTCATAGTAAAAACTTGCCATGCAGATGACAGCAAAAGTTTGTATGATGTATAAAGCAGTATATGTATAAGGGATAAGATCGCTTCTTACCTTGCACCGTCCGAGCAGGAGTTGTATGTAAAGTGCAATGGTTTCATGACATTCTCCAGCAGAATCTTTGCAATGGGAACTCTGGAGACATCAGTATATTCAATGCTGGATGGGAGCTTGTTGTTAATTAACAAGAAAAGTGACCGGTAGTAACCTGAGAGAGAAAACAAAGGTGACTTCTAACGGCAATGCATCTGCAAACAGAGCAGCTTATACTGTGAAGTTCTGACAGATTTGTCAAGATATACCATATTTATCGCTTTACAGGACACTTTTTTCCCCAAAAAAAGTGAGGGGAAAATGTCAGTGCGTCTTATAAAGTGAATACTAGTGAGCGCTTCCATCATGGAAGTGCTCACTAATATGCAGTAAGAGCGGGGAGTGAAGCGGCACTCACCCTCCCTGGTCTACTTCCCTGGGGCCGCACTACACTGCCCTGACTGCATACAGTGTCAGGACGTAGTGCGTACACTATGACCTGACGCTGTACTCAGTGCAGCGTGGGTCGGAGAAGACAAGGGCAGACAGCCGGACCTGGAGAGGAGCGGTGGAGCAGGAGAAACAAGTGAAGTTATTTATTTTAAGGTCCGATCCGGGATATTTTGAGGTCTGATACAGGGGTCTGGCACGGAAGTCTGACATGAAAGTCTGATGTGGGTCTAATATGGAGGTCTGCTGTGGGTCTGATCTGAGTTTCTGAAATGGGGGGGTCCGATTAGGGGATCTGATGAAAAATATTTTTTTCTTATTTTCCTCCTCTAAACCCTAGGGAGTATCTTATCAGGTGCGTCTTATAAAGCAAAAAAAGTCGCTGATCTAATCGGTAAAGGAAAACTATGTATGTGAACTTCTTTATATCTTGTGGTTGCAAATAACATTACAATTTGAGTCACTTTCCTTTATTCACCCTGTATTCATTTATGACATATGATTGTTATAAGGCAAGTATCACATGTGCGGCACAGCTCTCCAGATCCGGTTTGTGCGATTTACTAACCTTTCTGAATCATGTAGTGCAAAATTTGTTCAACTAATGAGGCCACAGTGACGGCATCTTGAAGGACAGGTAAGTAAGTGTTTTCTGATGAAAATACTTCCACCATTCTCATGGGTAGTGCAACGTTGAGGCTGTCATCATGGCAATGCTGTAACAACCTACATAGTACAGAAAAATAAAGTGAACGTAGAAGACATGTATGGAACGTGAAGATATTATGCTATATAAAAATTCATTTTGCTGCAAGTGACTAGAAAGTGCTACTCAGTACTGATAAAAAAAAGATTGATTGGGGCAACTACCGCTAGGGCCCCCACCAATCAGTGAAAGGGAGTTGGGATGGCGTAGTAGTTAAACATGCACCCTGCCGCTTCAGGAGGAAATCGGACACCATGGGTGTTCACCTGCAATAAAGAAGTGATCATTACTTACCTGGCAGTTCCTGTGGTGACATCACATCGACAACAAGTGACTAGCCCTAGCAGTGCACCAAAGATGTAGAAGATGTGCAGATGTCACATGTTGTCGACAAGTCAGCTCTGCGCCCGGGTAAACAGATCCGGACCAGGAAAACTGGAGCTACAGCACAGGATGAGCTGGTTAAGTAATTATCATTACTTTACTGCAGGAAGACCCCCTGTGTTGTCCAGTTTTAAAAGAAACTCCTTTAAATTTCTATGGGATGGGAACAGGCAGCTGATATCACTCGGCTATCTCCATCAGCCCAACACACAATGAACGGAGTGGCAGGGTGCAGGTGTGACCAACACTCAACTTAATATTCTCCTAATTGAGGTTGCAGTAAGGAGGTAATGGGACCCCCATTCTAGTGATCAGAGGGAGTCTGTGCAGTGACGACCCCAGTGATCAGACATTTATCAGCTAAACTATGGATATGTTATAAAAGTCCTTTAAAGAAGACCTGTCACCACAATACACAGTGCAATCTACAGGCAGAATATTATAGAGCAGGAGGAGCTGAGCAGATTGACATACAGTACGATTCAGAAAAACAAGTAGTTTATAGAGTTTATATCTCTGCTTTATCTGACTACAGTTACACACGGGGGAGGTGTTATCAGTGACTGATAGCGTTCCCTGTGTAAGTGTGTATACAGAGAAAGCCGTCAGTCACTGATCGATGTTCATGGGGGAATACCTAATTTTTGAACAAAGTGTGCACTAATCAATAGTATAATGTGTGTACAGTGTATGTACACAAGGAAGAACACTTTCTGGTTACTATCTGACTTGTATCTGCCATTTTATAGCGGTTTCCCCTGTGCATGCTGAATATCTAGTTTGCAGCTCTCCCAGAAATGGTGGGTGGACACTAGCTGCCCCCCACTTCACACAGAAAGTAGAGGAGAATCTGCTTCCTAACCTTCTCTCTACTCACTTTGGGCTCAAGCACACGACTGTCTGTATCCGATCCAAATTTTTTGAGGATCAGATGCAGACCTATTCACTTCAATGGGAGCGCGGATACGCGATTTGCGGACCTCAAAACCAGCTACAGCATGTGCATGAGCCCTTACAAGCAGCTCTAGGATCATGGAGAACTTTACAGAGAAATACTGACCTGTATGGTTGTGTATAATGCACTTGTGTAATATAATGCTTCTGTGGAGCTGATCATTATGGACTATTTAGGACATTTTTCAATGTGAAAAGCAGCTAGCAATGTGTGGGAAATGGAAGAGGTAAGCAGAGGAGCTAGACATTTCTTACTGATATATTACAAAGTTTCTTATGTTAACTTTGTACTATTGATTTATGTAAAGTTGTGTGAAGAGTCACTGACCATTTAAACATAGAAAGAGCAGAGCTATAAATGTATAAATGACAAGTTTCACTGAATCTTTCCCCACAAAGCTATATATCAGTAGCTCAGCTCCTCCTGCTCTATAGCATGCTGCAGATTGCACTGATTTTTTTGGTAACAGTTTCCCTTTAAGTATTACTTTAACAATATATCAGCTGTGATTTACTTACCTACAACATAACCCCAATAGCCTCTTGATCTGGTACAGACAAGTAAGTCTGTCCGGGCCTGCGAGTTGTTTTACAAACTGGGAATTATATTTTATCAAGTTCTGACATATCCATATCTATAAGGAACAAGAAAAAACAATTAATAACTGAATGATGAAATCTTGCAGGCAGAGAAGAGCCCCTTTCTCCATGTCTCTACCATCTTTGGATGGAGACCGACTGTGCGCTCCAAAATGACATCACAAAACCTGAAGGGGACGGGTCTTGGACCTCATTGGCTATAATGGCTTCCATAACCTGTATAAATCTGAAGGATCTGCAGGAGGGGACAATTACAGCAGAGATTAAGAAGACTGTGTGTCTGTAGTTCACATTTATTTTGTGGTCAAATATTTTAGAATTTTAGTGTAAAAATCACACAGGAAAAAAAATTAGTGGAACCCAAAATGTATATGGTCGTGTGCATGAGGCCTAACTAGGTAAATTTGGAATCCAACAGTCTGGGAAAGCTGGGACAGAGATCACATTGTTACATACATTCTGCACATACAGTAGTATGGACACAACGCTCTCCTACATAGTATACAGAGTATAAATACGTATAGCGTCAGAGCAACAATGACTATGCTTCATGGCCAGTTTGGTCTGCAGAATACCTCCACATTTATCGTTATGCAGGACGGAAAACATAACGGAATATAAGTGACCAGACGGATGCGTTATGCTTGGCCATAGACTTCTATTATGACGAATCAAATGGAATGCCTCTAAAGGCTTCCGTTTTGCACTCTGCCATCCAATTCAGTTATAACGGAATCCATAACGGAATTCCTTCACTAGCCGAACTCGAACCTAGTAAGGTTCGGGTTCGCTCATCCCTAATCCTTATTTCACTGAAAATTTACCGTATTTTTCGCTTTATAAGATGCACCTTTTTCCCCCCAAAAGTAGGGGGAAAATTGCAGTGCGTCTTATAAAGCGAATACAAGTGAGCGCTTCCATACACTTTTATGTATCAGGTGCCGGACCCCCAACAGACCTCAGATCAGCCCACCCAGCCCCATAAGCATAAAATAAAAAACTCTCTTACCCGTCCTGTGCCGCGGCTCCCCTCTGGGTCCAGCGCTCCTGTCTTCTCCGGGCCGACTCTGCACTGTCCTGACCGCGTACACCGTCAGGACGTGGTGCGTGCACTATGACGTGACGCTGCACGCAGTCAGGTGACAGTGCAGCGCCGGCCTTAGAAGCCAGAGGAGGGGAGCCGTGGCGCAGGACAGGTAAGAGAGATTTTTATTTTATGCTTATGGGGCTGGGTGGGCTGATCTGAGGTCTGATGGGGGCTGATTGAGGTCTAATGGGGGTAGGGTTGGCTGATCTGAGGTCTGATGGGGGCACAGTGGACTGATCTGAGGTCTGATGGGGGCTGATTGAGGTCTAATGGGGGTAGGGTTGGCTGATCTGAGGTCTGATGGGGGCACAGTGGACTGATCTGAGGTCAGATGGGGCAGAGTGGGCTGATATGGGGGCACAGTGGGCTGATCTGAGGTCTGATGGGGGCACAGTGGGCTGATATGGGGGCACAGTATTCTGATATGGGGGCACAGTGGGCTGATCTGAGGTCTGATGGGGGCACAGTGGGCTGATCTGAGGTTTGATGGGGGCACAGTGGGCTGATCTGAGGTCTGATGGAGGTCTGATGTGATGTCCTGAAATTTATGGGGGGGGGTCTGATATGAGGTGTGATGAAAAATATTTTTTTCTTACTTTCCTACTCTAAAATCTGGGGTGCGTCTTATAATCAGGTGCGTCTTATAAAGCAAAAAATACGGTAATTAGAATTATAGAACTTAAAATTGACCTTACCAAACGCTTTGAATCTTCAGTCTGTCTGTAGAAAAAGAGCAGTTTTCGCACAAGAAGCGTAAGGTTTCTTCCATCTACTGAAGGTGCACCGGATGTCGCTGAGTTAGCACAGAAGTCAAACTCACTTCTTTGGATGGAGTACTAAGAAAGAGAAAAAAATTCTTACAATGTCAGCATCACTTCAGCAAATGTCATTTATCATGTACATAAAGTTAATACAAGCCACTTACTAATGTATTGTGATTGTCCATATTGCCTCCTTTGCTGGCTGGATTCATTTTTGCATTACATTATACACTAATCATATCCAGGGGTTATGGCCACTGCTGCAGCGCAGATACAAAGTAGCTGGGATGGGAGTGCTGAGCATGGGTGTCTATGTACGCTCTCACATTCCCAGCCAACTGAGAGGCCAAAGCTTTTTCCTACAGTGTGCAAGCACGACCACCACTGCTGTATTGCAGGGTGGTCATAACCCCTGGATATGAGCCGTGTATAATGTGATGGAAAAATGAATCCAGACAGCAAAGGAAGCAATATGGACAATCACAATACATTAGTAAGAGGCTTGTATTAACTTTCTCTCCATGATAAATGACACTTACTGAAGTGAAAAAAACCCTTTAAAATCAGTTAGATAAGGGAGTGTCAAGACGTGGGACACGCACCTATCAGACATTGGGGGCATATTCTAGCAATCCACGATGGGAATATGGAACAGGGCTTACATATAAGTGTACAGTAGAAAAAAAAATACATACTTGCTGTTTTCTATCCTTGTAGCCTCTTATATAGGACTGGATAATTATTGCATTCTTCAGTCTTCTCCTTTCTTCCTGTAAGAAAAATCATTAAAAAAAAAAAACAGGCTGCGATGAATGCACTGATAAAAATGTAGAGTTATCTTCAGTTAAATCTGTAGCTCGTGTTTTCTTGAGAGATTTTATTTAGTGACCTCCCTATCCAGCTGTTTCCATAGACATATAGCTGTAGTTCACCTAATTAAGGCTTCATTCACATGTCCGTATTTTGTTTCCTTGTCCGTTCCGTTTTTTGTGCGGACCGTATGCGGAACCATTCATTTTAATGGGTCCGCAAAAAAAACACGGAAGGTACTCCGTGTGCATTCCGTTTCTGTATGTCTGTATTTCCGTTCCACAAAAAAGATAGAACATGTCCTATTCTTGTCCGTTTTGCTGACAAGAATAGGCATTGTTACAATGGATCCTCAAAAAAAACGGAAACACGAATGCTATACGGAACGTCATCCGTTTTTTTTATTTGCGGACCGCAAAACACATACGGATGTGTGAATGAAGCCTAAGATGCAGTTTTTCCCTTTTGTTCATCTGAGGCTCCATTCCTGAGTTATGATACTTTTTCCTACTATGCAATTTAAACCTTTGATGCAATGAATCGCCACCACTGCTCGTTGCACTCAAGCTCCACTCGTTTCTGTGGCCATCCCCTCTTACCACTGCCTGATTCCTTCAATCAAAGCAGAGAGGGAGGGGCTGGTTACAGAAAGAAGTGGAGCTTGGGTGCAGTGCCTCCCCCTACGCATTATGTCATTGGACCACATGTCACATAAGGAACATCTCAGTCATTGGCTGCAGCGGCACATGTGAACGAAGGAGCCAAAACCCTGTGGCGGGGAGCAGGTAAGTATGTGTCCCTCAGCAGGTCCAGTGAAGTGGGTGGGGAGAAGAGTTCTGGCTGAAAGGCCCCAAAGGTGGACAACCCCTTGACGTCCTCCACATTATACACACCGATATAACAAATTACAAATTTATGTAAAATAGCCCAAAATGGAAGGTTAATTTAAATAGTGACATTCATTTTAGAAATACAGCGCATTTCATTGCATTATCCTACCTCCCGCTTCCGCCTTTCTTCTTGGGTTCGATGGAGCAGAGATGCTTTTTCTTCCTAGAAGTTAAAATAAAGCATTACGTTAAAGGCAATAGTCAACAGCAACAGTAAGACACAAACCTCATCCCATATCTCTCATGATATTACAAGTCGTGCTGAGGGTTTGCTGAAAACCCAATTTGAACTTTTGGGATGAGTTTTTCCTTCTGTAAGAAGTTTGGAAAATAACTGCAGCAACAGAACCAATGGTCTGTGCAGGAGTGCACCACCAATGAGGCCAGGTGAGGGGATTGCCTAAGGCTGAGTCCAGATTGAGGCAAGAGGGGGGGCGGCGGATGGGCAATGGGCAATGGGCGCTTCCATTGTAGGAAAGGGTTTAGGTTAAGATAATGGCTTGGAGGTGGGGGCGCCGTTTCAGTTTTCGCCTCAGGCAGCAGAAAGGCTAGGTGCAACCCTGGGTATGTGACACTGCCATGGGTCACAAAGACCTTAATACCGGGTGTAGGGTTAATTCACCCAACGAACTAAGGCTGTGAATTCCGGTAAGCTGTTCCGGCAGGCTGGTGTAATTCTCCAGACTGGCACTGCCGGATGCCAATGGAATGCCAGCCAGCCTCATTAAGTATAATGGGGTCTGGCAGAGATCTGTACGCATTCCAGCAGACAATGCGGAGTAACGGGTACCGTTGTATGCTGCGGTTTGTGTCTGGGCGATTCCCGGCATTGTCTGCCAGAACAGCCCGACGGAATTCACAGCCTTAAAGAAGAACTCCCGACAAAAATTTTATTCCATGTCCTGCTAGAAACGTACATGATGTAATCTGTAGTGAATGTCATTTTCTTACCAGTGTCTGAATTTTTGACTTCTATCATCCTGAAGTTTCTTATCTGTGTCATGTGACCAGCAATTAGACCCACCAACTCACACAGAGACTTATGTGTGGACAGGAAGTCTAATTCTCTATGTATTCCTATGAGACTGAAAGTGAGGCTCCCATAGGAATGAATAGAGCAGTGACTGGCTTTCTGTCCTGGGTCAGTTGGAGGTCAGGGAGTTGGTCACATGACCCAGCTACAATAAGAAGAGAGGTTTTTACTCACAGAAACAGTCACTGATAAGAAAATGACAATTATATCATGCACCTTTCTAACAGGTCAGAGAATAAAATTTTTTGCGGGAGTTTTTCTTTAAGGCTGTATCACACAGCCGGATATAGCAGACGATTGTCGGAAGGGAAGCATTCCCTCACTGCAATTGCTGCCTCCTCCACAGCATGGGGAGAAGTGATCGATATGCTATCACCCTTCTGCATGCTGTCCAGTGGTTTGCCGGTGGCAGATCATTATTAGACACCACGATCTAACGCCTGCAAACGCTAATTTTTTTAATATGTCAAAAGATATGAATTGCCTGATGATCGGGCGCTTGCGCATTGATCGGGCAATCAGTGGCAGATGATTGCGAACACTCGTTAGGGATTATCTGCTGAGAAATGCGCAGGTGTAATACAGGCGCTAGTGAGAAATTTTATCTGCAGACTTGCAAAGAGTACACTACGAGGTAAGTTGACAAGATTTTACAAATCTCATGTACGTGTTGCGGTCGTCTTTAGTATATACAGAAAACAGAATGCTTTGAATTTGCACCACGGATTTCCCCACTTTCAATGCAGCCGGCTGAAATCCATGGTGAATCTGCAGCATAATCCGTATGCAATGCATGCTGTGGAAAATGAGACGATCCTTGTACCTATCCAAGCCGTGCACAGATACAACAGCGCTGCCTCCTGCCTGAACGTCCCTGTAACTATTTGCTCTCATGATTATAAATTCAAATGTGCAAAAGCAAAAAATATTCCACCGTGTATAACTGTTCAATAAGGAAAATGGCTCCAAAAATCTCTCCAAAATAGGGTTAAATGTCATTCTAAATGACCAGACAAGTGGAAAATACCTTTCAGGCCACCGGCACCTGTTCACCAGGATGAGTAACCGAATCACAAGTCTGCTGCTATATTGGTTCTGCCCTACCCGGCATTTGGAACAATGCCTGCAGAGCGTTCTGCTCGGTGCAGCAGCTCATAGGACTTTGTGAAGCCGTTCATCAAAATCATATGGCTGGATTTCTATGCATAACACCAAACGCAAACTTAAAGGGGGTTATCCAATATCATACAACAGCCCCCACATGTGCCAGGCCCCTCAGAGGGAATATACTTACCCTGTTCCCCGCACCGCCGCTGCTGCTGCTTCCCCCTGTACATGGATGCAAACATCAGGTGTCGGGGGAGCAGCCAATGGCAGGCGGTGACAAGTCTCCCTAATGTCACCCGCGATGCTAGGGAAGCTCGTCCCCGTCCCCACCTGCCATTGCCTGCTCCCCCCGACACCGGATGTTTTCATCCATTTACAGGGAGAAGCAGCAGCAGTGCAGGGATCAGGAGCGGCGAGAGGAGTAGGGTAAGTATATTCCCTCTGAGGGGGCCAGCACATGGCGTGGCTGTTGTATGATATTGGATAACCCCTTTAATGGGGTATTCCAGTCAAACGCTGTCCCCTATTCATAGAATAAGTTATAACTATTGGATCGATGGGGGTCCAACCCTCGCCGATCATGAGGAAGGGGCCGATGCCCCCAATTTAAGGCAGCGTCTGGTCAAACACGTGCACGGCCACTACATTCATACTCTAGTGGACTGCCAGAGAAAGCCAAGTGCTGTACTCGGCTGTCTCCACCAGTCCCATATAGATGAATGGAGAGACCAGGTGCTCCATTACTTTCTGGGGCACAAACTTTAACAGCTGGCCCCCTGTGGGGAGCAGGTAACACTCCTAAGTGGAATATGTCTTTAAAGGGGTTGTCCGCATTGTGCCCGAATTTCAGAAATGTCATATACTGATGTGTAGTATCATAAGAAATGTAAAAAAAAAAAACAACTCAACCCAAACAAAGAGGTCCCACTTGGGCCCATGGATAACGCATATAAATAATTTGCAGTATCCATAGCTTTCCAAGATGGTGGCTGTGACCTCTAGTGCACTGGAAGCGCTTGGTGCATGCACAGAAACAATCGGCAGAATCTCCTGTATCTGCACCAAACATGCGGTAGGGCACGGCCGCTGCCACCATGGGATACTATAGATGCCGCAATATGTTTAAAGGCATTACCCATGGAGTTCACCATGAGGGGAAAGCTAAGTCCTAACGCATCTTAGTGTTTCTTCTGCCATTATATATCAGTGGATGGCATTTCTCAAATTTGAGAAACAACCCCTTTAAAAATATTATCTTCACAACAGACGGAGAGTGAAGTCTAGCACAGACTCACTATTCAAAGGGAACCAAGAAAACGCAAAATGATCTGCAGCACGTTATAGAGCAGGAGGAGCTGAGCAGATGATATATATTCAGTAAAACATGTAATTTATTCCTTCAAACCTCTGCTCTCTCTATGCATGTGAGTCATGTGCTTGGTGCCTCGCAGTGATTGACATCCTTACCTGTATGCTTAGTCATGCAACCGATGCATAAAGAGAGCAGAGGTTTAAATGAATTTATTACAAGTTTTGCCGAATCTTTTCCCAACAAAACTATGGTACATAACAATCTGCTCAGCTCCTCCTGCTCTATAACCTGCTGCCTGCAGATTACACTACATTTCCCGGTGACAGGTCCACCTTAAATCACACTGTGCTCCCAATGGGCTACTGTCTCCTGGTCACAGTTGTCCCTACTCCCCCGTCCACACACAGGGGTACATCAGGGTGGATACATTATAGATCTCAGCCCGGTACAGTACTGAAAGAAGAACTCCCGCAAAAATTTTTATTCTCTGACCTATTAGAAAGGGGCATGATATAATCTATAGTGAATGTCATCTTCTTATCAGAGAATGAAATTGTGAGTAATAACCTCTCTTCTTATAGTAGCTGGGTCATGTGACCAACTCCCTGACCTCCAACTGACCCAGGACAGAAAGCCAGTCACTGCTCTATTCATTACTATGAGACTGAAAGTGAGGCTCCCATAGGAATACATAGAGAATTAGACTTCCTGTCCACATATAAGTCTCTGTGTGAGTTGGTGGGTCTGATTCCTGGTCACATGACACAGATAAGAAACTTCAGGATGATATAATTCAAAAATACAGCCACTGGTAAGAAAATGACATTCACTACAGATTACATCATGTACATTTCTAGCAGGACATGGAATACAATTTTTTGCGGGAGATCTTCTTTAAGTCTTATGTGCAAAAATGATACAATTTCCATTACCTTTCTGCTTGCTCCTCCCAGCGATACTTTTGGCCTGGTTTTGAAATCTCCCTCGAAGCTGAACATGGCTGCAGTTTATCCCATCTAGGACATATGGGGATTCTGGAGGGTCACTAACAAATGAAGAGACGTTTGTTAGGGAATATCTAGAATAAAAAGCGATGATTTTGAGTTTCATGATACTTTTTTCTCCGTTTATGACTAAAGCTAAATTACCTGTTTTTTCTGCTGTTAAAAGGATAGTGCTGTAAAGAGTTAAAGAAAAATCTCCAAATAGTGTAAAATTAAAAAACGATGTTATACTTATGTCCTTCCCCAGGACCATCCCCTGAGCTGCCGGTCTGGTCCACTAACCGCAATAGTCACGTGAAAGTATAAGGCCCCATTCACATGACCAGATTTTTGGTCCACATCCAATACACATTTTTTGCGGATTGGATGCGGTCCCATTCATTTCAATGGGGTCACACCGTGTGCTGTCCGCATCTGTAGGTCTGTTCCACTGCCCTGCAAAAAAGATGCAACATGTCCTATTCTTATCCGTTTTGCAGACAAGAATAGGCATTGTAACAATGGAGCACAGACGTAATCCGTAGGACATGCTCTATATTTTTGGACCGGATCCAGACCCATTCATACTTAGCTAAAGAGGAGTTTGTGGACTTCCATTAACCCTTCTTTTGCTATCAAGGAGAACCAGTCACAGCTTTAAATAAACACAAGTCAAAAATACCTGTTTTCAGTAGTTACCCAATAAGGGCTTCAGTTTTTTTTCCAGAAACACCCCTTAAAGGGGTTTTCCGGGAATTAAGAAAATGAAAATATGTAAATATTACTTTATTATAAATAGATTCCCAAATACCTTTCATTAGTTATAATGGCTCATTTTGTCTGGGGAGTAATCATCAGGGGAAATAAAATGGCCGCTGTCCTATTAGTACACACAAAACCTGTCCTAATCACACAGGAGGACAAGTTACTTCACAACACTGAGCTAAAGAGCTGCCTCATCCTCCTCTTTGCTCTGCTTGTCAGGGATTATGATCCTCAATACAGTTTAATATGATATTTAGCTTAATCTTTGTGGGAATGGAGTTCATTAGGAGACATGAAGTACAGAGAGAACGGACAGGACAGACTGTGGTAATGGAGACTGCATACAAAAGCTGCTGCTCATTAGCCACATCTCCTCATGAAATCCATTCCTACAGAGAGTCAGCTGAAGATCATATTAAACTGTATTCAGGATCAGAATGCCTGACAAGCAGAGCAGAGAGGAGGATGAGGCAGTTCTTTACCTCGGTGTTGTGAAGTAACTTGTCCTCCTGTGAGATTAGGACAGGTTTTGTGTGTACTAATAGGACAGCGGCCATTTTATTTCCCCTGATGATTGCTCCCCAGACAAAAGGAGCCATTATAACTAATGAAAGGTATTTGGGAATATATTTATAATAAAGTAATATTTACATATTTTCATTTTCTTAATTCCCGGAGAACCCCTTTAACTACAGTAGGAGGTGTACAGTGTAAGTGACGCCGAGTCCGGTTTCGTCATTTTTATCTTTATACTCACTTTCGGCCTGCAAATACAGATCCGCAAAAAAAAAAATCTGCAAAAAAAAAAACATCCGTTCGACATTCATTTTTTTGTGGATCCATTGTAACAAAGCCTGTCTTTGTCCGCAAAATGGACAAGAATAGGACATGTTCTACTTTTCTGAAGAACAGACTCGTTGACATACGGAAAGCATACGGTAATTTCCGTTTTAATTTCCGGAATGGACACGGACAAAAAAATACGTTTGTGTGCATAAACCCTTAGGGAGAGAATTTTTAAACCTGATGTAAAGTAGAACTAACTTAGTTACCCACTGCAACCAATCAGATTTCACCTTTCATTTTCCAAAAGAGCTCTGAAAAATGAAAGGTGGCATCTGATTGGTTGCAGTGGGTAACTAAGCCAGTTCTACTTTACACTAGTTTTGATAAATCTCCTCCTTAGGCCTTATGCACACAGCCACAAACATCAGTCCACAAAATTCGGACACCTTCCCACTGATCACGAGAACGGAGGTTTCATGTCCCCGGATGAATGCAGAAGAGGTAGAGCATACAATCAATAAAGGCTACTTTCACATACGCACAGTTCAAAGCATCCGGCATAACCGGACAGGCCTGGTGCACCGCCAGTCCCCATCGACTAAAATGTAATGGGATCTGGAAGGAAACCGGCCAGGTCCCATTATAGTCAATGGGCTGCAGTGGTAAATGGCAGTATCCATCTACACCGGATATGGGCTGTTCCTCTGCCGGATAACAAAACGTAAAACTACTACAAAACAGAAGAAATTTCCTGAGACATCCAGGAACACGCCAGTCATACAGCTTGTGTCATGGAGCTGGTCACATGACTGATCCCATTTCATGTGACATCACCAGCCCTAGCGCCTGGTTGGAAATGACCAGTTTCCTCCATGGCGCACATGTATGACCGCGGGCCGTGCTGCCGTCAGCCCACACATCAGTCAACTGCTCGCTTCTTATTCTCTATGGTGTAGACAGAGGCCGACAAACAAAGCAAAATGCTATATAATGTGTAGGAACCCCAATACTGAGAGAGGACCCGTGGTGACATCATCAGAGGACAGCAGTGACATCACTTTACATGACTGCAGTAAGTCAACCAATGGAAACAAGCATCATCATCACTTTAATCAAAAAGAGATGTCAAAGGGATTCCAATGGCCTCCAGAGAAGAACAAAGGCTAGGGCAGCAGTTACGTCACTTTATGACGTCACCAGCGCTAGCCATTTCCTATGAGTGGTATCTCTGTAATAAGGGGGCTTAGGGGTTTCCCTGTCACATATGACTCAGCAGCAGCCGACAAGGAAAGCTAATAGTAAACGACGTGCAGGAATACAGCTGACAGCAGCCTCTCTGCATGGTGGCCCTGTACACCGGCCTGTCCCCACCGGTTCTCTCGGCCCCGCATTATGACAGGTGACTCGTTACCTGGGAGCTCAGACCGGGCACCACTCAGCAACAAAAACAGCAGCAGCTCCGGACATTTCCCTTGACAACGGAAGTCCCGCCCCCAGCAACCCGGCTCAGTCTGTTCAGGAGATTGGTTGCTACCGGCAAGTATTCTCTGCCTCTGGTTGGAAGAGAGAGTTTGTCAATCACATGTCCTCCAGCTGCGTCATGACGTCACTGGAAAGCTAGGCTGCTGTTTGCTTGGATGTTACTGTTTAATAAAGCGTTGTAAAAAAAAAAAAAAAAAGCGCAGATTCGATTGAAGTGCGGCTCATTGCTATAGGACCTTGATGACGTTACTGCTCTCACGTGATAGTTCATTGGAGCATGTTCAGCCAGTGTTCGGGGTTCTCAGGTCCTGGAGGGCTGTATACTGGTGATGGGTGAGGGGACATCCGCCCAGCTCAGGGGTGTTGTCTAGTAACCCTGTCCTCTACAGGGCAAAATGGGGGAACCCGCTTGGCTGCAAAATGCACTGAAGTCAATGGGTCCGAAAAAAAAAAAGAAAAAACACAAACGACATCCATATTATGTGGATCGTTTGCATAAGGCCGTGACTGTGTTTGTTTTGAAGATGGTGGATCCATACCTCCCAACTTTGTAAATGAAAAAAGGGAGAAAATGTGCGTGCGAAGTGCGTCACTGCAAATTTTTTCAGCACTAGGTCATGCCTCTAACTCTGCCCAAAACATAACTAGACACCTAATCCCACCCAGTCCCCTTACTGCCTCACATAGTAATTATTCCCCTTATGTGCCCCCATTAATATGCCCTGCTGTGCCCCCAATAATATGACCAGCTGTGCCCACTGTAATATGCCTACATTGTGCCCCCTGTGATATGCCCACATTGTGCCCACAGTAATATGCCCACATTGTGCCCCCCAGTTATGTTGTGCCCCAAGTAATATGCCCACATTGTGTCCCCCAGTAATATGTTGTGCCCCAAGTTAAAAAAAAATAAACACCACATACTTACCTTCTTCCTAGCAGCATCAGCAGCCGGACATTGGCTGGTCTGGTATGGAGGGGGCGGAGACACGGCTGACTGCCGGTCGGCCCCACCCCCAGCCCAGACCAGAGGTATGGAGAGCGGAAGGGGGGAACGGGAGGGATGATGGATGACGCAGTGAGCTGATGCTGGCTCTCTGCTTCATCACAATATAGGCAACTGTCACTGCGTCTTATGGACGCAGGGACAGCTGCCAGAAACCGGGACGTATCTCCCCCAGTCCCGGATTAAAGTGGCTGTCCCGCTGGATCCGGGACGGTTGGGAGATATATGGATCCAAAAAACACGGGCACTGGGTCTGTGATCAGCAAGGTTCAGCAAAGAATTGGACATTTCTTTTGTGGACCTGGTGTAAGCAGGAGAAAGTCGCATATTGTGACGCAAAGGACCTTTGTGCCGCAATCTGCACCAGAAATACGCCTAATATAGGCATATGTCTGGTTAGTTAATGACCTAAATGTTTTTTTAGAAAGCTAATAAATATTACTGGTACCGTTCCCGAGATATTCCCAAAGTATGATCTCCATTAGCCAATATTATCCTGGGAGCATTTCACTTCAAATCCCAACTGCCATTTTCTCCACATACACACCGGTTTCCATAACAACCCAGCTAGGTAATTAGCAGCCAGCTGAGGAGCTCAAGTAAATAACAACCCAGCCATTTCTCTTCACTGCTTTAAAGGGGCAGAGCGCTGTGGATGACACTGTTAAAGGGGTATTACGGTTACCATAAATATAACTTATGTTTTAAACTAATTTTAGACTAAGACTGTTTAGTAGTAATAAAAGATGTTTTTTTCCACTGCTACCCATTGCGTGTCCTCATAAATTACCATGGTATCCACCTGTAATTCAGGCCACCCCCTAAAGAAGGACTTAAAACCCCCGCCCCAGGTCTCACTAAGCCACGCCCCTGACACGGTCAGGCCACGCACCCTCCCACTCCGCAGCCAATGGGGATTGAAAAAATGAAGGTAAAAATCAACTTCTGTCAGATGCATTGACTTTCTCTTTGCAACGACACACAGAAACACTAAATGAAATAGACTAATTTTAGACTACGACCGTTCAGTAGTAATAAAAGATGTTTTCTTTCACTGCTACCCATTGCGTGTCCTCATAAATTACCATGGCATCGACCTGTAATTCAGGCCACCCTCAAAAGAAGGACTGAAAAGCAACCCCCCCAAGGTCCCACTAAACCACGCCCCCGGTCAGGCCCGCCCCCTCCCACTCCGTAGCCAATGGGAATTGAAAAAATTAAGGTAAAAATCAACTTCTGTCAGCTGCATTGACTTTCTCTTTGCAACGACACACAGAAACATTAAATGAAATACACTAATTTTAGACTAAAACCATTCAGTAGTAATAAAAGATGTTTTCTTCCACAGCTACCCATTGCGTGTCCTCATAAATTACCATGGCATCGACCTGTAATTCAGGCCACCCTCAAAAGAAGGACTTAAAACCCCGACCCAGGTCTCGCTAAGTCACTCCCCCAACTCGGTCAGGCCACGGCCCCTCCCACTCCGCAGCCAATGGGGATTGAAAAAATGAAGGTAAAAATCAACTTCTGTCAGCTGCATTGACTTTCTCTCTGCAACGACACACAGAAACATTAAATGAAATATACCCAGGCGAAGCCGGGTCCTTCTGCTAGTAATCATATATTGTGCTTGTGAATCTCAGTGTGGTGAAGCTATAGTACATAGTGATATGATATTTACATGCTAGCACACAGCTCTGTCTGCTATCTAGCCCTGACAATCAAGGGGAGGGGGGAGTCTGCAGAGCACAGGGGGTGTTACAGAGCAGTGCTCAAAGGATTCAGCCCTGCCTCCTGGTGCTCCGACATTCTCATTTGCATATGAATAAAACGCAGATATCTCTGCAGCCGTTTAGCATACAGACAAAAGAAAAGTATTGTTTTAATCGGCATGATGAGCCCTACCAGCCAGTATATGTAGTTTAATAGGGTTGATCCTGGTGACAGAGCCTCTATAAAGAAATATCTTGGCCTGTTAAAGGGGTATTCTGGTTACCATAAATATAACTTATGTTTTAGACTAATTCATCGTCAATCATTACCTAATATAATGTGAATTTCACATATTTACCGTTCAGTAGTTATAAAAGTAGTTTTCTTCCTCTGCTACCCACTGTGTTTTCTCATAAGTTACCAAGGCATTGACCTGTAGTTCTGAGCCTTTGTTAGGTCGAGCATGCTCATTGTGTTGCTATCAGTTCTCTAGCTAAATGTCTTTGTGAAACAAAGGGAGTGTTAGTGTGCTGCTGATTGGTCAGTAGAGGGGGCGTGTCTGGACTGGAATATCACGCAGCCAATCAGCAAACATCAACTCTCATGAACAAGCAGAAACTCACAGCAGGAAAGCTAGGGATTGTAGTTTTGTGAGGGAAGATCAGGAGCCATGATACTCAGTGTGTTGCAGGCTCACACAGGAGCTAGACAAATGGATTGCAAGGTAAATTCATGCTCTGGTTATATGTATAGGTATGGGTTCTGGTTGGGTCGCAGCTTGCAGCCTTAATGCAGTTTTTAAAAAATTAAGTTACTTTACCGGAATACCCCTTTAACTATTACTGCAGCCTTGTAACCTGTGAGATTTTTGGGAATTGCACTTGTGCAAGAACTGCCATAGCTTTTAATTCTTCAGTAAATAACCATTCTGCTGTTAACCTGACCTCATTATTTACTACACCGCCGCACTGCACTGACATCTTCAGCTGCTAAGGGGCCCAACCTTGCACCTCACAGCATCCCTCAGCACCATGGGCACCCCTACCAATACCAGACAGTAGACCCCAAAGCCAGGGAGTGCCCCGAAGTGAAGAAAGATGCGCCCTTCCCATCATTGCACATCTCAGGGAGTGTCCGAACCGTGAGTACCACTACTCTCATCCTCCACACTGCCCCTGGGGCTCGCTGCATGTGTATGAGATTTAAAAAAATTCATCCACTTTGCTGCTACTGTAAAATACTGCAGATTTTCAACCCAGCAGTATTTTTGCCATGTGTGATCGTACCCTAAACTGCACTTTCACAAAATTTTTGGCATGTGATAGAGACATGTCAAAAGTTTGACTAGTGGGGGTCTTGAGCACCCAGACCCAAACTATTGATAATCTGTCTGATAAGATGACATGTCGAAAGTATTTTGGAAGTCCAGTTACTCTTTAAGATATATGGTACAGACTCAGGGGCAGACATACCGCCTGTGCAGCCAGTTCACTAGTCTGTAGGAGGCGAGGGAGTGAAGCGTTGTGAGCAGGAGAGGTAAGTTTATTTATTCATTTTGAGTCTGATAGGGGTATGAGCATCTGATATGGGGGTCTGAGGATCTGATATGGGGGTCTGAGGATCTGGTATGGGGGTCTGAGGATCTGGTATGGTGGATTGATTTGAGGATCTGATATAGCGGTTTGATTTGAAATGTGTTATGGGGGTCTGATCTGAAAGGAAGGGGGTTATTTTTTGTATTGTCACAGATTATAGGGGGGTATTTTTGTACTGGTGCACATTATAAGGAGGCATTTTTCTACTGGCACACATTGTAAGGAGAATTATTACTACTGGGAGACTATGGGGAACATGATCACTAGTATGGGCGCTATGGGGGTATTATTACTTTCGGGGCACAATAGGGACATTATTACTATGGGGGGCACTGTTAACACTGAGTGCACTCTGGCAGATAATTATTTCTATTAGTGGGGCTTTGGGGAGCACTATTACTGTGAGGGGCACCCTGGCACAGAGACAAGAGGTGGCTGAAAGATGTCATCATGGTGGTTTGGTCTGAAAGGAGAAGATGGGGAAAGAGAACATCTACATCAGAGGAGACGTCACTGGATGTAAGCAGTATGTGTGCCGTATTCTCCTGTATGTTTATAGCTCTGTATGTAATGGTTTCCAAGCATGTCTTTAACAGTAGGGCTGGATGGAAGGGGTTAAGTTCAGAATTTGGCATTGGGGGGATTTCAATTTTTGCCTCTGGCAGCAGAAAGGCTAGGTGCACCCCCGCCCCTTGCAATAAAGGCTAGACCATAATCTTTTTTACGGCAGCCCTGTCTGCGCGGATCTCCCGTACAGGGACGAGGAATTTTAAGGCTGTCTTATGACAGCTGAGCTCCTGCTTTAACAGCCTGGATTGTCAGAATCACCAATCCTGGTTCTTTAACCCCTTAGATGCTGCAGTCGCTATTGGTGGCTTATGTCCCCAAGAACAAAAGGATTGGGCATGTTGAAACCCAACTGCTTGATATACATTATGATGGTTGGCTATTCCTGCCCAAATCAACATTAAAAGGAGTCTGTCACCTCCAGGATCAGTTTCAAAGGAAGCATCCTGCCATGTAAGGTGGGTGTTCTGAAACATAACCATGTCTTTCTTGTGGAAATACTGTCCTCTAAGCTCGAGAAACACTTCCTTGTTCTGTACTACTGGTTCTGAAATCACAAGGACCATTGATCAAACTAGAGGGGAGGTGCACCAAACTGAGCAGCTCCACCCACCGTGCACCAAAAACACTACCATACAAATTAAAAAGAAGCATTACTCTGGGTTAGAAGAGCAGAATTTTGCAAGAAAGGTATGATTATATTCGGGGGCACCTACCCTTCAAGGTGGTATGCTTACTTTGAAAATGATCCTGGAGGTGACCAACTCCCTTTAATCTAATCTGTATCTCCAGGGGTTGTGCAAGAATGGGAGAGCTTTCGACAACCCCCCTCCCCCCCTTCACACACACACTTTACTGGACCTGTAAAGGGAAGCTTACATACCTGCTTCCCGGCACCGGCTCCCCGCTACTTCTCCTCCAGGCCTGGGCTGCTCCGCTGGACTCTCTTGATGTCAACATCTGGTTTGACATTGCTGCAGTCAATCTATGGACAGAGCAGAGACCAGATCCCCTTGTCATGATATAAGGGGAGCGGGTCACCTGTGACCAGTGATTGGCTGTGACGATATCAAACCAGATGTTGACATCGAGGGAGCCCAGTGGAGCAGCCCAGGCTTGGAGGAGAAGGAGCTTGGCAGTGATGGCGTGAAACAGTTAAAGGGGTTCTCCAGGAATTAAGAAAATGTAAATACTTAAATATTATTTTATAATAAATAAATTCACAAATACCTTTCATTAACTATAATGGCTCCTTTTGTCTAGGGAGCAATCATCAGAAGAAACAAAATGGCCGTTGTCCTATTAGTAGAAACAAAACCTGTCCTAATCACACAGGAAGACAAGTTACTTCACAACACTGAGGTAAAGAGCTGCCTCATCCTCCTCTCTGCTCCGCTTGTCAGGGAGTATGATCCTGAATACAGATGATAAGATCTTTAGCTGGAACTCTGTAGGAATGAAGATCATGAGGAGACATGACGTACAGAGAGGATGGACAGGACAGACTGTGGTAATGGAGACTGCATACAAAAGCTGCTGCTCATTATCCTCTTATGTCTCCTCATCTTCTCCATTCCCACAGAGATTCACCTGTATTCAGGATAATAATCCCCGACAAGCAGAGCAGAGAGGAGGATGAGGCAGCTCTTTACCTCAGTGTTGTGAAGTAACTTGTCCTCCGTGTGATTAGGACAGGCTTTGTGTGTACTGATAGGACAGCGGCCATTTTATTTCCCCTGATGATTGCTCCCCAGACAAAATGAGCCATTATAACTAATGAAAGGTATTTGGGAATATATTTATAATGAAGTAATATTTAAGTATTTTTATTTTCTTAATTCCCGGAGAACCCCTTTAAGTAAGCTTACCTTTACAGGTCCAGTAAAGTGTGTATGTGGGGGAACGGGAGGGGTATTCCAGTTATGTAAAGTTATCCCCCAACTATTAGATAGGTTGGGGTCCTACCACTGCGACCCCCCACCAATAAAAAGAGTGGGGACCCCGTTTTACATTGAGACCCCCGAAATAGCATTCATGCAGCTGCTCTTTTAATTGCTATGGGATTTCTGGGGATATACATGCATTGTACCCTTTAAACTGGTTTTCTGAGACCTTATAACTGATGACCTATCCTAGGATAGGTCATCAGTATCTGATCAGTGGGGATCCGACACCTGGGACCCCGCCAATCAGCTGTTTGAGAAGGCACCATCGACAGCTTTCCCTAGGTCATGTGACATCAATAGTTCACCTGGCCTAGGACAGGCACATGCAGTGTACGGCGCTGTTATTGGTGAGCAGGGAGAAGGCTGCGGTGGTCACAGGAGCACTGGTCCCTTCTCAAGCAGCTGATCGGCGGGGGTCCCTGGAGGATAGGTCATGGAAAATCCTTTTAAGTGTAAAAACAAACCGAAGATATTAATCAGTAACGCTAGATGCCAAATCCCTCCCCCCATGAAGACAATCATATTGATTACACTAATAAATTAACATCTTTAATTGATTGAATTATTCTCTTTATTGCTCCCAATTAGACATTAATTCCAATTCCAATCCAGCATGGCGGCTCCTTTATTTTTTTTAAGATTGTTTACCGCTAACATTTACAACAATTATTTAAACGAAACTTCATGACAAAACAATAATTGGTAATTAAGATAAAAGTGGTCTTCTGAACAGACACCGCAATAATACTGATTAACCATAGATCAAGGGTTGTCCTCCGCGGGCCCTCCGCTTTATTTCCTCTCTAATTTAATTATTTCTAGTCTGACAGCCCTGTGTTCACGGAGTAGATCTTTAACTAGCTGTTATTATGGTGACTGCTCTCCTAATTGTGCTGTTGTCAGGATCAATAATTCACGATGATCTGCTGAAGCTAATGAGTTTGTCCAATTACAGTATGCGAGCCTTCGCCGGGTTTAAGCGCAGTGTGAAGGGCTGAGCTAATTTAGATGATTGCAGGGCAAAGGTATGGTTACAATCTATAAGCTAATTCAATATACTCCTCGGATAATGAGAAATATGAAAGACCTGTCACCGCTCCCGCAAGCGCCGCCTACTGTTGAAAGGTTAACTATCACATTCAGATTAATATTAGGCAATTCTGTTTTTGGAAAGGGCGTCAAGGATGGCAAATTTGACCAGGACAACCCCTTTCAATAAACAGTGACCCCCAACCTATCAGCGGATCGTCATCGGTACAGCTCCCGGACCCTCCGGCTGTTATCCACAGGGACGTTTTATTCAGGCAGGGTTCACCTCACCATTTAGTTTTTTGTTCTTCTGATACATCATAAAATATTTTTTTTAAAATGGATCCGTTATTTTCAGCATCAGTTTTGATCAGTTTGTGTCACTTCCGTCAGCGATCAGTTATTTTTGTCTGGTGAAAAATGTACTGTTTGCAGGACTTTTCTTTCCAGTCGAAAATAACTGATCTCTGATGGAAGTGACACAAACTGATCACAACTGATGCTCAAAATAATGGATCCATTTTTAAAAAAATTTTTGGTTCTTCTGACAGATCAGAAGAACGGAGAGCTAAATGGTGATTGAATCTGGCTAAACATATATAGTACATACTGTAGCATTACACGGTGGCCGTTCATATGAATAGCCAAACATGGATAATCCGAGACTGAGGAGACGCTCAGCAACTATATGTTCTGACTAGAAGGACTCTTCATACAAATGATTTTGTGCTGGCACACTTTGCTCACAGCAATATTTGTCCGGCATATTTCCTAGGTAGAGGACGAATCTCTGCCAGACTCAATTGTAGTCAATAAGGTTGGCGGCCATTCCAGTAACGTCCAGCAATGCCGGATCTAGAAAACAGTCTACTGGAACTCCAGGCCTAACAAAACTCCTTAGAAACTGCTGGTGTTTTTTTTCTCTATACATCATTCAGTTTTTATAGAATTTTTTTGTGACTTTTTTTTTCTAAACAACAGTGTTAGAGACCTAACACGGATTATCTATAGCATTTACCAGTGAAGAAAAATGCCAGAATAAGCACAGGTGGGTTTTATGGACACCTGTGGTTTTTACAAGGTTTTTTTTCCGTTTTTGTTTTTTTTTTTTGCACCCTCCGGCGCAACTGTGTCTGAAATCTATCTAAAAAGTAATGCAAATAGGAGCAACTATGACTTCTACACTTTATTCTCACTAGATCGAAAAGAGAGCCATGTATACACTGATACATTACTGTATCAAAATACTAAGCAGAACTCGTCTTTGGGCCTCATTAACATAGCCGAGTTCAGCTTCGCATTTTGATACAATAATTTATGCGATTAAACGAAGTGACACTTGATAGAGACCAGATTAAGTAAGTCTCGCGATATTTGCTGAAACTTCAGAAATATTTCCGCGGAGGCCATGAATTTTACAGTAGGATAAAGCCAATATTCTTAAAGGGTTTCTGTCACCAGTTTTTTTGGTATGAATCAGGCTGACATTAGAGATGTGCTAATGTCACCTGATTCCAAATATATATCTGTTTTATTTACTGGTGCCCCCATTTTTATATAAAATGAACTTTTATTTCATGCTAATAAGGCTCCTAGGTGCAAGGGGCGTTACCTCTGCTCCTAGAGGCTCTGTTGATTGACAGGACCAGGCAGAGAAGAAACACTCCATTCACCATAGCTTGCAAGGACCTTCAATGATGTCATGACCATGTGATCAGTCACATGGTTAGGATCACACAAACAGCCTGTCTCCTCCTAAACCATGTGACTGATCACATGGTCATGACATCATTGAAGGTCCTTAAAAGCTATAGTGAATGGAGTGTTTCTTCTCTGCCTGGTCCTGTCAATCAACAGAGCCTCTAGGAGCAGGGGTAACGCCCCTTGCACCTAGGAGCCTTATTAGCATAAAATAAAAGTTCATTTTATATAAAAATGGGGGCACCAGTAAATAAAACAGATATATATTTGGAATCAGGTGACATTAGCACATCTCTAATGTCAGCCTGATTCATACCGAAAAAACTGGTGACAGAAACCCTTTAACCCAGTTTTCAAAAAAAATCAGATTCAGATACAGCAATCTGAAACCAATTTGCTCAACCCTACTAATGAACAAAAATACCAGTAGCAAAACACAATTGTGTGTCCTTTGATTCAAATTTTTCCTAGACCTTCAACTAACGTCTGGAGATGTTTTCTACCACAAAAAATGCACCAAAAATTCCAGTGCAAAAAACACAAAAGTGCAGAAAAATGCCACTAAAATCTATGTGGGAGTGTCGAGAGCTACGGGAGGCGCTCTCTCAAAAGTGTCAATTCATTCAGGTTAACTAATTAATAAGTACTTTTTTTTTGCAAATAAAGCTTATTGAGAGTACGTTGAAAAGTTACATTCTCATATCCCCTGATCTCATGACGATGTAGCCAATCACTGGTAGCAGTGGTACCAAATAAAAACCATGTACACACTGCTGGAACCAGGGGAATGTAGACTGGAAAACCTCCTTTCAATTCTCTGTATACTGTAAGCAGTCTACAGACACCAATCACCTGTGGACAGGTCCTCTGGTCTAGCAAGAGGTTTTTGGAAAGCATTTCTGTATAGTCTACTCAGTTGCTTAAAAATAAATATACAACCCAACCAAATTCAAAGGGGAAACCTATCATGAGTGGAATATTTGAGGTCCGTTTTTCTTGAATTGGCGTTGGCATTCTTTGTTCTAGATTTATCGTTCGTCGGACATTGATAAATGTGATGCATCTTTATGGCTACTTTCACATACAGTATGTGTTTTGGCATTCCGGTTGTGAGATCCAGCAGAGGATCTGAGGATTTGTCCCCATGCATTCTCAATGGAAAGAGTTCCTTTCAGGATGACTTCCTTTCCATCAGCATTCCGTTTCGTGACCGGACACAAAACCGCTGCAAAGTGTGGTTTTGTGTCCGGTCATCAAAACGGAACAAACCGGATCCATCACTAAAAACAATGTAAGGCCTCATGCACACGAACGTGTGCCGGCTGTGGCCGTGCTGCGGGCCGCGTACAGCGGGTCCGCAATAAACGGGCACCGGCCGTGTGCAGCCCGCATCACGGATTCGGACCCATTCACTTCAATGGGTCCGCGATCCGGGAGATGCGGAGCGGAGGCACGGATCGGAACCCCACGGAAGCACCCTCGGATGTGGATCGCGGACCCCATTGAAGTGAATGGGTCCGCGATACGCATGCGGTGGCCTCACAGTCAGTGCCCGTGCATTGCGGACCGCAGTTTGCGGCCCGCAGCACGGGCACGGCCGGCACACGTTCGTGTGCATGAGGCCTTAGTCAATGGTGACGGATTGGGTTTTTTAGGACCCGGTTTGTTGTGTTTCGATTTCACACAACTGCACCCTAAGGCTACATTCACATGACCGTAAGTGTTTTGCGGTCCGCAAATTTCGATCCGCAAAACACGGATACCAGCCGTGTGTGTTCTGCAATCTGCAGACCGCACATGGCCAGCGCTATATAGAGAATGCCTATTCTTGTCCACAACTGCGGACAGGAATTGCACATGCTCTATATTTTTTGCAGCAGCGCTGAACAGAACAACGGATGTGGATAGCACACGGTGTGCTGTCTGCATCTCTTGTGGCCCCATTGAAATGAATGGGTGCGTAACAGATGCGGATCCATTAATACGTTGGTGTGAATGCACCCTAACAGAAGGGATGCATCCTGATTTGCAATCAAAACGGAACCTTTTTGGTCAGGTTTTGAGATCCTCTGCCAGATCTCAAAACCTGAAACCAAAACGCATATGTGAAAGTAGCCGTGACCTAACACTTCTGTCTAGAAATGCTTCTCCAGTTTTTTACACCCCCTTTCCCTGCTGGAGTGAGTTTGCAACTTTTTTGTGACTATTTAAAAAACTCACAGTCTTAAATCTGAAGTGAAACCTATTAACATAGATAACCACATCCATTAGAGGTGGTGGAATGCAGAATGTCACAATTTTGTGTGGAAATACGCCTTATTTTGTGACTTTTTGAAGTTTTTAAATAATTTCCCCCATTGTTGCTGGACATCAGCTGGGGATCCTCCTTTGTTGATATCTGTGAAGAAGAACATCTGGTAAGCCCTGTCACCAATCATGAGCTCCTTTCCACACAATTCTGAGTGGTTAATCATTTCCAAAAAGTCTTGCATACTGTATCAGTCTGTGTAGTACAGTATACTGTATATGTGTATGCCATCTGTCTACCACATGTAGTTAATTGCACAAACACCTAGCCCAACAGTTGCATGCTCACTTTTCCACCTTCCGACTGCTTCACTTACCAATGACCAAAGAAGTACAGTTTGCCTGTATATGTGCTTATATATATAATTAGCTTTTTAGGTTAAAAATAAAAAAGATACTACCTGGGTCCCTACTGCAGTCTTCTTCCTGGACCCGGCTCTAGATACAGGAAATGGTATGGAAATGCCTGATAATTGGTTGCATGGCAGGCCCTAAATCCCAGAAATCTAGTACCCATAACTTGTAATATTGCACTCAAGAAAGCCATCCATACCCTTTTGAGGCCAACAATCAAAGGCAGGCCATACAAATAGAGAGCTGTCAGACAAATACTTGTTCAGCCAACAGTCATTCCTGACTGCCCATACACGAGCATGTATGTGTTTTCAGTAGAGAGAGAACTGTAGAATAGGGTCACAGCAAAAGGTAAATTATGTTAAATTGTTAAGTAAAAGTGTTCTGATTTACTGTATTTGTGAACCCAACAACATTGTATAGATAAGTCAGGGTTAAGACCGTGACTCAATCCCTTTTAGGTTGCCAGGAAATGGACCTGGGTCCACCACCTGGTTAGTTCAGCCTCTAGAGAATGTGTGCTTAGCTGAGGATGAGAGGGGATCTACTGCTTATTCCTCAGACCTAGACCTAAGTTCAGAGAACCTCCATCTCTGAGACATTTCCAGCCAAGAAAAAGTGCTCCAGAAAGAGAAAGCTGAAAAATTAGAGACTTTGCTGTTGTGAGAGGGAACATAGCTAATGCACCCTTCCACGTTTTAATATACTCTGGCCAGCCATATCTTAATTCTGTACCCCTCAGCCAGGGCATTACAGAAATATCTACTAAGAACCTCGCTGCCAGCCTAAGGTTCTGCAGATAGATAGATTTTAGAAAGATAAAGAGAAGGAGTACCACAACCCTCGTGCTGCTATCCTTACATTGCTATTGGGGAAGAACTGTACTGTGATCTGCTTGGAACTGTGCCTCTAAACTATTAGATTTACTACTACTCCTATTCTGCACTTTAGTAAAGAGATTTATTTATGTGCTGACCTGGTCAATGACTCCATCACCATATGCCGGCCACTGCATCCACTCTCATGTCTTGCACCCTGCCAAAACTTCACAACTACCACAAGACAGCAGCCCCAACATCAGGGTGCGCCTTGAGGGAAAAAAGGGTACGCCCTCTTGTCCTTGCATGGCCCTAGGGAGCATTGGTATGAGGATTGCCACTGTGATCCATATGTACAACTATCATTGCCAGAGCTACTACCACTCCCATCCTTCACTCGCTCCAGCTGGGCTCACTGTACTTCCAAACAGCTTTGGCAACCGTTTATCTCCCATGAGAATATGCTCTTTCCTTTTTTCCTCTAACATTATTGTTGGGGGAAAGCCGGTCAGTCCCACTAAAATCGGTGGGTTTGGCTAGCTTTACTCCGGTGTGTCTGACCATCTTAAAGTGGTTTTCCAACATTACTATGGTCTTTAACAGATATGATCGTGTAGTTGCTTACCTCATGTACATCTTCCCCATGCTTTTTTTTTTTTTAAATTCTCTCCTGAGCCATTTTCACCATGTAAACCAATCACTCTGGTTTGTTTCCATCCTGTATGTAGCACTTCCGCTTGTTGAATCCAACCAAACCCATGATGCACTTCTCCTTTCTCTGCCATAGCTTCAGCACCGCCCCTGATAACACCCAGCTAGTTTATAGCTCCTCCCACCCAGCTAGTTACATAGACACTTCCCTATCACTGCCCCGTCCATGGACATAACATCACAGGAAATAAGAAAGAGCTGCATGGACATGGTCAGGTGACCACAGCCCAGAACAGGAGATAGAAGCACCCAGCTAGTTACATAGGCACTCCCCTATCACAGCCCCTAAAAACGCCCAGCTAGGTCATAGCTCCTCCCACCCAGCTAGTTCGTTAGACACTTCCCTATCACTGCCCCTAACAATGCCCAGTTATTTTATAGCTCCTCCTGCCTAGCTACTTATATAGTAACATAGTTTATAAGGCCGAAAAAAGACATCTGTCCATCCAGTTCGGCCTGTTTTCCTACAAGTTGATCCAGAGGAAGGCAAAAATACCCTGTGAGGTAGAAGCCAGTTTTCCATACTTTAGGGAAAAAAATTCCTTCCCGACTCCAATCAGGCAATCAGAATTACTCCCTGTATCAACGACCCCTCTCTAGTAACTATAACCTGTAATATTATTACCCTCCAGAAATACATCCAGGCCCTTCTTGAACTCTCTTAGTGAACTTACCATCACCACCTCCTTAGGCAGAGAGTTCCATAGTCTCACTGCTCTTACCGTAAAGAATCCTCTTCTATGTTTGTGTACAAACCTTCTTTCCTCCAGACGCAGAGGATGGCCCCTCGTCACAGTCACAGTCCTGGGGATAAATAGATTGTGGGAGAGATCTCTGTACTGACCTCTGATATATTTATACATAGTTATTAGATCTCCCCTCAGTCGTCTTTTTTCTAAAGTGAATAAGCCTAATTTTGATAATCTTTCTGGGTACTGTAGTCCACCCATTCCAGTTATTACTTTAGTTGCCCTCCTCTGAACCCTCTCCAGCTCTGCTATGTCTGCCTTGTTCACAGGAGCCCAGAACTGTACACAGTACTCCATGTGTGGTCTGACTAGTGATTTGTAAAGTGGCAGGACTATGTTCTCATCACGGGCATCTATGCCTCTTTTGATGCAGCCCATTATCTTATTGGCCTTGGCAGCAGCTGTCTGACACTGGTTTCTGCAGCTTAGATTTCTGTTCACTAAAATTCCTAGGTCCTTTTCTATGTCAGAGTTACCCAATATTTTACCATTTAGTATGTACTGGTGACTTGCATTATTCCTTCCCATATGCATAACTTTACATTTGTCAGTGTTAAACCTCATCTGCCACTTCTCTGCCCAAGCCTCCAGTCTATCCAGATCCATCTGTAGCAGTGTACTGTCCTCTTCTGTGTTAATTACTTTACACAGTTTAGTGTCATCTGCAAAAATTGATATTTTACTGTGCAAGCCTTCTACAAGATCATTAATAAATATATTGAAGAGAATAGGGCCCAATACTGACCCCTGTGGTACCCCACTAGTTACAGTGACCCAATCTGAGTATGTACCATTAATAACCACCCTCTGTTTTCTATCACTGAGCCAGTTACTTACCCACATACAGACATTTTCTCCCAGGCCAAGCATTCTCATCTTATATACTAACCTTTTATGTGGTACAGTGTCAAATGCTTTGGAGAAGTCCAGATATACGACATCCATTGATTCGCTGCGGTCCAGTCTAGAACTTACCTCCTCATAGAAACTGATTAAATTGGTTTGACATGACCGATCCCTCATGAAGCCATGCTGATATGGAGTAATTTGCTTATTTTCATTGAGGTACTCCAAGATAGCATCTCTTAGAAAACCCTCAAACAGTTTACCCACGACAGATGTTAAACTTAGTCACTGCCCTATCACTGCCCCTAACAACACCCAGCTAGTTTATAGCTCCTCCCACCCAGCTAGTTACATAGACACTCCCCTATCACTGCCCCTAACAACACCCAGCTAGGTTATAACTCCTCTCACCAGCTTGTTACATAGACCCTCCCCTATCACTGCCCCATCCATGGACATAACATCACAAGAAATAAGAAAGAGCTGCATGGACACGGTCATGTGACCAAAGCCTAGAAAAGGAGATAGGAGCCATCAAGGTAAAAGAAACACATTACAAAATGGCAACTACCTTCATAAATAAGTATATTAAAGGATGTTGATGCAAACCAGAAAACCCCTTTAAAACAAAACTGTGAATATCAAAAAGAACCATTAATCCTGCAGCAAATATATCACGTAGATAGGCAAAACACGTAGAGAGGAAAGACTGAATTGACAGTGTTCTCTTTCATCATTCCAGTGGTCAAGTTCAAAATAGAAATAATTTATAACCTGTGATTTAAAAATTAGCCTCCTGCCAATTAATCAATTACTCCGGAGTAATCAATGTGCGGTGCTAACAATTAGTTGACATTTCACTCCCAATCTGGCAAATGCATTTGATTTCAGGGTTAAGTGTGAGATAAAGTGTCTCTCAGAGAGGAGAAAAGTGCTTTTCATCCGGCTAATGATGAAAGGCTAAATAACATAGAAATAAGAATGATTCTGACCCGATGTCCCAAAGTGAGCCGAGATGATAAAACAATGGCACATTATATAGTACTTCAACGGCTTTAATTATTTTAATGAACTTTTTTAATATACATTTTGTAATAAGAAAAAAGGTCACGAATAATTAGTTTTGGAAATTTTTCAAAAGTAAGAAAAGAAAGGTGTTAATCTTAGATACTGTACATCACGCCGAATGTGTTTGTTCTTATTATCGACAGAAAAAAAACTTCATAGGTTTTAGATACTGTTACTGAAAATGTATCTTCTTATAATTCATCATTGCCAAAATCTTTACTTTTTTAAAGAAGCATTCCCTCAGAAATGTATATTCTATGACCTGTTAGAAAGGTAGATGATGTAATCTGTAGAGAAGGTAATCTTCTTACTGGTGACTTTATTTGTGAGTTATAGCCTCCATTCTCCTCCTCAGCTGTCATGTGACCAGCACTCTGATCTCCAACTATTCATTCCTATGAGACTGAGAGTGAGGGTCCCATAGGAATACACAGAGAAACTATCTTCCTGTCCACATATAAGAAGCTGTGTTATTTGGAAAGTCAGAGTGTTGGGTCACATGGCACAGCTGAGGATCAGAAGGGAGGGGATACCTCACAAATACAGTCATTGGTAAGAAGATTACTTTCACTACAGTCTACACTATATACCTTTCCAATGGGTCAGGGAATAAAAATTTTGTGGTAGTGTTTCTTTAATTTCCCTAATGTTTTTTTTTTGGGAGTGACAATGTGACTGTGAATCTCTGTGTCAGCTCTTCTGTCTATAACAGTTCTGCGAGTTCGGCCCCTGAAAAAGTATACACCCCCTGAGAAAGGGCATGCCCCCTGAGATGCCAGCTTGAAATAAGTCTAGCAGAGCAATTGGAGCAATGAATGTGGAGATCGCTGGATCCATGTGAGGTACAGGGCTGATTCTAGCTTTGCTAGAGAGAGATTGTGATGTATTATATGATGTCTGATTTTCATTTTTACATTAAAGAGGACCTTTCAACACTCCTGACATGCCTGTTTTAATAGCGTCATGCATTCCCCATGTAATAACAATTCTGGAGCATCTATTCTTATGGCTCTATGTTGTGCCATTCCTGTATTATTTCTACTAGAAGTTATGAATGAATTGCTAGCAGTCTTCATTAAGGGTACAGAGGGGAGGTAACCGGTTGGAGGTGTGTCCCTGCACAGTCTGAAAATGGAAACACTGATTGGATAGAGTGAGTCTGTGCAGTTACACACCCCCAACTGGTTACCACCCCTCTGTACCCTTACTGCAGACTGCTACCAATTCATTCATATCTTCTAGAAGAAATAATAAAGGAATGGCACAACATAGAGCCATAAGAATAGATGTTCCAGAATTGTTATTACATGGGGAATGCATGAAGCTATTAAAACAGACATGTCAGGAGTGGTGAAAGGTCCTCTTTAATCATGGGATAACCCCTTTAATGCAATACTATCTGTACTGAGAACAGAAGGCCCATCTACAGTGGGACATAGCCAGATATGATGATGTCTGGGTGTGAGCTGTGCTCATTGAATGGCCTCTATTTCCTAGCACATCGACAATAACACCCATATTAAAACAATATTTGTGCTTCCATTCAGACATGAAGAAAGATCATGTTTGTTTCCGTGCTCTCATAAATAACGCCGTTGACTCTGTCAACAGATTAGCTGCAAATTAACAGATCTGGGAGAAAGTACATTAAAAGTTCCATTAATTTTTAGACTGAGCTAATGACATTTTTGTTTAAATAATTTCCTAGTGTTCAGCCAAGAGTCATAATTGGTTTGGACAGATTAGGGCACCGGCGGGTGACTATGGGCTGCACAGCAAATACAAATACACATCATTCTGTATTTATTACCCTGTGGGGATTAGAGGGAGAGTTCACCTCACTTACCAATTTATACGCAAATCTTGCTGAAATCCTTCCAAGAGCTGAAACCTTTAGTTTATAAATTCATTTAGCGTAACTTTTGGACCATGAGTTGTATATCACAGTCATACATGTGTGTAAATAACGCTCGTATCGGGCGGCATTTTAGAAATCCCTACGTGGATCATGCTGAAATTCAATGCAGAGGTGAAAGGTGCATGCTGGCAGCCAAACACTACTGAGAATAATTTCACTTACGGTTTTATTTAAAAAAAAAAATCTGGATACCTTCAATCTTTTACGTTATACAGGGCTGTTAAAGGGGTTTTTCTAGCCCCATGATTTTTTCCAGTGCCATAAAATAAGAAAAGAAGTAAGAGCTCATGCACATGAACATATTTACTTTCCATGTCCGTTCCGGTCTTTTTTGCGGACCATCTACAGAACCATTCATTTCAATAGTCCACACAATAAAACAAAAAACGGAAGTTATCCCGTGTGCATTCTGTTTCCGTATGTCTGTATGTCTGTTCCGCAAAACAATAGAACATGTCCTATTAGGGCTCATGCACACAACCATATGTATTTTGTGGTCCGCAAAAAACAGATCCAGACAAGAAGTGGCCAATACTTGTCACGCTCGGGTGTGGGGGGAAAAGCCACACCGAGCGTATGAGGGATGGGAACAGACAAAACCAGGGAACTGGTCACCTCCTGCAGGGGACCCTAAGACTAGGCCCTAGCTGGCTACCAGTATGAACTAACCCGGGTGGTAGGAAAGCTCATACACAGGAACCTAATCTGAGTAAACCCTAGAACACCCTGCAGTCTAATGACACAAGAGAGTAACCTGTTCCTCCAAGCGTAAGGAGGAACAGGAGACTCAAACAGGAATAACCAAAGGAAGGGAAAACACTTAACTTTAAGTAGAACTCAGCAACAGGATCTCAGCCGAGATCCACACCACTCTCAACAGGTATGTAGCAGATATAAACCGCAAGGGATACTGGGAGAGGAAGAGGTAAGTAGGAGACAGCTAATTGCCAAGCGGCAACAGCTGAGGGAAAGGGGTGTGGAGAACAGCACCCAAACCACAGGGAATAGCCTGTCAAACCTGTCACTTAGAAAGCCGCGCAGAACGTCTGATTCCAGACGCAAGACCACTCGTGACATTACCCCCCCTTTTACGGGTGACCTCCGGGCACCCAGGACCAACTTTATCAGGGTGACATCTGTGAAAGGCTTTTACCAAACGACTGGCATTCACGTCAGATGCCGGTACCCATGACCTCTCCTCAGGACCATAACCCTTCCAATGAACCAGATATTGAAGGGTCCCACGAAGAACTCGAGAATCAATGATCTTGACAATCTGAAATTCCAAATTACCATCCACCAAGACAGGCGCGGGTGGCAAGGGAGATGGCTCCAGAGGTTCAACATACCTCTTCAACAAACATCTGTGAAACACATTATGGATTTTCAGGGCCTGCGGAAGTTCAAGACGAAATGCTACAGGATTAATAATGGCCGTGATTTTATATGGGCCAATAAATCTTGGACCCAACTTCCATGAAGGAACTTTCAACTTAATGTTCCTAGTAGACAGCCACACAGAATCACCCACATTTAGGTCCGGACCATTCATGCGTCTCCTGTCAGCCACACGTTTGTACTTGTTACCCATATTTATCAAGTTACTTTGAATTTTTCGCCATATGGAAGACAATGATGACGAAAAACGTTCTTCCTCAGGAATACCAGAAGTATCAGAACCACAAAATGTGCCAAACTGCGGGTGAAAGCCATATGCACCAAAAAATGGTGACTTACCAGTGGAGTCCTGTCTGCGATTATTTATGGCAAACTCAGCCACAGACAAAAACGAGGACCACTCCTCCTGGTTCTCAGAGACAAAGCATCTCAAATAAGCCTCCAGATTCTGATTGGTACGCTCAGTCTGTCCATTCGTCTGGGGATGAAAGGCAGAAGAGAAAGACAGTTGTACCCCGAGCCGAGTACAGAACGCCCTCCAGAATCTGGACACAAACTGAGTCCCACGATCAGAGACAACGTCAGTGGGAATGCCATGAAGTTTCACAATATTGTCAACAAACACTTGTGCAAGAGTTTTAGCATTGGGGAGTCCGGGTAATGCAATAAAGTGCGCCATTTTACTAAAACGATCTACAACCACCAGAATAACTGTCTTACCAGACGACTCAGGCAGATCAGTGATGAAGTCCATGGATAGGTGAGTCCATGGTCTGGACGGGATGGGTAATGGAAGTAGGGGTCCAGAAGGACGAGTATGTGTCACCTTAGAGCGTGCGCAGACACTACAGGCTGACACATATTCCTCAACACACTTACGCAGACCTGGCCACCAGAATCTACGAGAGATGAGGTCGACAGTGGATTTACTCCCAGGGTGTCCCGCAAGCACCGAAGAATGATGCTCCTCAAAAACCTTATAACGCAAATCAGAAGGAACAAACAACTTCCCGGGAGGGCAAGACTCCGGCGCATCTCCCTGGGCCTCAAGCACTTTAGCCTCAAGATCAGGGTAAAGAGCGGATATCACCACTCCTTCAGACAGTATAGGGCTAGGATCTTCAAAATCACCACCCCCGGGAAAACTACGTGACAAGGCATCCGCCTTCACATTCTTAACCCCAGGACGGTATGTGACAATGAAATTGAATCTGGTGAAGAACAAAGACCATCTGGCCTGCCTCGGATTAAGTCGTCTAGCCGACTCCAGGTAAGCCAGATTTTTGTGATCAGTGAATACCGTGATTGGATGATTCGCCCCTTCCAACCAATGACGCCATTCCTCAAAAGCCAACTTAATGGCCAGTAACTCTCGGTTACCCACATCATAATTTCTCTCCGCCACAGAGAGTTTCTTCGAAAAAAAAAGCACATTTCTCTAATTTTGCATACAACTTGTTATCTCTTAAAATTTGCAACACCTGCCTCACGTGATCCTGATGTGTCACAATATCTGGAGAATAGATTAGTATGTCATCCAAATACACGACTACAAACCTCCCCACAAGATGATGAAAAATGTCATTAACAAAATGCTGGAAGACAGCAGGAGCATTGGTCAACCCAAAAGGCATGACCAGGTTCTCAAAGTGGCCCTCAGGAGTGTTAAAGGCCGTCTTCCATTCATCCCCTTCCTTGATCCTGACCAGATTATATGCCCCCCTTAAGTCCAACTTGGAGAACACCTTGGCATCCACAATCTGGTTAAACAAGTCAGGAATCAAAGGAAGGGGTACGGATCACGGACAGTAATCCTATTGAGTTCACGGAAATCCAGACATGGCCTAAGGGATCCGTCCTTTTTTTTAACAAAAAAGAACCCTGCTGCCACAGGAGATTTGGAAGGCCTAATATGTCCTTTGGCCAAACTCTCAGCAATATATTCCTTCATGGCCGTTCTCTCAGGTCCAGAAAGGTTATACAGCCTAGATTTAGGCAATCTTGTTCCAGGGATAAGATTGATAGGACAATCGTATTCCCGGTGAGGGGGTAAATCCTGACATCCACCTTCAGAAAATACATCAGAGAAATCCGATATAAAAGAAGGAAGAGTCTTAGTGGTTAAAGCAGAAAAAGATGTATTAAGGCAATTGTCAACACAATAATCGCCCCAATCCACAATTTGTCTAGTATGCCAGTCAATGGACGGATTATGTTTGCTTAACCACGGTAAACCCAGAACCACAGGAGCAGGAAGACCTTCCAACACAAAACATAAAATAAGCTCCTGATGAAATTCACCCACTCTTAATTTGATATCATGCACCATCTGAGACAAACACTTCTGAGAGAGAGGTGCAGAATCAATGGCAAACACAGAAATCCTCTTATCCAAAGAACTTGGTGACAATCCATGCATACGGACAAACTGAGCATCAATCAAGTTCACCCCTGCCCCGCTGTCAATAAACACCTCAATTTTCACAACCTTTGATTCTAGCGCCACCTCGGCAGTCAGGAGAAAACGGGTACTGCAGGATGAAGACAAATGCACATTTTCAGTCTCCCTACCCACTCCACCAAGAGTGAGATGAGAATTCAACGCCCCCTTTTCTTTTCTCTCCTTTAGAGATAGGAAGCATGGACATACACTGATAAAGTGTCCTTTCTGACCACAGAAAAAACACACTCCCTTTTTATTACCAAGATGTTTACGGGTGGATACAGGAGTGGCTCCCCCTAATTGCATAGGTTCATCCCCAGACATCAACCTAGGGGAATATTCACCCGAAGTGTCATAGGAAGCTGGTACACTATGTGATAGTACGTCCTGAGAGCGGGGGCCCCTAGATCGCTCTCTCAGGCGCCTATCCATGCGTACAGCAAGAGACATAGCGGCTTCCAAAGACACAGGAGTCTCCTGAAAGGCCAAAGCGTCCTTCAGCCTTTCAGACAAACCTTGACAGAATTGGCTACGTAAAGCCGGATCGTTCCATTCAGTATTGGTCGCCCACCTCCGAAACTCAGAGCAATAAGTCTCAACCGGCCGCTTACCCTGACAAAGGTTACGTATCTGGGTCTCCGCCAGGGAGATACGATCCGGGTCATCATAGATAATCCCTAGGGTCTTGAAAAATTCATCTACCGACCGGAGAGACAGCGATCCAGCCGGTAGAGAAAAGGCCCATGACTGCGCATCCCCTTTAAGCAGCGAGATGACCACACCAACCCTCTGTTCCTCATTACCAGAAGAACGTGGACGCAGTCTGAAATACAATTTGCACGCCTCCCTAAATAGAACAAAATTATCACATTCCCCAGAAAATCTATCCGGGAGGGGGACCTTAGGCTCCAAACAGGCCTGACACTCAGCACCCCCAGAACCACCAGCCTGTGGTCTCTGAATCTGGTTGCGGATGTCAGCCACCTCCAAGCTGAGTCCCTGCAGCCGTTCAGCCAGTGTAGCAATAGCATCCATGTCAGCACAAAAATGACATAAATTTTTGTTAGTGGCGGTTTATAATGTCACGCTCGGGTGTGGGGGGAAAAGCCACACCGAGCGTATGAGGGATGGGAACAGACAAAACCAGGGAACTGGTCACCTCCTGCAGGGGACCCTAAGACTAGGCCCTAGCTGGCTACCAGTATGAACTAACCCGGGTGGTAGGAAAGCTCATACACAGGAACCTAATCTGAGTAAACCCTAGAACACCCTGCAGTCTAATGACACAAGAGAGTAACCTGTTCCTCCAAGCGTAAGGAGGAACAGGAGACTCAAACAGGAATAACCAAAGGAAGGGAAAACACTTAACTTTAAGTAGAACTCAGCAACAGGATCTCAGCCGAGATCCACACCACTCTCAACAGGTATGTAGCAGATATAAACCGCAAGGGATACTGGGAGAGGAAGAGGTAAGTAGGAGACAGCTAATTGCCAAGCGGCAACAGCTGAGGGAAAGGGGTGTGGAGAACAGCACCCAAACCACAGGGAATAGCCTGTCAAACCTGTCACTTAGAAAGCCGCGCAGAACGTCTGATTCCAGACGCAAGACCACTCGTGACAATACTGTTCCAGTGCGTGCACCTTTGTGCAGAGACCACAGGGGAGGGGGAAATGTATCACACCCTGCACTCCTGAAGTCTTCAGAAAGTCACAAAATAAAGCATTTTTATACCACTCACTCCAGTTTTGAAAAGCAGGTAGAAAACTGGGCACAGTTAGCTATTTAATGAGCTACACTCCAGATTTAACACTGGGACTTTTTTTAAAAAAATCCCCCCAAAAAGTCCCAAAGCCAGAAAACTGGTGTGGCATTTCTAGGCATTTCTAAAGATAAACCAAATTTAACAAACATGTGCCATTGGATAAATCTGGTGCAAAGAACGTCTACACAGACTTAAAACCTATGGACACCTTCGGGGCATTTTTTTTATGATTGTATTTTACGCCTTTTCGACTAAAAATCATTTTTTCAATTGGTCTCTATTAAAAAGGCTCAGCTGTTTCTGAGATACAAGGGTTAAAAATCAGTGCATTTGCAAGCTGTCACAGTCTGTTTTCTTTGAATCCCATCATCTGATGGCTCATATGTAGCTCTTATCTCTGATCTCCGGACCTCATAAACACTTATTTAAGCCTTATTCTTATCAGTAGTGTACAAGCCACAGATGTACCCCCAGGATACACATCCCTAAAAAAGGCTACCTCACGTATGCTGAGGCTGAGCACAATATTGTTCTGAAATTGTCCTCAGATCAGTCAACAGTGGTTGCAAAGACTATTTACTTTGCTGTTATGAGCCATATTCAACATCAAAGTAGTGACCAAATGGTAATATCACAACCAAATGTAGGAATAGAATAAAGTACAGTACAGTAGTGACCATCCATACGCCTTTTTATGGCAGTCACTAAGGGGCCTGGGTCCCCCATGGAGGGGGGCCTGGCTCTCATATGAGAGCCGCGCGCCTGCTCTAACAATCCGGACTTTACATGCCATGGGCAATGGCGCCCGCCGCATGTAAAGTGTTGACAGAGGGAGCGGACTGCGACATGCGATCGCAGGGTCTCAATGTGTGTAAAGGCTGGCTGAGGTTTGATATAGGCCTCACACCAGCCTTGACTATTTTCCAGCAGGCTGTCCCTCTGACAATGTCACTTGCAGGTGTGTGGGGGAAAACCAAACCGAGCGTAGGAGGGAAAGATTAGGCCTAGAAACTAAGGAAGGAAGATGGACACCTCCTAAAGGAATCCCTGGCTCAATTCCTGTCTATCTACCAGTATGAACAGGCCTCAAATGTAGGCAAGTTCATACACAGGAAACTAAACACCGAACTGACCCAATAGGACCCTGGAACTAATGACAGGAATGAGTCTACCTGTTCCTCCAAAAGGAAGGATGAACAGGAGTCTCCCTTAGGCCTAATAACAAAACAACAGGGAAAAGTAACGAAACACACAGAAAAAGAAACTTATCTTTCAATGAAGAAATGGAGGCTCCAGGGTCTCGGCTGAGAACCAAACTACTGCTCACCACTACAACAACTGAAGTTATAAACCGCAAGGAATAGTGGGAGAAGAAGCAATAAATAGGGGAGGGACAATTACCACACCAGGAACACCTGAGGGAAAAGGGTGTGGTAAATACCAACAACAAAAAAAGGAAAACGTCAGATTATACCACGTGTTGCCAATCTGACAGACCTCCTGTTACCTGTCACAGGAATGTCCGTGACAGACAAGCACTGACATTAAAATGCAATGTACTATAGGGATAGTGCATTGTATTTTAAAGGGAATCAAAATGTTGTCCGTTATAATTAAAATACGTTTTTCAATGAAAAAATTGCAAAAAAAAAGAATCTCCCCCATATGTTTGGTATTGTCACTTCTGTAATGACCCACAGTACACAAATATCATGTAAATTATCCCCTACGGTGAACGCCGGAAAATAAAAACGTTTGGTCAGTAAGGCCCAAAACAGGCTGGTCACTAAGGGGTTAAGAGAATGGTCTGAAGGAATAATTAACAGGATAATGTGTACTGAGAGCCCACTTGGCCATAGATCTTCTATTCCAGATCTGTGGTCTCAAAGCTGTAGCCCTCCGGTTGTTGTAAAACTACAGTAAAACTCCCAGTAAATGCTGTTTAAAAATATCTGTTTTGGTTAAGAACTAGGATCTCCTTGTGAATGTCTTTAGAAAGGGACCTTCCAGAAATCTTGATCCATGCATTTTTCACCATCCTCAGCTGGAACAGAGCATGTTTCCTTGTCTGTTCTGTTATTTATTGAGGCACTATCGTATTACTGCCCCAATAAAATCTCATATCGGGCCATGTTTATATTTAGCTAAGGGATTATTAGGCATTGATTGTAAAATGACAAGACTGATTGAAGAGCATATAAATGTGTAGAAGTAATCTTAATAAATGATATCAATGACTCTTTGGGGATAACTCTTTGACCACTTGAAGTGTACCTCCAATTACAATCAACTTTTCAGAAATAAATTGTATAAGCAAAGAAAAAATTTTGTAATATATATTATTACTGAAAAATGCCTCTTTCTTCACCTGGCAAATGACTTTTATCTTCCTCCTGCTTCCGGCACTGATCATTCACTGATTAAATCAATAACATAGCAGAAAGAGATGAAGGATTTTGGCTTCACTGAAGGATTACATTACAGTTGCTGCCAAATAGAAGTCTCTGAAAATGCAAGAGGGATAAGAAGGTGGGATAGGGAAATTATGCTCTTCTCTCTCTCTCTCTCTCTCTCTCTCTCTCTCTCTCTCACACATACACACGCACACTGAAGCAGCAGTAGCATGGAGAACATTTAGCACCAGTAATGAGCAATGTAGTTATGAATGTAGTACTGGGGTGAGGTAGTAAAACACTAAAAGCAGCAATAGCAGTTCTCTTCATGTCTGTCTCTGTTATACGTCGCCTGCCGTGTGTGAATTAGGACTTATTCATTGTAGCTCACAGCACCCTCTGGCACTCTAGGGGTTAACACCCTCTTGCTCTGTGTGCAGGTGCTGGGCTGTGTGGTGCTATTAGCCCTGCTATATATCTTGTGCTGTATGTCCCAATAGGTCTCAAAAGATCCACTACTTTGTGTAGTTCCAGCGGCGGAGCCGAATCGCGGGGAGTGTCAAACCACTGTAGAACAGATATGGCCTATCCTGAGGATAGCACATCAACAGTAAACAGTAAAGTGGACAATCCCATTCAGTCATGCTCCCATTTTTCCAATATTTCTTGCCTACCTACTCAATGTGTGTAAGCAAGAAGTAAGGGATAGCTAGAAGTGAGTATAACTGTAGGATCTGACTACACAGGGTTGGTTTGTAGTCTGTATCCATGGAGACGCATAGGCCTGCATATGTATGCCTGTAGCTGTATATACAAAATAGTAGATTTTTATGCAAGACTATTTTCACAGTTGCTTCAATTGCTGTTCACTGAAGCACTAAAAATTGTTGCAAAGGTGGACTTACCCTATAAGTATCATATCCACAAATGGATAGCGTCTACCTGGCCATATTAGTTGTGCAAGTCTGGAACTGGAATTTTCAAGAGATGTGATCTGACAGATTGGAAGCCAGGTTGGTATATTATTAACATACAGGGTAGGCCCTGGAAAAAAAAAAACTAAAAGTGACTCCGTGTTGTAGGCAGGGCCAAACTTACAGAAGGCAGGGCCAGAATAAATAGGCAGGGCCAACATAAGTAGGCGGGGCCAGAAATACTGTAGTGCAGCACAAAACACTGCCCCCGCCGCAGTATTCAACTCTATCACTGCCCTGACGACGGCAATACAGTTGAATGCAAGAGGACACTTTCTTCTGCCAGCCAGGTGAAGTACCAGAAACTCCTAGCATTAATTAATGCTGAGAGCATCAGATCACTATGTACCCGACCCGTGTCCATGAGGAGGGCTTGGGTGGCCCCCTGGGCATAGGCCCAGCAGGAAATTTCCCTCTAGGGTCTATGGCCAGTCCAGCTCTGGTAACATAACATAGTTTATCATATTTACCGCTAGATGAGCATACACGAAAATAACACACAAACCTTCTAATTAAAAGCGTATTTATTTGCTGTCTAAGTGTTGTTTTTTTCAGTTCTTATTGATTTATTATACAATCAAAAAATGAAATGAAAAGCTGAATTAATGTATTTCCAGACAGTCAGAGGATTTGTCACATCACCTTTTACCTCAAATTTTCCAGGTGATTATGAGTCATGACGCAACAAATCTTTTTACAAGTTTTTAAAACTTGGTAAATTAAAATTCTATTAGGTAATCAAAGGCATTACTAATACATCGCAGATCACGAGTCACGACCAGTGCGCAGATGATTTATATTCCAAAATTCAAAGTACAAATAAATAGATAAATAAACTTAATCATCATTCGGTTCAATAGGGGAACAGGGAAAGTACATTTGTCAGCTAAAATCTTTATTTAGTTAAATGTCTAGAGTACGATCACAGGGCGGACTTTCCATGCGTATTTCAATATGTAGTAACACACAGACTAGACATTGTGGAAAAAAAGGGACATGCTCATTCTTGCTTTGATTTCCCCAATGGATTAGCTCCAATTAAAGGGGTATTCTCATCTTGGACAATGGGGGCATATCGCTAGGATATGCCCCCATTGTCCTATAGGTGCGGGTCCCGCTGCTGGGACCCGCACCTATATCGAGAACGGGGCCTCCAAAGTGAAGAAGTGCGCACCGCGCAAGCGTGGCCCGCTCTCCATTCACTTCTATGGGGCCGCCGCAAATAGCCGAGCGCTGGCTCGGCTATCTCCGTCGGCTCCATAGAAATGAATGGGAGCGCACTGCGCATGCACGCCCACCGCTCCCATTCATTTCTATGGAGCCGACGGAGATAGCCGAGCCAGCGCTCGGCTATTTGCGGCGGCCCCATAGAAGTGAATGGAGAGCGGGCCGCGCTTGCGCGGTGCGCACTTCTTCACTTTGGGGGCCCCGTTCTTGATATAGGTGCGGGTCCCAGCGGCAGGACCCGCACCTATAGGACAATGGGGGCATATCCTAGCGATATGCCCCCATTGTCCAAGATGAGAATACCCCTTTAAGGATACGCAGCATGAATAAACAGTCACCCTCAGATTTCTGCTGCACTTTAATCCGCAGTGTGAACATATCCTAATAACACTAGAATGAAATAATTATCTTGTAAAAATTATGGGGGTCACCCTCCTACCTCCCTTAAAGTGTAACTGCCATTTCACTACCAAAAATGAAATTCCTAACATACAGTGCCTTGCGAAAGTATTCGGCCCCCTGGAACTTTTCAATCTTTTGCCACATTTCAGGCTTCAAACAAAAAGATATAACATTTTAAATTTTTGGTACAGAATCAACAACAAGTGGGTCACAATTGTGAAGTGGAACGAAATTTATTGGATCATTTAAAGGGTTTCTGTCACCAGATCTGGGCATATTAAACAGGATGACATTTGCAATGTGCAAATGTCACCTGATGCCCAATCTGGTATTGTTTTTTACATCGGTGCCGCCGTTTTTGTGAAAAAAGCATTTTTATATTATGCAAATTAGGCTTACTAGGTGCAAGGGGCGGTTACCCTGCACCTAGTAAGCGCCGTTTCTCTACCTCCTGGCACGCCTCCATAGTCTTGATTGACAGGGCCAGGCAGCTTGTTCGCTCTTCTGCCGGCCCTGTCCTCGCTACAAATCCCGCGCCTGCGCCGTGCGGAAGAAAATCGGCACAGGCGCAGTGAGTGGCGCTGGCCGCCGGGCTCCCGGCTACCTCACTGCGCCTGCGCCGATGATGCCGGGTGTACTCTGACGTCATTGGCGCAGGCGCAGTGAGGTAGCCGGGAGCCCGGCGGCCAGCGGCACCCACTGCGCCTGCGCCGATTTTCTTCCGCACGGCGCAGGCGCGGGATTTGTAGCGAGGACAGGGCCGGCAGAAGAGCGAACAAGCTGCCTGGCCCTGTCAATCAAGACTATGGAGGCGTGCCAGGAGGTAGAGAAACGGCGCTTACTAGGTGCAGGGTAACCGCCCCTTGCACCTAGTAAGCCTAATTTGCATAATATAAAAATGCTTTTTTCACAAAAACGGGGGCACCGATGTAAAAAACAATACCAGATTGGGCATCAGGTGACATTTGCACATTGCAAATGTCATCCTGTTTAATATGCCCAGATCTGGTGACAGAAACCCTTTAAACTTTTTTTTGTAATATTAAAACTGAAAAGTGGGGCGTGGAAAATTATTCGGCCCCCTTGCATTAATACTTTGTTGCGCCACCTTTTGCTGCGATTACAGCTGCGGTCTCTTGGGGTATGTCTCTATCAGTTTTGCACATCTAAAGACTGAAATTCTTGCCCATTCTTCCTTGCAAAACAGCTCGAGCTCTTTGAGGTTGGATGGAGAGCGTTTGTGAACAGCAGTTTTCAGCTCTTTCCACATAGTCTCAATTGGATTCAGGTCTGGACTTTGATTTGGCCATTCTAAGACCTGGATACGTTTATTTTTGAACCATTCCATTGTAGATTTTGCTTTATGTTTGGGATCATTGTCTTGTTGGAAGATAAATCTCCGTCCTAGTCTCAGGTCTTTTGCAGACTCCAACAGGTTTTCATCCAGAATGGTCCTGTATTTGGCTCCATCCATCTTCCCATCAATTTTAACCATCTTCCCTGTCCCTGCTGATGAAAAGCAGGCCCAAACCATGATGCTGCCACCACCATGTTTGACAGTGGGGATGGTGTGTTCAGGGTGATGAGCTGTGTTGCTTTTATGCCAAACATTTCATTTTGCATTGTTTCCAAAAAGTTCGATTTTGGTTTCATCTGACCAGAGCACCTTCTTCCACATGTTTGGTGTGTCTCCCAGGTGGCTTGTGGCAAACTGTAAACCAGACTTTTTATGGATATCTTTGAGAAATGGTTTTCTTCTTGCCACTCTTCCATAAAGGCCAGATTTGTGAAGTGTTCGACTGATTGTTGTCCTATGGACAGACTCTCCCACCTCAGCTGTAGATCTCTGCAGTTCATCCAGAGTGATCATGGGCCTCTTGGCTGCATCTCTGATCAGTCTTCTCTTTGTTTGAGATGAAAGTTTAGAGGGACGGCCGGGTCTTGGTAGATTTGCAGTGGTCTGATACTCCTTCCATTTCAATATGATTGCTTGGGATGTTTAAAGCTTGGGAAATCTTTCGGTATCCAAATCCAGCTTTAAACTTCTTAACAACAGTATCACGGACCTGCCTGGTGTGTTCCTTGGTCTTCATGATGCAGAACCCTGAGACTATCACAGAGCAGGTGCATTTATATGGAGACTTGATTACACACAGGTGGATTCTATTTATCTTCATCAGTCATTTAGGACATTCAGAGATCCTCAATGAACTTCTGGAGTGAGTTTTCTGAACTGAAAGTAAATGGGCCGAATAATTTTGCACGCTCAACTTTTCAGTTTTATTATTACAAAAAAAGTTTAAATGATCCAATAAATTTCGTTCCACTTCACAATTATGACACACTTGTTGTTGATTCTTCACCAAAAATTTAAAATGTTATATCTTTTTGTTTGAAGCCTGAAATGTGGCAAAAGGTTGAAAAGTTCCAGGGTGCCGAACACTTTCGCAAGGCACTGTATGTGATGCTGAAGGGAAGATATTCATGAAGCTTTATTTTTCAGTTAATTTTACCTTTCTGATGTCTGTATTCAGCCCTTAGCAACCCTATTTCTCTGTGCCTCTATTTCAGCATCTTCCTAAGATGGCCTCTGCTGCTCTTCCTGTGGTGATCTTTGCCCTGTCCTTGAGGCCATCCTGTATTTCCCTCACTTCCCATAAGCTTTTGCTCCCCCCACATGAACTAGCAGGACCAATCAGAATGCAGATGATAACCTCTCCCACTACCCCAGAGCAGTATGTATCATCTCACATACAGCAAGAGACAGACAAGACCAATCAGAATGCAGATAACTTCCCCACTACCCAACATCAGTATGTATCCTCTCACATACAGCTAACCAGAGACAAACCCTGCAATTACATGAAGTCAGTAATAAATCAAAGCATTTGTTTTAGCCTCTTAATAGTCACCTGTGAGAAGCTGCTCCCTCATTCTCTTCCATACTGACAGGGGGGGGGGGCACTGCTTTAGCTCATATCTCTGGTTTGGTACCAGCTATAGATATGGGCTTTAAATTATCTTATTCTGTCTTGTATGAAAGCCTGGAATGTCAGCTTTCAAACAATACAAGTTGTATGTTTCTACCTGCTACCATTGAGGAGATATCACTATGTAAAGCAGCCTTCCCCCCTCCACTTTCTGCAGCCCTGGCACTCAGGGCTGAGCTCCTCCTCCTAGTGCTGATCCCTCTCTTGTTTATCATACAGAGGAGATGGTCTGCACATGGCAACACTCTGAGATGAGGCTGCTGAATAGGAAAGTAGCATGCATTTATGGGAGTTAATATCAGGTAAAACTGAAAACGATCAAATTTTAAAGCACAAAAGCATTTATAAAGCAGGATGTACTATACCAGTAGGGTATTAAAAAATTAAACAGTAGTTACACTTTAAACCACCTTGTTTATGTTGGCAAGTAAACTACAGTATGGTGCACAGTGCACTGAAAATTCCCCATGGTGTACTCCAAAGCAGTCTACAAGTCTTATTAACTTCCTCCAGTGTGTGGTGGAGGAAGGCCTCACATCAATTTAGAGCCCCCAATAAATGGACTGCTCCGAACTCCTGGAACCCTTAATCTGGTCCTGAGAACTGCTGTAGACTTCTGCCATAAGTTACTTATATTTTCTGGCATAAATTATAGTACGTATGTACGACTGCTGGAGCCTCGTCCCCTAATGTATCATCCCACCCTACAATGTCCAGTTTTTTAATTGGTACAAAGTACATAAATAAATATTTTATGAATTTTGGCTTATTAAAGTTCCAAAATGCAGTACGGCACTGTTTAGACGAAAATTGGCCCATAAATCATCAGGCCCCTAGTATGCTAGAAGACTACAGAACTTTTAATTATGCAGTGATTAACCTCTAAATAAAACTAGAGAATCTCTTTGTAGTAAATACTTGTATTTCCACTAATATAACAATTCTGAAGCTTTTTTTTTTGTTATCAAGTAACTGTGTTGTATTTATCCTCCATTATTCCATTGTTATTCCTGCTAGAAATGAATTAAATGAAATACCAGTTGTGAGTGTGTCCCTAAACAATGTCCAGTCAGTGCAAGGTCACACCACTTTGACAAGGGAAATAGTAACACCTAGTTGTCTAATTGTTTATATATTTTAGAAGGAATAACATAGGTCCATCAAAGGTTTCTCCACAGTCCTATTTTTATCCATGCCTTTTTTTTTTTATTCAATCTTTATTTAGTTTTGAAAATGCACATAAACAGTACAAACGTGATGTGCAAATAAACACAAAAATAACAATCACCACCAACAACAAGGTCATGAGTACAGTCGCATATATTCCAGATTAGTACAGCTTGTAAATGAGCAGCAAATAGAAGCACATATTCATGAGACCACTTGGCCAAAAAGTATAGGATCAGATTTATATACCCAGATATAATATATACCCAATTATAGGCTATAAGACATCAGCTCACAAGAGTATTATTAACATAAAATCATCAAATGTAAATTAAGCAAGAAGCTACAAATGCCTGACTAGGGAAGAGAAGGATAGGAAAGAATAAGAAAGGGAGATAGCTAAGGCCTCTTTCACACTAGCGTTAGCATGGATCCGGCACCTAAAGGGTGCCAACGGATCCGTGCTAACGCTGATACATGTGTGGAGCCGGAGCAGCGCTCCAGCCCCACACATGTTAACATGGAACAAGACACAGACATACACACATACATACATACAGACATACACACAGACATACTCACATACTCCAGGGACGCCGGCAGCATGTCTTCACGCGCCTCCTGCGCGCAGCTATGACGATTCCCCACAGCGCCCTCTGCTGGGTGCAGTGGGGAAATGTCATAGCTGCGCGCAGGAGGCGCGTGAAGACATGCTGCCGGCGTCCCTGGAGTATGTGAGTATGTCTGTGTGTATGTCTGTATGTATGTATGTCTGTATGTATGTATTTATGTATGTGTCTAGCTCTGTAGCCAGATCCGGAATGATCCCCCATTGCAAATCAATGGAGGACAGATCCGGATTACTGGTGTGTCCACACCAAACGGATCCGTCCCCATTGACTTGCATTGGGGGTCATTCCGGATCCGTCTTGGTGCGGATCCCTGGACCGGAGAGCAAACTGCAGCATGCTGCGGTTTGTTCTCCGGTCTGAAGACGGAACGGAATGCTTTCAGGAGCATTCCGTTGTCTTCAGTTCAGTTTTGTCCCCATTGACAATGAATGGGGACAAAACTGAAACGTTTTATTCCGGTATTGAGCCCCTATGACGGAACTCAATACCGGAATTTTAAAACGCTAGTGTGAAAGTAGCCTTAGGTGGAGATGGGACAAAGAAAAAGATATCAAAACCCCCTTCCGGGAGACGTGTTAATTCCTACGTCTGGGCCCCGGCAGACCCCAAGGACATCCAGCTCAGCCATGGAGACCAAAGTTCTAGAAAACGATCATGGGAAAAGCTTTCCCAGCTTGCAAGTTCTTCCAACCTATATATATCTTGCACTTTTAGCGTCCATTCATCTAGAGTCGGGGGAGTAGGGCTAAGCCAATGGAGTGGGATAAGCAGTTTGGCAGCCATGAGGAGTAATGCAGCCAAATTGCGTTTAGAAATCAAACAAGTGGTGTCTGAGAGGTTTAATAATACCAGAGCTGGAGAAAGTGTAATGGAGGTGCCGCAAATTTGGTTAATAGTAGCAATTATTTGTCTCCAGAAAGGTTGTATCAATGTACATCCCCACCATATATGAAGGGCTGAGCCCAATTCAGTAAGGCATCTCCAACATTCTGCAGGTCTGGTAGGGTCAGACCTATGAAGGACGTCAGGAGTCCTATACCACCTCGTTATTATCTTAAATGAGTTCTCTTGTGTCCTAACACATCTCGAGATCCCATGTGAGTTTGAAAGAATATTAGAGACCTCAGTAGCTGAGAAAGTTCTATTCAAGTCTTTTTCCCACAAGGACAAATATGCAGGTTTCTCCACCCCTTGTGTCTCCAGTAGTTTCTTATACACTCGGGATATTATACCCTTGGGAGGTTTCGGTGATAGGACAATTAATTCAAACCACGTGGGGGTATAATCATTTCCCATTCGTTGTATAAAACTTATCACAGTTTCTAGCAAAGTGAGTGGTGTAAAAACGTCCAATGTCTTGCTTTGTTAAAGGGGTTATCCCACGAATAATGTAAAAAATGAAAATCAGACATCATATAGTACATGACAACCTCTTTCTAACAAAGCTAGAACCAGCCCTGTACCTCACATGGATCCAGAGATCTCCCCGTTCATTGCTCTGCTAGATTTATATCAAGCTGGCAGCTCAAGGGGAGTGTCTTTTCTGCTGCAGCTCAGGAGGCGTGTCTCAGCTCCTCCTATCACAGCTCAGGAGGCATTTGAAGGATGAAACTGAGCATGTGCGGCCTTCTCAGTGAGCAGGTCAAAGAAATAAGAAATTAAGTGGCACGATACAGATATATTTTACTGAATAACTCAGTAGCTATACAAAATTTTTAATTACATGCAATTACAAAAGTATTCAGATCCAGGTGCTGGTTTGAAAACTGTAGAATATTTTTCGTGAGACAACCCCTTTAAGCTGGTGAAGCTTGGACAGAGAAGGGACCTCTTTATGTAGCAATAGATCTCCGACCATGATATCCCGTAACCCCTGCCACAAGCCCATCTCATCCTTATAGTCAGGATCAATTACATATGGAATAAGATTGGAGGGCATATGCATGGAGGGAGAATGCCATAAATCTAAGACAGGGCCCAACTTATTCCACACCCACACCATTCCTTTCAAGGAGTTTTGTATATTTAGATGGGTTGATGGGTTTTGCCATAGCTGTGCTAAGTCCCTGTTAGACCCTGTTACAATATCAGGTAACCCAAAACCACCCCTATTCTATTGGAAGTCGAAGAGTGGTGTAAGCTATCCTAGGAGTGGAATGTTTCCATATAAAGTGTGATATCATTCTCTTAACGGCTGTGAGAAAGCCAACCGGTAGGTGTATGGGAACTGTTTGCAGAACATACATAATTTTAGGGGTAATATATGTCTTAATAAGATTTTTTCTGCCCATCCAGGACATAAAGGGGATGTCTAAGCTTTGAAGTAATGACTTAATTTCAGATAGCAAGGGAGGGTAATTCAGCTAGAACAGAGATTCCAGATTATTCCGTATGTGCACCCCTAAATATTTCAAGGAAGATTGCGCCCATTGAAAAGGGAAAGATTGGGACAATGAAGAGACTTCTGACTCAGGGAGATTGATACCCAGGGCTGTGCACTTGGATAGATTAATCTTGAAGTTCGATAGATATCCAAATTGATCTAACAAGGCTATTAAGGCAGGGAAGGCCGCTGAAGGGTCCACCAAGAACAGGAGCATGTCATCGGCAAAAGCTGCTACCTGATGGGTAGTTTGATTAACTGTAAGTCCTATTATTTCAGGGTGTTGTCTAATAGCTTGGATCAGTGTCTCCAAACACAAAATGAAGAAAGTGGGAGAGAGCGGGCAACCCTGCCTCGTTCCATTCCGTATCTCAAAGAAGGGAGAAAGAATGCCATTAACTCTAATCCTTGCATGGGGTGAGGAGTATAGGGACAGCACCGCAGCGACAAACTGAGGGGGAAAACCAAATTTACGAAGCACTGATTCCATAAACCTCCAGTCCACTCTGTCGAACGCCTTTTCTGCGTCTGTGCTTAACAAGGCTAGTTTGATGTTCTTACGTGAGGCGTATTCCACCGCCTGAATGACCCTGAACGTACTGTCCCTGCACTCCCTCCCTCCCACAAACCCCGTCTGTTCAGGGGAAACCAACCCCCCCAACAGCGAAGACATCCTATTGGCCAAGATCTTAGCCCATAGTTTCATGTCTGTGTTCAATAGGGAAATGGGTCTATAACTAGCTGGAAGGTCCGTATCTTTCCCTGGCTTGGGGAGGACTACGATATGTGCCTCTAAGGCCTGTCTAGCAGGGCAAGCACCAGAAAGCAAAGCATTGAAGTATTGAACTAAGCGAGGGCCTAGTACAGGAAAAAAACTTTTTATAGTACGCCACAGGTAATCCGTCTGGGCCTGGACTTTTTCCTGATGGGGTGGACTTGAGTGCCCCCTGCAATTCCTCAATAGTCACTGGAGATACCAGTTTAGACAGTTGGTCTCCAGGTATTTCAGGCAGAGTGAGAGGGTCAAGAAATTTCCCAATTTCTGCCTGTCTAATCTCACTCTCTCTGGCAGATTCTGCAGGACGTAGATTATATAGCTCCCGGTAAAAAGCAGAAAAAATCGAGGCTATACCTGTAGTGTCCTTCAGCAGCCCACCCTCCTTATTTTTAAGTTGGGGGATGTAGGTTTTTTCCCTTTGTTTTTTAATTAAAGCTGACATCAACTTATTACCACGATCGCCATGTGCATAATGCTTATACTTGATCCTAAGATAAGCACGAGCAGCTTTAACATTTAGTAAATCTTTAAGGGACGATCTCAAGTTCTTTAACTCCTCAAGATCCCCGGCAGCCAAAGACCTTTTGTGCGCGCTTTCTAATTGGGCGATTTGTGACAGTAGGGTGGTTATCTGTAGCATTCTACTCTTTTTAACATGCGTGCCAAGAGCGATGAATTCGCCCCTCAAAACAGATTTATGCGCCTCCCATATTGAGGCCCACGAGACTTCCTCTGACACATTATCTAAAAAGTACTCATCGATCCTGCCGGACAATCTCCGAACATTATTGTATCATTATCGGGTTAATCGTAAGATTAAGGTCTCCGCCTATTATGAGCATCCCTGATGCAAATAAAGATATAGCATGAAGTATATCCTTAAGCCAGGTAACAGTTCGTTTGTTAGGTGCATATAGATTGCATACAGTAACCTCCAAGGTTCCTATCAGGCCCTTCAGCAACAGGTACCTTCCCTCAGGATCTGCAAGTATCGCGGTCTTTATAAACAGCACATTATCTCTAATACCAATACTAACCCCCCTGATGGATTTCTTATCAAAACTCGCATGGAACCAATGCTTAAACTGGGAACGTGACAAGTTCGGTTCTTTATCAGCTTTAAAATGCTTCTCTTGCAATAAAATGACGTCAGTGCTAGTTTTCCTAAGTAACCTAAAAATGTGACTCCTTTTAATAGGAGAGTTGCAGCCCTTCACATTAAATGAGGTTAACTTAATCTGATAGGCGGCCATTGTGGTTGACAAATCTATATATGTAAAGGCAGTGATGCACTACATGACCCATATATGGACAGGAAATAACAAAGCAATAAACTAAAACATAGACATCTGGGGGGGCGTGGCCGGACATGGAGGAGTGAGGACGCTTGCTACAGGAGCTCCGCTGCATCCCCTACTACAATCTGCTCCCATCCACTCATCACCATGGGCAAATCGACAAGGAAGGGTCGAGCAAAGCCAGCTGCTCCCCTGGATCCCTCTCAAGGCGACCTTGATGAGTATTTCGCCAGGCATCCCTCTTCTTTCACTGGGAGCCTGGCGGGCCTTTCTGTTGGCGTGCAAGATGGCGGCGGCGCTACCCGCCGACAAGGTACCGCAACCCCTCCGGCTTCTCCCTATATGCCTCAGACGCGGGGACGCCGCTCTCAATCGGCGCCCCCGATCCACTCACCTGACAGGCTGCAACAACAGAGTCTCTCTTCCTCATTGCTTCCAAGAAGAGACACGGAGGAGTCCGGGCAGCGCGAGAGTGACGGCCACGTGAGTCTGGATGACGCAGCTCCGGCTCCCAGGGGCGCTTTGAGAGAGTCGGCGCCTACCTCTCTGCAAGACAACAGGCAAGTACTGCCTCAACTGGGGCCCCTTCTGATGTCTCCAGCAACCACTGGACCCATCAGCTGTCCTGTGATGCCCCTTAGTGCTGCAGCAACCCCTTTCCGCCCTCTTGGAGCAGCCCCCTTCCCCATGAGGGAGAACTCTCCTAGATCCCAGCCCTTAAGGGATCACCAAGTGGGCCCTAACAGCTTGGATAAAGCCCAATCTCTCCAGACCAGCACCCTTCCACTCGCCCATTTGCCCACAGCGGTGACCAGGGGACCTCCATCGCCGCCCTCCTCTCCAGACCCCTCACTAGCGGCATCTCCCCACTGGTCCACGGGATCCTCCTGGAAAGGTTCCCATCGGTTGGCCTCTGATGAAGGTTTTGGGGCCACGGCTTTGGACCCTAAAGCCCCCCCTACGGCGGCCTTTGGCTTGGCCTTACCGCCTCAGCAAAACATCTCCTGCCCTTCCTCTGTACTTGGGTTGACAACACCTGATGACAACTCCAGACCACCTTCTATGGCGGATTTACGTGCTCTTCTTCTTTCTTTACCCACAAAAGCAGATCTATCCGTTTTTGCTGCTAACATACTGCAGGAATGTAAGCAAGAATTCTCTCAAATTCGCACAGAGGTGTCTGCCCTTTCTGGCCGAGTAGACACGATTACACAAGAACATACCAATTTGGCTGCTGAGGTTCAGGCCCTGCAAGTTACAACGCAAGCTCACGGAGAGCACATGGTTGCCCTTCAACAACAGCTTGATGACATTGAAAACCGAGGTCGTCGAAATAATCTTCGTATACGGGGACTGCCTGAAACAATTTCTACCTCTTCCCTGCTTCCCACGGTTGTGGCGATTTTCAACGATCTCCTGGACCGTCCCTCTACTACTCCAATTGAGATTGACAGAGTTCATAGGGCACTATGGCCCCCTGCACCGGATGGATCCAGACCAAGAGATGTTATTTGTCGCATCCACTTCTATGCGATCAAGGAGCAGATCCTCTACAAGGCCCGCCAACATCCCTCGATGACTTTTGACGGAGCCCCCGTCATGATTTTACAGGACCTTTCTCGTCACACCCTGGCACAGCGGGCCGCCTTGAAGCCTCTTCTCAATATGCTTCGGGATCATGACATCCCATACCGCTGGGGTTACCCCTTTATGCTTATTGCTGGTCACAAAGGCCATACCGCAACGTTCCGGAGCCCAACAGATCTCTCCTCCTTTCTCCAGAAGCTTGAGCTCCCAATAATGAAGCTTGGGCCGTGGCCCACATTGCTCACAACATCTTCTGATTCTTTCCAATGGTTGCCTTCATCTTAGGTTCTGGGAGACAGAGACTCGGGAATGCCTACTCGTTCCCTCAGAAGACGAGAGCAACATATCCGGGACTCTTCTCGTTCCCCTTTGCAGGTCCCGCATAACTAAAGTCTCTGCCTACCAGGACTCCAATTGTTCAGATATGTATCTTCCAAGGTTCTAATTACATCGCCCATTCTAAATGTTTGCCTTTACATTAACTACTATTCCTTATTTTCAGATTCATGTTGAGTGGATGGTTATCATATGCTATCTTTCTTGTTTCACTACTGGGGGATGTGGCGGACTCTCTTCTGCGTAGCCGCTACATACCCCAAATTTGCTGAGACGCTTGCCGGGGATCTGGTATTCCCGGTGATTGCCTCTACTGACCTATTGGTCCTTTCTTGATACACGGTGTTTACGCGTGATTAGATAACAGGTGCCGCAACCGACTTTATAGTTGTATAAAAGGCTTCATCTATTTCATCTGGGGTTTTTTTTTTTTTTTTTTCCCCTCCTAAACTCTTTCCTCTTGTGTTTTCCTATATCCTTATCCATGTCTTCCCTGAAGTTTGCGTCTTTTAATGCCAAAGGTCTCAACACTCCGGAGAAAAGATCGCAAGTTCTTCACCATTTCCACCGACAACAGGTACAGCTTATCTGTTTTCAGGAAACCCATTTTAAAAAAGGTGCTACTCCTAATATTCGGCATAAATATTATACAACTTGGCACTTTGCTAACTCTGAGCTAAATAAAACCAAGGGGGTCGCCATAGCGATACACAAATCCTTGACTCACCAAGTGCTCAGTTGTACGATTGATGCCGAGGCTAGGTACATTGTACTTTCCCTCCTTATAAGTGGCCAGGAGTTTACTTTCCTCAATGTTTACGCCCCTAACCAAAACCAGGTTGCTTTCCTCACTGACTTCATAGATAAAGTGCTGCCCTTGGTGCGAGGCACGGTAATATTGTGTGGGGACCTAAATTTAACCCTAGACCCCACGCTTGATAACTCTTCAGGACGGGCCGCGCTCTCATACCATGCAATTAAGAAAGTTAAACGGGCATTCCTGCAGTTGCAATTAGGTGACGCATGGCGTATTCAGCATCCCACAGACAGAGATTACACCTTCTACTCTCCGCCTCATTCCTCATACAGCCGTATTGACTACATACTAGTTCAACACCGAGCCCTTACCTGGCTAGAGTCTACCCGAATAGGTAATATCCTGTGGTCCGACCATGCACCAATATTTTGTTCTCTTAAAGTCCCCAATCTTATGAAAGGCCAGTGGACGTGGAGACTGAATGAGTCCCTCCTTCTTGATACAGTCTGTGCTGCTGACATCTCACAAACCATCACAAACTTCCTATCTGATCATTCACAAGATGCCACCTCCCTACCTATACAATGGGAGGCTCTCAAATGTGTTTTGCGTGGTGTCTTTATTAAACATGGGGCCCGTCTCAAGAGGGAGAAGGCTCGTTCACTCACTATGGCACTTCAAAAAGTTGCCTCTCTTGAACTGGCCCACAAACGCGCTCTTTCCCAATCCATTCTGCGTGATCTCCAAAATGCTCGCCTGGAAGCCAAACGTCTGCTGGAGTCCTCTTACAGGCGAATGATGCAATCTTGTCGTAGTAAATTCTACGAATATGGAAATAAGAGTGGGCGAATGTTGGCCAGGGCCTTGAGAGGGCAACTCGCTACTTCCCATATCCCAGTAATTAAACGTCTTGATGGCTCTTCGGCACACACTACGCCGGACATCGCGGCTTCCTTTCATACATTTTATTCTAATCTCTATAACTTACCACCCCCAACTAACTTGCAGGACCCTCCTCTCTCATCGGCCACACATCTTTCTGTAGAAGACTCAACAGCCCTGGACACCCCCTTCACGCCAGGTGAAATACAGGAGGTGTTCAAATCCTTGCCTGGAGGGAAAAGCCCGGGCCCGGACGGTCTCACAGCCAAATTTTACAAGATGTTCTCTTCTTCTCTCTCCCCTGTCCTCCTTAAGGTCTTTGATTCAGTGTCGGCGGGGCTCCCCTTCCCGGCACAGACCACAGAAGCTCATATAGCGGTTATTCCTAAGCCAGGAAAGGACCCGCAGGTGTGTGCGAGTTATCGCCCCATATCTCTTTTGAATGTGGATCTAAAAATATTTGCCAAATTAATAGCGAATCGCTTGAATTCCTTTTTGCCTTCTTTGATCCACCTTGACCAGGTAGGGTTCGTGCCGGGAAGGGAGGCCAGGGACAACACTTTAAAGACTCTAGATATTATTCATTATGCCCAAACCCATCAGATCCCCCTTATGATTCTTTCCCTTGACGCAGAAAAGGCCTTCGATCGTATATCATGGCCAGCATTATCACATATAGGTCTAGGCCCATGGCTCACATCTAAAATTCTTGCGCTATATCAGACCCCATCGGCAAGAATTAAAATAAATGGTACGCTCTCTCCTGCCCTTTCAATACATAATGGAACTCGTCAGGGATGCCCGTTATCCCCCTTGTTATATGTTCTAGTCATGGAACATCTCTTATCTGCAATCCGAGAAAATCCAGATATTGCCGGCATCACTATTGGTGATAATGAGTACAAATGTTCGGCCTTCGCAGACGATCTTTTGTTATACATCACTAACCCTCTCCTCTCCCTCCCTTCTCTGCTGAAAGAAATATCCCGTTTTGGGCTATGGTCCAATTTCAAAATCAACATGTCCAAGTCCTCTGCCCTAAACGTCTCACTGTCCCAAACCCTGGTCTCCAACTTACAATCCTCTTTCCCCTTCACGTGGCCCGCCCAAGGTATCTCCTATCTTGTTATTAAAATCCATTCTGATCTATCGAAATTATATAAAGATAATTTTGCTCCTCTTCTCTTTAGCTTTCAAAAAGATCTTGATAGTTGGCACCGGAAAGATTTCTCTTGGTTCGGTAGAATAAGCATTGTCAAGATGAATCTTCTTCCAAAATTGCTCTACCTTTTGCAAACCATTCCAATACGCCTGCCTGCTACATACTGGGCCCAACTACGTAGATGCTTCACAAAGTTTGTTTGGGCTCCAGGCAGGCCACGTATACGCTGGGATGTTCTTACCCGCCCTAAGGATGTGGGAGGACTAGGGCTTCCGGATTGTAAATTATATTATCACTCCTGTGCATATGCCCGCCTGTTGGACATGTTCCGACTTCACAAACCAAAAGCGTGGATCAAATTAGCTGTGGAATGTTCCCCTGTTGTTCTAACAGCTGTCCCCTGGCTGACGGGCCCTCTGCGGGATCGCTTATCCCCTCTCTCCTTTACAGCAAAGCACACTTTTGCAATTTTGGACTCGATAGGTCCAAACTGTTCTCTTATTGATCCCCTTGGGCCCCTCACCCCGGTGACAGACCACCCCTCATTTCCTCCGGGAAGCTCAACTCGCTCATTTCTTAATCAATCTAAAACCCAACCCTTAAGATTCTGTCAGGTACTTTCGGAGTCTTCCCTGAAGCCTTTATCCTCTATACTAAATGATACTGAACCCTCCCCTCGACATCATTTTGAATACCTCCAACTCAAACACTTCCATGCTGCTACCCGCCTTACTCATAAGCTCTCCAGAAAATTGACAAATTTTGAACAGTTTTGTTTAGCACCATCTGGGGTTTTCTGTGACATTTCATCACTATACAGACTACTTATTCAACAGAGAGCTGCCCAAGCACCATCTTTCTGTAGGGCCTGGGAGGCTGATTTGGGTTTCCATTTAACCCAAACCCAATGGCAGAAATGCTACCAGCTTTCACACAAGGCACTGATATCTACAAAGTCCCAAGAAACTTGTTATAAAATAATATCACGTTGGTATAGGGTGCCCTCACTTCTACATAAATGGTTCCCCTCAGTCTCCGATCGTTGCTGGCGGTGTGGCACGGGAGAGGGAACCTTGCTCCATGTATGGTGGCATTGTCCGGTCCTGCGTACTTACTGGGACTCCATCCACAAAGCAATATGTGAAGTATCGGGTGTCCCATTCCCCGAATTCTCCTGAAGCTTTCCTACTATATGTTTTTGATTTAAACATCCCGGCATACAAAAAATCTCTCCTCAAGTATCTAATCCAAGCGGCTAAGACGGTGATCCCCCGCCACTGGAAGGAAGCAGCCTCACCTACGGTGGAGGAATGGTTTGAGGAAGTAATGTTACACCAGAGAATGGAAGAACTGATCATTCATAATTCCCAGGAGTTGGACCAGTTCCAAAAAGTGTGGGGCCCCTGGGACACTTTTCGCTCTTGAAGCGCATATCAAAACATATGACTTACTCAATACTCAATGAGACTCTTAACCCTTCCATGCAGTCCCTTTTGTCTTATTCCCACCCCCTTGTGATCTCTTCCCTTCCTTTTCCCTCCCGAATAAAACTTCCTCACCCCCCACCCCCCTCCCCCTCCAATTATTTTTCTTTATTTATTTATTTATTTTTTCTTTTATTTTATGGGCGAGGTTAGTCGGTTTTTCATAGGTTGACATTCACCGATCTACTTGTTAGTACCTAGCTTGGTCTCATTGACCGCCATTGTTATAATCACCCCTGGTCTTTACTGGGATTAATGTTTACCTTTTTATATGTCTATCTGTTGCAAGTTTTCCTTTCAAAGAAGACAAGTATGACACTGCGGTTCTGGTATTGCAACTAATTGCTTTATTCATTGACTTGTTTATTACTTTACATGTATGGAAAAAAAATTTTTAAAAAAAAACTCAATAAAGATTTGAATTATAAAAAAAAAAACATAGACATCTAGCAAAAACAGAAAACATGCAGTCTGAAGACTATAGGCTCTATACAGAGCAGCATTGGGGGAGGTAAGACACATAACAGTGTGTGTCCTGATCGGTCAGACTCCCTGACCAAGGCCCATGTGCAAAAGGCCCCAAAATAACTGCCCAAGGCACACATACACAATGTGCAGTGTTGATGGGCATTAGGCACAGTGACCCGGCAGGCACATAAAGAGAACTATAATGAGGAGTGGTAAACAGTGAGAACCATGCACCTCAATAAAACTAGTAAAACCAGTATATAACTCTCAACAGGGGCATAGCTAAAGGCTCATGGGCCCTGGTGCAAGAGTTCAGCTTGGGCCCCCCTTCCCTCAGTGCTTTGTGTGTCTTCTTATGCAGCACAATGGTCTTTTTGCCCCCCTCAGGCTCCTGGGCCCGGTAGCGACTGCTACCTCTGCATCCACTATAGCTACGCCCCTGACTCTCAACAAACCCTGACAAAGGTCGTGAAATGATTCAAATCAAGTGGGTTCGGCAGAGTCCAAAGATCTCCTCATCCGCGAGGACTTCAGTTTCTTCGTAGTTGACCACGGAGAAGCCTTCGGTAATGTAGGTAAGGTATCCATATCTTCTGGCAAAGGCAGCCAATTCGGAATGTCCACAGGAGTCAGATGGAGTGTGTCCCAAGCTTGTTGTAGATCCTCCAGAGTGCGAATCGCCAGGCGCCTGTTCCCTGAGGTTATGAGAAGACCGAATGGAAACAGCCATTTATAGGGTGTTTTTGAGACACGTAAGGCGTCGGTCAATGGCTTCAGTGCCCTGCGTTTCTGTAAGGTTGTAGACGCCAAATCTTGATATCTTTGCAGCTTCACCTCATCTATGACAACCTCGCTAGAGGTACGTGCCTTCTGCAAAATGGCTTCAGTGTCTCTATAGCTCAAAAGGCCGCAAATAACATCCCTCAGATTATCAGAGGGTGATGGTTTTGGGCGGAGTGCCCTGTGCACTCGCTCTATGATAATGGCTCCCGCCCGTTCAGGCCCCAGCAAAGTAGCAAACAATTTGCCCATGATTAGGAACAAGTCCTCATGTTCTGCAGCCTCCGGTAGGCCTCTTATGCGAATGTTTTTTCTTCTGCTTCTATTCTCCTGGTCCTCGAGGAGAAGCATAGAATTTGTGATCGCGGCCCTATAGTTCTTGAGTGAGTCGTTCTGAACCTCCTCCAAGGCCTCCACCCGTTCACCAATATGGCGGACATCCGTTTTAATGGAAGTGAGGTCTGCAGCTAAAGGAGCGAGGGCCTTTTGCAGGGTATGCTTCAGGCACCGTTTTGTGAGTACCTGAGAGTCATTTAACTCACATAGCTCTGCCTCGCTGTCGTCGCCCGAGTCCTCACTGGCTGGATCATTTCGCTGGCTTGGCGGCGCCATCTTGGACCAGCGGTGCGGCGGCGCGGCTGTCTGTTTCTTCAGAAATTTCTCCATGTCTGACTGCGACCTAGGAGGTTTCGGGGTGCCATAAGGTTCCTTCACTTTCTCCTTATGAGTTGTGCGACCCATGGTGCCGGGAAGTAGCTATTAAATAGGCTGCAGGGAGTCTGCTGGTGGGAGAGCTCCTTTCAAGCTGCCACCATCAAGCGCGGTCAGGCTCCGCCCCCCCTATCCATGCCTTTTTGTCCTTTTTCTTGGGCTTTTTTTTTTTTAATACTTGCGCAGTTGACCGTTGAGATGTTACCATGAGTTGTGACTCTTCGGAAGAGATGGTAAGGTGTGGTGCACCTCAATGGGAAAAAAGTCCAGAGAGTCAGGGTCTACAGTAAACCAGTGTACTTTTTTTACTAGAGGAATTCAGGTGCAATACAATACAGGCAAGGCATAGGTCTTCTCCAGTCTCCTCCCTGGCAGAAGAAGGGTTTGATGCTGAGGAAAGGCCTGAGCTAGCTGTCCATCTCTCTCTCTCTCTCTCTCTCTCAAAAGGCTGACCAATGGTTGGAGGCCCACACTCTGTAGCTCAGTAGTCCAGCTGGCTACTTGGTCACAGGGCTAGTGAGTCATGGTCTATGGCTCAGCATCTCCATCTTAGCGTCTACTTCTGGTCACTCATGCCATCTGGCATGAATCTCTTTTTCTATGCACTGGTCCCTAACTGCAGAACCCTAGGGCTTCTGACTGCTCTACTTATATACAGTTTCTAGCTGAACTAGAACATTCTAGTGGGAGGGGTGGAGTGGAGAAACTCAGCACAAACAAATACAATGTTACAACTCCCATATCTCATAGACTTGCATTAGAGCTTCAATAATATTCAATGGCAATAACACAGCAGTTTCGGCAGACAAAAACAAGTCTTCAGACATAATAACAGCGCTAAACCAGACAGTTAAAAGGTCAGTCTGTCTGGTTTTGGGGGTAAACAAATCTGGCTTTTTCCCTCCAAAACATACTCTTCTGTAATCCCTATGGTAACTATGAAACATTTTTATTAGCTAGAAAGTCCCAAAAGTCTCTCAATATTCATTAATCCTTTCCACGGTGCCATGCAAACACAGTGCAAATCAACAGGATATATATCACAGCAAACATATAAGATGCAGTTACGCCATATTAAGCAGTATAACTCTATGAAAGTTAACCCTTTAAAATGAAATAAAGCAAGGAGTTGATGACCTTGCATAGAGGAAACAGGGGCAAATGTTCACAAATGTCCAGACTTCAAAGTACCGCTGCCCCAGGGCACTACACTTGTGTTTCATCAATTATATATTTGTCAAACAGATATGCAAAGAGATATCTCCCAAGGATGAGAATCATATCGCCAGCGGCACCTATTGGAAGTGGTTCCCTATAAGTCAAGATCTGGCTTTCCAAAAAGCCTTGGGATTTGACAAGGAAATATAGCCAGGCCAGATATATGTCCTTAGACAGCTGTTTCAGGGTACTTTCCACTTGTCACGTTCCGGGGGCCCAAGGCAGACCTCCGGGATGTCTGGGAAACAGGACACAGGCAAAATTCAGACTAGGGACCAACTGAGTACTTTATTACATGTGTAATAAAAAAAACATGACAGTAAAAGCAGGCAAAGGTAATAGTGGTAGAACTACCACAGAACCAAGTGCACTGGAAGACCAGAGGCAACACCTAGAGGGAAGAGAGCCAGTGATCCCCCCCCCCCCCGTGGGGATGAACTAGGCCGAGGGCTCACTGGTCGCACCTCCGGGAAGGTCCCAGTACACTTGGCCACTACCTGCAAAGAACCACAGAATGAGAACTGGATCCCAACAAACTCAGGACATGGATCAGACAATATGACAATCGGGAACCAGCACAGAAGCAGATGCCTGAACCCCAAGCAGAATGGAAGCATGGTGGTCACAGTCAGAGCTGCACAAAGACTAGATCCTCCCTCCAGAGAACCCAAGAGCCCTCTAAGGACAAACACAGGAACAGAAGCTGGACAAACACAGGAACAGAAGCAGGAAGGCACTGCAGGACAGACGTGGAACAGACTGGATCAAGAGCACTGCCAGGCTGGACATGGAACAGACAGGATCGGAAGCAGTAAAGCATTGCCGAGCTATCAGACGCAGTTAGAGCACTGCTAGGCTAAACATGAAACAGACAGGATCAGGACACAGACCAGGGACCGAAGATCAGGCAAGGAAACAACAATGCATTGCCAAACATCACCACAAACAAGGGCAAATGGCAAAACCCCCTGGGTCAGCAACAAGGGGCTACACCCAGTAAGGCACAGGACAGACAGACCTCCTGGGTGAGCAGCAAAGTCCAACACCTAGCAAGGCACAAGATAGACTAACCCACTAGCCCCACAGCTCACAGATAGATATAGCTGCATAACCAGGGCACCTGATAATCCACACCCAGGAATGGATCAGGGGAAGTTAACCCCATCAGAACCAGGAATAACAAGAAGCACAGAACACACAGGGTGCAGTACTGGACGTTGCCCATGTCAACCAGCATACACGGAGTCACCCGCAGCCAGTACGCCAGAGCAAAAACAACCCGTGTCACAAACAGAATTGTATACAAACTTAGACCCTGTTCACACACAAGGCCGCAGCCAGCATGCATCGCAGAACCAGCATACATGCTAACACCCACAGCCAGTACACAAAGCGCATGCAGCAAGCCTGCACGGCACCGGAGCCACAAACACAGGTCACAGTTCACACACTACACCGCAGCAAGCACGCAGTCCCAAGCAACCAGAATATACAGGAGTCAGCCTGCAGCCAGTACACAAAGCGCATGCAGCAAGCCTGCACGGCACCGGAGCCACAAACACAGGTCACAGTTCACACACTACACCGCAGCAAGCACGCAGTCCCAAGCAACCAGAATATACAGGAGTCAGCCTGCAGCCAGTACGCCAGACAGCATGCAGCCAGCCTACACGGCCACAACTGTCGCAGTGAACCGCACCGTGACAGCCCTTATCAGTATGGAGTAGGATTTTGGCTTTGCATATTCGCTTCCTCTGGAACATTTCCAATAAGTCTCCATACCTGGAGTACCTCGAGTAAATCTCCACACAGGACTGGTCTCTTTAAGGAGATTCAGAACCCTACCTAAGCTCTTTGTCAAACATATTAGTTGTACTTACAAGGTTATGTTGAAGGATTTATGCTGCATTATAAGTACTATTTTTCTGTGTTTTCTCCTAAGTAAGAACGAGGCCATTTTACATATTCCATTTCAGGATATGGCTGTTTCGTTTTATTGGTATCTTGATGTTGAATGTCTATGTTATACTTAACACCATAAGTGAATGACTTTGGTAAGCATCTATTGACTTCACAATAAAAGTAAAGGTTATTGGCAATGTGAAGTAGAACACTAATTTGAAACAGAGACTACAGCTTCTAACACTTTCTTTCAGTGGTAGAACCATCTGGAATAAGGTCACAAATAGGAGGCACATATCACAGATGGCTTCTGTGAGGACCATGGGCCCAGGCCACCAGTTAAACAAGACTAATCTGTGTTCATTGTTATCCCATGTACCAGGATATAGGGAACTAATGAACGGTTGTTATTAGATCTTTTATGTTCTTTACATGCTTCTTATGGTGGCCTCTGTAATTTGATTTACTTTTAGAACATCTACCTGGTAAGGCTAGTTTCACATCTGCGGCCACCCTTTCTCGCAGGCCGTTTCGGCATAGAACAGCCTGCTGAAGAATTTCCGATCCTGCATTTCCTGGATACTGCCACCTGCCCGCCAGAACCCATTGATTATAATAGGGTCCAGCAGAAATCCGGTCGCTACCTGACAAATATGCCTGGAACTGATCGAACAAGTCGGGCTGATTCCCAGCATTCTGTGCTGAAACAACATGGTAGAGAGGTCAGCCGCAGATGTGAAACTAGCCTAATACATGCAGATTTTGGTTGCGGAAAATGCACATAAACTACAATGCCATAGAATGCAGAGTATGTGGACCTTGGTAGGGTATGAAAATGGAAAAGTTTTGGGATAGAACAAGTCCACAATCTCCATAGATATGCCCAGAACCATGATATGTATATACGTCTGCACGTTCTCATGTGCTAGAAACAATTGATCAAAGATGATTTTTTAGGTCACAGTTCATCTAAAATCTATCAGTCATTTGCAATGAACCTATTAAAATATCTGTGCCCTGGGTTCACTTTTCTCCCAGAAGGAATTGTCCTCTCCAAGTAGTAAATTATATGGGATTTTTTTTTTAAGAGACATTATTCAAAATCCTTGACATCAAACATCTTATTGCCATTAGTTAATGCCGCCTGATAGTGAAACAAGTCATAAAAGTTGCATTATTCTTTGAAAATTGCATTTAGCTTCAATTCCTTTATTGAACATAATTTGCAACTTTACCCTTATGTAATATTAAACCTCTTCATATTGCTCTCTTATACTCAATTATTATTTTTAGATTACACTGCTTTATTACTTTTTATCCCAAAAGCTACATTAACCTTGAGGAAAATTTCTGTTTTTCGTTTCACTAAAATGGTATTAATAAATAGAATGAAAGGACATTTTAATAGCGAAAATAACCAGTTTTATGCAGTTTATAAAAGATGCATTCACAGTTTGGGACCAGGTCCGCTTGACCTTTTCCCCATGCTTGGTGTGAACTTGACCAAAACTCCCCCTCTTTAAAGGCACAGCAAAATAGGAATGATTAATGAATAGGATTATTGAGGGTGACATTGCCTTTGTTTTTGTCAAGTAAGGAGAGTCCAACACTTCCCCCTGTTTCAGCAAGTCTTAAAGGGCATCTGTCAGCAGCTTTGTGCCTATGAAACTGGCTGACCTGTTGCATGTACGCTTTGCATCTGAAGGCATCTGTGTTGGTCCTATGTACATATATGTCCACATTTCTTAGAAAAAATATGTTTTAACACATGCAAATGAACCAATAGGAGCAACGGGGACATTACCGTTACACCTAGAGCCTGTGCTCTCTCTGCAACTGCCTCGCACTATCCGCTTTGACAGGGCAAGGCATTATGATGTTTTCACTGACTGGCTCGGTCGATCAAACTAGAGAGAGTGCAGCAGTTGCAGAGAGAGCTGAGCCTCTAGGTATAACAGCAACACCCCCGTTGCTCCTAAAGGCTCATTTGCATATGTTAAAACATCACTTTTCTCAGCAATGCAGGCACATATGAAAATGGAACCAACACAGATGCCTTCAGCTGCCAAGTGCACATGTCAGGGGCAGATTGGCCATAGACCTTACAGGGAAATTTCCCGGTGGGCCGATGCCCAAGGGGCCACCTGAGCCCTCCTCACAGCCGGCCGGTGAAAGTTTTTGGAGATGTATTTTGTGTTGCTGGTGGTATTTTGTGATGGACTGTTATTTGGCTCAGTTGGGGTGGTATAATGTGCCACAATATGGAATAGCTGGCCTTGCCTTCCATCAATTTGGGCCCAACTACAAAACGGGTCCACTTTTAGTATTTTTTCCAGGGCCACTTTAAGTTCCCAGTCCGCCCCTGGCACATGTAACAGGTCAGCCACTTTCATAGCTACAAATCTGCTGACAGATTCCTTTAACATGAAGTTTTTAATTTTGCTGTGTCCCTTCCCTTCATATCATATAGTAACAACACATTTTGAGGTCATTTCACCAAATGACCTGAGGAGATAAATACTTGGATCTTTCAGTTTTACCATTGTAATGGATTATCCTGCCAAATGTACAGTTGCAAGCAGAAGGAGACAAACACGTGAGAATGTATTGTAGAATCAGACTATGCATGGTTTTATTGTAGTCTATAACTATAACCATGGAGACATATAGGAGGTATAGATACAAAATGGTAGGAGCTTTTGTTCAAGACTGTCAAAGCTGACATTTACGGTTTACAATTGCTTACAGATCAATGGCAAATTTAGGCACATGTGCTGTGAAAAGGTTTTTATGGAAATTATTTTAAATAATTGTAACTGAAAATGATTACCTTACCAATTGTTTTGGAAAGGTGCAGTATTATTACTCCATATATACAGAACTTGTACAGAGCTAAATATATGAGCCCTAAAGGTGGACATACACATTAAATGAATGTTGGCCAAACCCGTCAACTTCGGTAGGACTGGTCGGCGGTCACCTATCTAATGTGTATAGAGGTGTCCCCGCTCTCCCTGATGGCAGATGTTAGGGGAAATAAATGGTTGGACTTCAACATACTCAATCTTTTGGTTCTCTTGGTAGATAAGCTGCCACCAGAGGTGTCTGCTAGCAGTATATTTTTCTCTCCTTTTTGAGAACACATGCCTGCTTGCCCAAGGAATAGATGTTCCAGGAGGAATACATGTTTGTTTAGTTGATACCTATCTAAGGTGTATGACGACCTTAAAAGGGTTTTACCAAGTTTAAAAGTTATGCCCTATCCACAGGATGTGGGATAACTATATGAGCGGTGGGTGTCCAACTGCTGGGACTTCCAATAGTTCACTCTGCAGGTTGCATGGGAGGTCGGGCAGCTCCTTTAATTCTTATTGGGAATGCCAGATGTTAGATGAATATTGGCCTAACCTCTTCGATTTCGGTGGAACTGGTAGCCTACCTAATGCATATAGAGGTGTCCCCACTCTTCATGATGGCAGATGGATTTCAACACGTTCAATCCTATAGTTCTCAAGGTAGATAAGCTGCTTCCAAAGGTGTCTGATTGGGGTGATCCAACCGCTCTGAATCCTACTATCCCCTCTTAATGGAGCATCAGGACACGGATGTGCACAGTAGCTCCATAAATTTTAATTGGTACTGCCAGAGATTGCCAAGCTCTGTACTTGGCTATCTCTGTCTGTCCAATACAGAATCAATGGGGGGGACAGAGCACATAGTGGGCATGTAATAGGGGATAACTTTTAAACTTGGCACATCCCTTTAAAAGGGCTAACCATACATACAACAGATCTGCTGGCCAACTGCTATCTCTCCTGACCTCTCCATAAACGTGTATACTCAACAGAACAAGGAGTAGGGAGAAAGTCGCTGCCAGAGCTTATCCCTGAGAACAAAAGATTGGGCAATTGAATTCCAGCTTCCCTATTGTTATATTCCCAGGAAACTGCTGTTGAGGGGGAGTCAGGAGGTTCTCCTCCTACACATTAGATGGTTGTTGGGTTCAGCCAACCAGGGGTGCACCACCAATGAGGCCAGGTGAGGTGATCGCCTCAGGCAGCACCAGGTAGGGGCGAGGGGGCAGCGGAAGAGCCATGGGAAATGAGCACTTTCATTGTGGCAAAGGGGTTAGGTTAAGAAATTGGCAATGGGGGGGGGTTGTTTCAGTTTTCCTCAGGCAGCAGAAAGGATAGCTGCACCCCTGCAGCCAACCTTAATCTAATGTGTATGCCCAGCTTATGTCTACTAACCCATCCACTGGATGCAGTTTTTTAAACCTCTATGAGCTAAACCTACCCTTTAAAAGAACTTGAAAAAAACATGTCCGAAGGTGGGTTGACATACATCTACAAAGAATGATCCATACCCATGTCTACATTATGTATATTTTCTTTAGCTTTCATTTCATTTTCTGTGCACTAGGAAAGTATTATAAAATGCACATGTCAGACATACATTTTCTGCTGGTTTATTGCTAGTCTTTAAATCACATTTCTATTGCCCACTCACACAGTGATTTTGCAAAAGCTATAATATATTTCAGCCTTTCAATACTTGTGTCCTGATAGAACGGTTATTGTACAAACAAACCTAAAGTGCGGGTGAAACATATTTAAATGTGTCATTTATAGCGCTCCTCTAAGACATACAGGCTTAAAGTAGCTGCCGTGTGATGCTATAAGAGGCAACCGTACATTGAGGTATAGTGACTCTCCTGACACTGTTGGGTGGAAGCCATATATTAATCCAGCCTCTGGTTTTGAAAGGGGGACGTCATCCATTTTACTTTCAGAGGAAAACTTGTAAAGAATTTTAACAAACCTATGGATTGAATTAACTCATATGCACACATAAATAACAATTTTATTGGCACTCCTTTTGATGAATATTGTGTATAATGTCCCTTAATGCATCAGTGGAATTAATTATGCAGAAATGTTTAGACAAGATGTTTTATGACTAAAATGACATCTTGTTGACTTCTTTGCAGTTTAATACTTAGATTTTATGTTGCTTAGGTTCAATTTACAGAAAGAATCCCTGATTATAATTTGCCATAAGAAATTCCTGATTTGTTATTTGGTTTGAAAATATATATTTTACAATTGATACTAAAATGAGAAATGCATGTATGTTCATCTGGTTTATCAACTATTATGATATACTTCAAATATACGAAATTAAGGAATTGTAAACGAACCCATGATTAGCAGCCTGGGAGATAATTTAGTAGTTTAACTAACATTATATCATATTTATACATACACGGTCGCCTTAAAGAGGACTATCGCTGTAACTGTACAGACCCAAAGAATAAAGTTAACATGTTTACTGAATAGGGAACGCTGTAAAAGCTAAACCCATAAAACTATAGAGGAATTGTGTGTTTTTTTTCATAGTCCACCTCATTAATCTTTTTTTTTTTTTTTACAGTTTCCCAGTACATTATATGGAATAAAGTGTTGCCATTAGAAAGTACAATATGTCCTGCAATAGTCCTCATAATCCTAGGTGAACGGAAAAGTAAAAAAAAAGTTGTGGTTCTCAGAAGGCAGGGAGGGAAAAATTAAAAAAATCTAAGTTGTTTATAGTGCTAAGGGGGTTAGGAAAAAAGAGCAATTTTTGTGGCATTTTGTTTCTTTTTAAAAGCACAAAAATTATATGAAGAGGAGGCCGGGTGATCATTTCACCCAGTTCATGTGCAAGAGTCCCATACATTATAAACCTTAGCAAAACCTTGACGTATATGGTGCAAAAGGTAAGTATAATGATTCGGTTAAGGATAGCTACATAGGATTTAAATGTATATACACCAAAGGATGTGTGTATATCTTTATATAGGTGACCCAAGATAAATGAGATATCCCAAATTCACTGGTATATAAAAAAGGCAATCTCAAAAAAGTAAATACACTTGCTCATGTAGATTTATGGGGCTTCCCAGTTGTTTAAGTGATTTGTATGATTATTATATTGCAGTGGGTAATATCGTAAAAGCAATTCAATTTCTGTATCAAAATTTAAGTAGATTAAGGTGAAAAGAGATCAAGGGGCAGTGACCTCTTCAATGTATAACATGACTTTGAGAATTACTGAATATACTGCGCAGTGCAAGCTCTCTACTAAGGGTGAACATGCCATAGATGAGAAGATACAGAACATTCCAGACAACAAAGGATGAAAAGTTATATCGTTATAATGGCTCATGCAAATAAACGTGTTTTTTGTCCACATCTGATCTGCATTTTTTGCGGGTCGGATGCTGATCCATTTAAATCAATGGAGCCACAATAGATGTGGACAGCACACCATGTGCTGTCCGCATCTGTATGTCTGTGCCGAGCCATCTGTAAAAATATAGAACATGTCCCGTTCTTGTACGCATTACGGACTTTTTTTTAAAGTAGGGGCATTTTCTGTATTGTTTTATATAGACTGGACTCTATATAAACTATATAAACTGTAACTATAATTCATAAGTCCCCATAGAAAATAAGATTGTGCCCCCACCACCTAGTGAAAGAAAATAAAAACAGCAGCAGAAGTAGCAATACTTAAGGGTAGGGCTACATGGCGAAGTGTGTCGCACGACAATAAGTCTTGCGACAAAAAGGAAACAACTACATTGCGACATGTGTCTCGTGTTGTGCAACATTTTTTGTAATGACAGCCAATGGTATTGCTCTTCAACATGTGACATGCTGCGACTCCGACACGACAGTCACACAAAAATCTTACTTGGATGGATTTTTTGCTACTGTCGAGTCGCAGTCACAGCATGTTACAGTGCAACACCATTGACTATCATTATAAAAAATGTTGCGGGACTTTTCAGCAACACATGTTGCCGTGTAGCCCTAGCCTAAAGGTATGTACTAGCACAATATATCAGAAACCCCACATTAAAGCAAAAAGCCGGCATATTGTTATTCCCCACAAAACAGTACAATGTTCTTGCACTCTCATCTTCTGGGCTCTATAGGAAGTGCTATGGCCGCTATGGATTGGTGTAACTCATATCAGTTCCTGTTTCCAGGCCTCTGCCTCTTCAAACATATTTACTAATCCATGTGCAGTGAGCCCCTGAGGAGCCAGTGTAGAGGATGGGAGTGGTAGTGGCCCTGATGAAGTGTTGTGTCTAGGTGTACTCCCTCAGGCTATTGCTCCTTGGGGATCAGTGCAGTGGAAATGTAGCACTTAGGCTACTTTCACACTGGCGGCAGGCCTGATCCGGCAGGTGAAGGGTTCTGCCAGATCAGGCCTGCCGCAGTGACATGTGTGGAGCCGGAACCACGCTCCGGCCCCACACATGTCACACAGTACATACATACACATAAACATACACACACATATAGACAAACAAACACACATACATACTTACATGCTCCCGGCAGGTCTTCGGAGCGTCGGAGGGACAGGACGGCTCGCACAGGTGACGATTCCCCACAGCGCCCTCTGCTGGGCGCCTGGTGGAATCGTCATCTGTGCGCGCCGTCCTGTCCCTCCGACGCTCTGAAGACCTGCCGGGGAGCATGTAAGTATGTATGTGTATTTGTATGTCTATATGTGTGTGTATGTTTATGTTTATGTCTATGTCTGTATGTGTCTATGTGTAGCCGGATCCGTAATGAACTCCATTGAAAGTCAATGGAGGGCGGATCCGGTTACCATTATGGGCACACCAGACGGATCCACCCCCATTGATTTGCATTGGAGGTCATTCCGGATCCGTCTTGGTGCGGATGCCTGGACCGGAGAGCAAACCGCAGCATGCTACGGTTTGTTCTCCGGTCTGAAGACGGAACGGAATGCTTTCAGGAGCATTCCGTTGTCTTCAGTTCAGTTTTGTCCCCATTGACAATGAATGGGGACAAAACTGAAGCGTTTTATTCCGGTATTGAGCCCCTATGACGGAACTCAATACCGGAATTTAAAAACGATAGTGTGAAAGTAGCCTTAAGAATGAGGCCAGAGTTAAACTTAACAAAGTCTTTTTACTAAGTGCATTGTAGAACTTCAAATACATTCAGTAGCAGCAGGCTTTAAGTGCAATCTTTTCTCTGCCACCAGTAAGTGATGGATGTCTTGGCTATAATTCCTCACATTGCAGCAATGTCTTTAATGCTGGTGGTAGCAGTTCACTCTGCTGTCTAGCATCTCTAGACTTTACCTGTGGAAGGTTTGAGTAGTTTTCTCTGGAGAATCTGTAACAGGACAGAAGCTCTGTAATGTGCTTCCTATCTCTTCTGTCTCTGGACAGGAACCCCCCTCTTGGCAGAAAGCAAGACCAGACCACTCCTACCAAGAGGGGAGAAACATGGTGGATAACCCTGTTCCTTGCCAACCTTTGCCAACCATTCCTGGCTGGGAAGTACGTCCAGAGGCAGACAAAATATATAACAATGCAAACTATATACAAATTGTAGTACTCCCAGGTCTGGGGTTCTACACATGCAATCTAATAAAGCACCATGTGGAAAGTCATGCAGGGACTAGAAGAACATATACACATCAAATCTGATGACAAACTGCATACCATTTATGTTAATGGGGTTCTTGCAACCTTGTTCACGTCTTCTGGTAAATTTCTGCACAAAATTTTTGTCAGCACAGTGGAAAAAGACAACTAGTGAAATAAGTAACATGTCACTTATTTTGGATGGAAGCGCCAAGGATTAACCCCATAGACTGACAATGGATCTAATCTGCATGCGAATGTGCTGCACTCTGTTGCACACCTGCAGCACATCCATAGCATAAACCAGTGGGTCATTCTCAAATGATAGATTTGAATCTGGCATGTGAACATAGCCTTACAATACATCTAGTGTTATTTAACCCACTAATAATCACTAGTGTTGATGGAGCACCGTAATGCTCGGGTGCTCTGGATGAGCACCCGAGTATAATGGAAGTCAATGGGAGAACCCAAGCACTAAACCAGGCACCCGCTGCTCTGAAGAGGGGAGGGTGTCTGGTTCATAGGGAAAGGTCAGAAAATGGTGGAAACACCACTGAAATGGTTTGGGAACAGCATGGGAAGGATGTCTGGATGCATCTTGGACACCGAAGTCGCTCTTGGGAACGATGTTGTCCGAGCAGGGACGTAGCTATAGGGGGTGCAGAGGTAGCAGTCGCTACCGGGCCCAGGAGCTTGAGGGGGCCCAAAGAACCTTGTACCATATAAGAAGACACAGAGGACACTAAGGGAAGGGGGGCCCAAGCTTAACTCTTGCACCAGGGCCCATGAGCGTTTAGCTACGCCCCTGTGTCCGAGTATTACGCCACTTTTACGGAATTACAAAATTAACCCCCAAAACTGAGTATAACATCGATTTTAGAGAAAATATTGTTAGGAAGCATATATTTACTCGTACGTAAAGCGCAAGTTCTGCCAAAAATTACACGGATGAGGCACTCTGATACAACCTGTATATCACATAAAGGAGGGCTTCATTCACATTGTGGTACAATTGTTCATGTCGTGGGACTCCTACATTCATAAAGTTTATGCACAAAGGGAAAGGGCTGACAAAAATTACAAGGAACAGGCACTCCAATACACCCTTTATTACACATAAAGGAGGGCATCAGACACATCCTTGAAAAATTATGATTGATGGCCTGCTGCTGACACTCAAAAACAATAGTTTTATTGATTGCCTGCTGCTGAGCTGACCGTCTAAAACATTATGGGCTCTGCATGGCCTCTGCGTGCACCATCAGCAGCACGCCCACTTCCCTGTCCCTTACTGCTCGCCTTGCGCATATTAAATAGTATATATGCAACTTTGTCAGAAGTACAGTAGTGCAGATTTTTATTAAGTCTATGATCAGAAAAATTTCACCGAATGTCAAATATTTAGAATGCGCAAACGTTATACAGCAGACGCAGCACAGGTACTGTTGCCTTAATTAGCAGCAGAAAAAAATGACACCGGATGTCAGCTATATAGGATACAGCAACGTTATAATGCACAAGCCACGCAGGTAATGTCGACTTGATTAACAGCAGAAAAAATGACACCAGATGTCAGCTATATAGGATACAGCAACGTTAAAATGCACAAGCCGTGCAGGTAATGTCGACTTGATTAATGGCAGAAAAAATGACACAGGATGTCAGCTATATAGAATAAAGTAACGTTCTAATGCACAAGCCGCGCAGGTAATGTCGACTTGATTAACAGCAGAAAAAATTACACCGGATGTCAACTATATAGGATACAGCAACGTTATAATGCACAAGCCACGCAGGTAATGTCGACTTGATTAACAGCAGAAAAAATGACACCAGATGTCAGCTATATAGGATACAGCAACGTTATAATGCACAAGCAGTGCAGGTAATGTCGACTTGATTAACAGCAGAAAAAATGACACCGGATGTCAACTATATAGGATACAGCAACGTTATAATGCACAAGCCACGCAGGTAATGTCGACTTGATTAACGGCAGAAAAAATGACACCAGATGTCAGCTATATAGGATACAGCAACGTTATAATGCACAAGCCGCGCAGGTAATGTCGACTTGATTAACGGCAGAAAAAATGACACCGGATGTCAGCTATATAGGATACAGCACCGTTATAATGCACAAGCTGCGCAGGTAATGTCGACTTGATTAACAGCAGAAAAAATTACACCGGATGTCAACTATATAGGATACAGCAACGTTATAATGCACAAGCCGCGCAGGTAATGTCGACTTGATTAACGGCAGAAAAAATGACATCGGATGTCAGCTATATAGGATATAATAACGTTATAATGCACAATCTGCACAGGTGGTGTTAAGGTCAGGCAAACTTGCGTTATTTTTGCCCCAAAAGAAAAAATATATATTGCAGCCAGATGTAACAATAGTCCTTAAAAGAACTTTTGGGTCTTTTCAACAGAACAACTAGCCCTGCCTAGCCAAATCCTATCCCTACACTATCTGTGCCTCCTTGCGCAAACGTTATACAGCAGGCGCAGGTACTGTGGCCTTGACTAGCGGCAGAAAAAATGACAATGGATGTCAGGTATATAGGATACAGAAAGAATTAGCATGCACAAGCTGCGCAGGTGGTGTTAAGGTCAGGCCACCTTGCGCAATTTTTAACCCCCAAAAAATAAAAAATATATTGTAGCCAGATATCACAATAGCCCTTAAAAGGGCTTTTTGGTCTTTTCAACAGAAATACTAGCCCTGGCTAGCCAATTTCTATCCCTACACTATGTGTCCCTCTTTAGAGCAGCTCTCCCTGACTCGGTCTGAGCCGGGTCACATGTCAACGGGTGCTATATAGCACCCAAGGCCGCGTTTCCGGCCAGCCAATCACTGTAATGCCAGTAGCCAAGATGGCTACAGCATTACAGTGAAAGCCAGTACCTCCCTGCATGCTAATTGGCTAATTAGCGTGCAGAGAGGGGACTCGAGCATGGTGCTCGAGCATATGCAGTGTTCGGCCAAACACCGCGTGGTCCTGAGCACCGCAGTGCTCGGTCGAATATCACATTCGGCCGAGCATGCTCGCTCAACACTAATAATCACAATAAAACTGGGAAAATCCTCCCCTAAAACTTTTTAAAATGTGGATTCTAACTTATGTCTCAAATAAATAATGGAGCACCATTTAGATCCCATAGAAGGGTTTTTCCATCTTGAAATGTATGGTATATTGTTAGGATATGCCACAAATGTCATATAGGTGTGGGTCCCAACTCTGGGACCTGCTCCTATCTCTGGCTGTATTGAGCGTGCAGTATTTCCTAAGCGATGCTCAGTTAGAGTTGCAGTCCCTGCAAGGGACTCTTCAGGTACTGTTTTCTAATAAAAGTAATTCTGTTATAAAGTACCGTACTTTTCGCTTTATAAGACGCATCCGATGATAAGACGCACCCCAGATTTTAGAATAGGAATATAAGAAAATATATTTTTCATCACACCTCATTTCAGGACATCACATCAGACCCCCATATCAGCCCTCCATGTCAGAACCCCATCAGCCCTCCATGTCAGACCCCCATCAGCCCTCAGATCAGCCCATCAGCCCCCATATCAGCCCACTGTGCCCCCATATCAGCCCACTGTGCCCCAATCAGACCTCAGATCAGCCCACTGTGCCCCAATCAGACCTCAGATCAGCCCACTGTGCCCCAATCAGACCTCAGATCAGCTTCCATAATGGAAGCGCTCACTAGTATTCGCTTTATAAGACCAATTTCCCCCTACTTTTGGGGGAAAGAAAGTGCATCTTATAAAGCGAAAAATACGGTATATTACAAAAGTTATTGGAATCACTCTCCCTACACATTTTGTTAAAAAATAATTGAAATTATTATTACATTTTAAATAGCTTAATTGTCCCATGAACTCATTCTCATTCTCATTGAACTGTGATTCTGTGACATATTTTAATAGATCAACAATAAAATGTATGTGTATCCTTGAAAGCACTGGATTTCTACAGATTATTTAAAGGCTATGTACACCTTTGGGGGCATTTTTTTATTATTGCATTGTACTCATTTTGAGCTAAAAATAATTTTTCCAACTGGTCTTTATTAGAAATTTTGTGCGGCCTTGAGATTCTCTACTAGCAGGCTCTGAATTTTCACTCTGTTACGTCAGGCAGCTCAGCTAATGGCTCCTTATCTCTGATCTCTGACCATATAAACACTCATTATAACTCAGTTCTTATCTTAATAAGAATGTGGCTTAAATAAGTGTTTATGACCTTTTAGTAATTTAGAGATAAGGTTTATTAGATGACAGGCACAAAGAGAAAGTGAAACTACCATTCACACAGCTAGACAAACAGTTACCTTTAATAAAAGCAATTCAAACAATGAGTAAAATCCAACCATAAAGAAAAAATGCTCCCAAAGTTGTTCATAGCCTTTAAATGCTATGGACACCTTTGGGATATTTTTTTTTATTACATTCACTCATTTTGGGCTAAAAATATATTTTTTTTAATTAGTCTTTATTAAGAATTTAAAGCATTTTCTTTCTGAACAGCCGTCAATTTCTATTTGCAGACTATTGCTTTCCATAAGAAAGCATCTATGACCGCTCAGTCTGTAGCCCTTATCTCTGAACTCCTGACAGCTCATGAACACTCATTATAGCTCAATCCTTAAACTGATAAGAACTGTCAGGAGTTCAGAGATAAGGGCTACAGACAGAGCCATCAGAGCTGCTGTCTGATGGGACTCAGCATAAACTAAAAGCAATAGCCTGCAAATAGACAGGAAATGACAGCTGTACAGAGAAAACTGCTGAACATTTTTAATGAAGACCAATTGCAAAAACTGATATTTAGCCCAAACTGAGTAGAATGCAGTAATTAAAAAAAAAAGCTCCCAAAAGTATCTGCAGTCTTTAGCCCCTTCTCAACCAGCGCTGTATGGCACTGGGTGGGACTTTAAAGATGATGACCGCGGCAGGTGCCATAGCTGCTGAGTGCCCACTGTTTAAAACAGCGGGCACCCAGGACTTATGTATATGACCTGGGCGCGCAAAAACCCGGAATCAGAGAGTGGGGGAGCTAGATGATGAGTGCAGCAACCTTGGTGCTCCTGAATGATCCGAAGCTGCCACACATAAGTTCCTATGGAGTCCCTATCTGTAGCAGGGCTCCATGGGAACATAATGTAATCCAATCTGATGATTGCTTGTTATAGATCCTTATGGGAGCTATAAAAAAAAGTGCAAAAAAATAAATGTTTTTTTAAAAAAATTAAAAAAAATTAAAAAATATAAAAATATCATCCCCCTTTCGCAAAATAAAAATACATAAACAATAAAAAAATAAACATCTTGGGCATCACTGTGTGTGAAAATGCCCTTACTATTAAAATATAAATAGATTTATACCATGTGGCAAACGACGAAATAGAAAAAAAAGTCAAAATGGCCATTTCGGCAGTTTTAGTTGCTTCACCTCCAACAAAAATTGAATAAAAAGTGATTAAAAAGTCATACACACCCCAAAATGGTATCAATGAAAAGTACAGATCGTCCTGCAAAAACAGCAATCACACAGCTATGTACACATAAGTACAAAAAAAGTTATAGGGGTCAGAATATCGCAACAAAAGAAAAAACATTTTTTTCAAGGTTTTCATTTTTTTTGTATTAAAACGCAAAAAACAAAACCCATTGCATTTTTTTTCCAATTTCACCCCATTTTGAATTTTTTTCCAGCTCCCCACTACATTCTATGTATTATTAAATGGTGGCATTAGAAAGTGCAACTTCTCCTGCAAATAAACAAGCCCTCATACAGCTATGTGAACAGAAAAATAAAAAGTTATGGTCGCGGAAAGGCAGGGAGTGAAAAACAAAAACAAAAAACCTCCGGGGCTGAAAGGGTTAAAGTGAGTGCTCCACATATCATTTTCAAATGAGGATGCCCATGTACTGCAGGGGACACCATTTGGTTCCTGTTTAGAAATGTTATTACATTACCCAGAATCATTCTGAACTTTTCTTATGTAGAAATTACCGGTTGCCCTCAACCTTCCAGACGTATCCATAATATAATCAAAGAAAACATTGCATAACATTATTAAGTGCATGCTCCTTGATAAATACTGTTTTGTCCACCGCGTAGTTGATTGCCTGATATATAGATCCAATTTAATGGAAACCACTGTGCTGTGTCCTTGTGTGAGCAATTACAATTAAATAGTGGCCAGCTGAAGCTAAAAGTAGAAATTAGACAAGGATATATTAGGTAAATGTTACAGTTCTAGCATTAACAAGTTATAAATCGATCCCAATACTTCCCGCAACGAAACATAATCAGGCCACTGAGGAGGGAGGTAAGGGAGGGAGCGCAAGAGTATTTGTACTTTAGATATGGGCTCATTAAGGCTCTGTTCACACACCGCTAGTCTCTGTCAGCAAAAATAGTAAAGTCTTGCAAAAAATAAACAAATAAATAAATAAAGCACACGGATCAATACACTGGCAGTATTCTTCTTCTAAAATACGCCATGATAGATTTAGTTCAATTCATATAAACATGTCTAGCACTTGGATGACCCTACATGTCAGATTTAGATTTGGACAATCTAATGTATAAGGGCTCATGCCCACGAGTGTAAGCGCTCAGCGCCCATGCTGCGGACCGCAAATACCCAATGACTTGAATGGGTCTGCGATCTGCAACATTCGGCTAAAGATAGAACATGTTCTATCTTTTTGTGGTGCACAGGCACAGACTTGAAAGCCCTCAGAAGCACTTCGTGGAGCTTTAGTGGGCTTCCGATCCGTGCCTCTGCTCCGCAAAACGTAGGTGAAGCCCTATCTTCGGTTGTCTGTTGCGGATCCCGGACCCATTCAAGGCAATGGGTCTACATCCAAACCACAGAGTGCACATGACCAGTGCCCATATATATTGCGGACCGGACGTTTATGGTCCGCAATATGGGCACTGAGCACTTATGCTCGTATGCATGAGCCCTAAGGGTGCACCCAACTTTGCCCAATGTGAAGATCAAACATGTTGGATTTCAGCATGCATCATCAGTTTTTCCTTGGAAGGTAAATGGTGCCAGAGGTGTCATGCCTGATGGTTGTTGAATAGCAATAAAGTTTTTATTTAAAAGGGTTATGCTATGATTAATGTAAAAAATGAAAATCAGACATCCTATAGTACATAACAATCTCGTTTAAACCGAGCTAGAACCAGCCCTTTACAGCACTTGAACCCAGAGATCTTGCCATTTATTGCTCCAATTGCTCTGCAATATTTATTTCAAGCTGTCAGATCAGAGGGTGTGTAGTTTTTCAGGGGATGAGTCCTTTCTCAGGTGTGTGTCCTTTCTGCTGTAGCTCTCTCCCTGTAACTGCCACAGCTTCCAACAGAAGATATGGCTGGTGGCATTTGAAGATTTAAACTGAGCATGTGTGACCACCACAGTTAGGTGAGTGGAGAAATAAGGGAAAGAACAAACAGCAGGTAGCGCTATACAGATACAGTACATTGTATTCAGTAACTCAGTGGCTATACAAAATTTTTTATTCCATTAAATTACAAAAGTATTGAGATCCATGGGCTGGTATGAAAAATCTAGAATATTTTTGTGGCACAACCTCTTTAATTAAATGTAGATATATTTTAAGGTTATTTTCCTATCTTCAGTTTCTGAAAACTAGATCACTGCACTGAGATCACCTAGCAGTTGTAGGCGGGCACAGATTTGTTTTGATCAAAATATATGGACTAAGAATCTTAGATTTTATCAGAATAAAGTCTCTATATGATTTTTGTACCTATTGTTATATGAGTGCTATTGTTTTCAGTGATTTGTCTTCTTTAAACATAGGCTACGCACATCCGAGTATTTATTTATCATCTCATGAAATTATAGTAAAGGCAGCAGCAGATCGGTTAAGGGAGTAATGCTTCTTTTTTCCCATTCTGCACCACTTAATTTTTTTTATCCTAACAGACAATCCCTTTAATAAAGATTGAGACATAGCACAAAACTTTTTGACTTAGAATGACATGAGAGAGAATTTATCACAAGGGACATATTTGAAGTCAGTTTTGCTTGAGTCTGCGTTGAAGTAATTTGTGCAACATTTATCAAATGTCACAGGTTGTTTGATAAATTTGGCTTGTCTTTAAACCTAGCACTTCTGTCTAAAGAAGCTCCTCCAGTTTTCCTACTCCACCCTCCTCTTGGAGTGAGATTGCAACTTTTTTGCGCAATGATAAATCTGGAGTGAAACTCATTAACATAGCTAACCACACCCAATTTTCCACCCATATTACAAAACTAGAGTGAGTGGTGTAAAAATTCAAACAATCACAAAATTTTGCGCAAGTGCACGTAAAAAGTTACAATTGTTTGCACAAGAGTTTAAATTTTGCGCAAGCAAGTGCAAAAAAGTCGCACAAGCCCTATTTGGTGACTTTTTGATGCCAGAATTCTGGAGTGAAGGTATGATAAATCAGGGCTTAGGGCTTTTGCAACTTTTTTGCACAAAATTTTGCAACTTTTTGCATTTTCACACCACTCACTCCAGCTTTGTAATATGGGTGGAAAAGTGGGTGTGGTTAGCTATGTTAATGAGTTTCACTCATTTGCCATTGCAACTTTTTTTAAAAGTCGCAAAAAAGTTAAAGTCTCACTCCAGGAGGAGGGTGGAGTAGGAAAACTGGAGTAGCTTCTCTAGAAAGAAGTGTTAGGTTTAAGGACAAGGCAAATTTGTCAAACAACCTATGACATTTGCTAAATGTGGCATAAGTACTCCAGCACAGACTCAAGCAAAACTGACTTCAAATATTCTCCTTATGATACTTTCCCCCCATGTATAAACACAAGTATTAAGACACCTACAGGAGGTTTTATGATATCACATTCTAAATCCATAGGCATTATTATAGAGTTGATACCATCTTTGTAGTGAAAACAGTTTCCACTCTTCTGGGAAGGCTGTCTACAAGATTTTGGAGTGTGTGGGAATTTTTGCCCATTCATCCAGAAGAGCATTTGTGACTTCAGACACTGATGTTGGACAACAATCTCCAACCATGTCTTTATGGACATTGCTTTGTCAGTCATGTTGGAATAGAACAGGACGTCTCCCAAACTGTTCCAACAAAGTTGGAAGAATATAATTGTCTAAATGTCTTAGTATGTATGTTGAAGTATTAATATTTCCATTCACTGGATCTAAGGCCAACCCCTGAAAAACAACCTCATAGTATTATCTCTCCTCCACCAAACATAACAGTTGGCACAATGCATGCAGTCGGGCAGGTAATGGTCTCCAGGCATTCACCAAAGTGTGATCTATCACTCCACAGAACCCATTTCCACTGCTCCAGAGTCCATTGGTGACGTGCTTTACACCACTCTATCAGACGTTCGGCATTGTGCTTGATGATGTAAGGCTTACATGCAGCTGCTTGGCCATAAAAACCCACGCTATGAAGCTCCTGGTTCCCAGTTTTTGTGCTGATGTTTGGAGGTTGAGATCTCGGCAGTTATTGAGGCAGCAAGAGCACTGGTGACTTTTATGTACCATGTGTCTCAGCACATGGTCTGTAATTTTACATGGTCTCTTTATGGCTGAGTTGCTGTGGTTCCTAAGCTCTTCCATTTTGCAAAAACAGCTGATCAGACATAAATTTCATAGACATAGTTGCAACAGTTGCATCCTATCAGAACGACCCATTTTTCCACAAATGTTCGTAAAGACAGACTGCATGACTAGGTGCTGGATTTTATACACCTGCGGCAATAGGAATGAGTGAAACACCTGAATTCAGAGGTGTGTCCCAATACTCTTGTCAACATAGTGTAGCTAACCACACTGACTTTGCCACCCAAAACTGGAACGAATGGTGTAAAAATGCAAAAAGTCAAAATTTCAAAGCAAGTTCAAAAAGTCAGAAAGCCCCTATTTTGCACTATTTCGAGACCAGATTTTTGGAGTGCAGGGGATGATAAATTCCCCCCATGGTGTTTATAGGAGGACATTCCCTATTTATGTGGCTCTAAAAAAGAGCCTTGCGTTGCTATATGCTATTACGAATAGTTGGGCCCTTCATACACTAAGATTATACCTCAATATGGTCTTCTAAACTGACTCCGAAATATGTTGTGTATCAATGAAAACAATAGTAAATCATATTTAGAATGATCTGAAATATCGAACTGATATGAGAGTTGTTCTCAGGCTACTTTCACACTAGCATTTTTACTGAATCCGGCAGGGATCAGCAAAAACGCTTGAGTTTCTGATAATACAACCGATTGCATCTGTTATGAACGGATCTGCTTGTATTATCTTTAAAATAGCCAAGATGTTTTCTATTGTGTCAGAGAAAACGGATCCGTCCCCCTTGACTTGCATTTTGGGTCATGACTAGAGATGAGAGAACGTGCTCGAAACGAGCACTGTACCGCTCGGCTCCCCTGCGCCCGCGCGAGGACGGAAGCGGCTGCCTGTGCCCATGTGAGTGAAGGGGAGCCGAGCGGTACAGTGCTCGTTTCGAGCACGTTCGCTCATCTCTAGTCATGACGGATCCATCTGGCTCCGCATCCCATGACGGAAAGAAAACCGCAGCATGCTGTGGTTTGCTCTCTGGTATGGGAACGCAACCAAATGGAACGGAATGTATTTTGGAGCACTCCGTTCTGTTCAGTTACGTCTGGTCCACATTGACAATGAATGGGGACAAAACTGAAGCATTTTTCTCCAGTATTGAGATCCTCTGTCGGATCTCAATACCAGAAAAGTTAAACTCAAGTGTGAAACTAGCCTAAGGCTACATTCACACAACTGTGTATAAAAACGGTCATTAAAAATGGCAAAATGGTCCGTTTTTATTAGCTGTTTTATTAACTGATGCTTTTTAAAAAACGGCCATTAAAAACAGTCCACTTCAGTTATATGTGGGCTGTCAGTTCATAAAAATGGACAAAAATAGGACATGTCCTATTTTTCAACAGCCGTTGTTAACGACCTGTTAAAAAATCATCCGTGTGAATAGAACCATAGACTTCAATGGCGCGTGAATGTAGCCTAAAACCAAATGAGCCCAATTTCTACAAGTGATGCAATTCCACTTAAAGAATTCATTTATAAGTGAAATAAGCAGAGCACTTTTGGGAAGCAGAGCGGTGTAATTACAGTAATTGTAACAACCCAGTATAACACAAAGCTGATAATCCAACCTTTGTGAAATCATTTAAGAAAAAAGTAGTAATTGCTTTGACCAAAGCTGCATACGACTAGCAGTTTTTGAAAAGAGGTAACAAATGGTGAGTGCGAATTGTAACGAGAGTCTGCCGAGTTTTTGTCATTTTAAGAAATGGAGTCTTAAAATCTGAACATCATCATATTTCGGAACAGAGGAAAATATGAAGTAACCAGGAAGTCAGGAAGCCATTTCATTTTTATCTATTTTTTATTTTCCTGATGTTCACATTTTGAAATGCAGTTTAATGGAAAGGTTAATACAGTAATAATAAAGGACGGATAGGTGCTTTTATTGCTGAACATCCTAACATATATTTTGCAAAGCTCTTAACTTAGCAAGATGGACATTAATAAGAGAGGATATCATTAAAAGAAGCCTGGAATTTAATCAACTAATTTTAAAATTATTAATTAAATCCAAAAAATCATTTTAGACTTTTAATCACCTTATGATCTTGCTCACGTTTTCTGCAGAAAAATTATACCATCGATATTATTTCAATGAAGTCCCACTTTGCCCTATAAATCGTCTTCTGTTTTATTGCCAGATTCAGAGCTGTTCAGGAGCTGGTTATATTTTTCCTTTACCATCCAGCCACCTGTACCTGCCTTGTGATTGGCTCCCCTTACTGTTACTGACACAAAACCTCTAAAAGGTAATATAAAAGGTAAATTGTACAATAGACAGGTGGCCTGATAGCAGCATATTTCCTGCCAAGCTCCTTTTAAAGAAAACTATTCTGACCTAACTACTGACGGTTTCTCACAATTGTATCCAGCCTGTGTAATTCTCTGTGAGCTAAGCTAACGGATAGCTTTTCACAATGTGGCGCCGGATCTGTGGCATTGCAGACACTACCGATACCTGCTGAGCCCTATAGACTTATATTATAGTATTATATTTTGAGGGAAAGAATAGTGATTCAGTACTTTTATACTGAGGGCCTAGGCAGGGGTGATTTGGCCATAGACCCTACAGGGAAATTTCCTGGTGGGCTGATGTCTAGGAGGGCCACCTATGCCCTCCTTACGGCCGCTAGCCAGGTTCATTATGATCTGATTCTCTCAGGACAGTGATACAGTTGAATACTGTGGCACAGGTGGCAGTATTTTGTGCTGCACTGTGGTATTTGGTTCAGCTGGGGCGGTATATTGCTCTACAGTATGGTACTGCTGGCCCTGCCTTCTTCTGTTGTCCCTGCCTAATTATGTTGCCCCACCTTCTGTCAATTTGGACCCGCCTGCATGGGGCCACTTTTACCTTTATTTCCAGGGCAACTTTTAGTTCCCAGTCCGCCCCTGGGCCTAGGCCATGAATATCTGATCATTGGGTGTCCGACACCCCACACCCACACCGCCGCTGGAAATACGCAGCTCCATCCATTGTGTAGTCACTAGAGCTGGTTACTGTGGTACTAATCCTGTTGATGTTAATGGGAGAAGTCCTACAGTGACCAGTTTTGTCCACTATGCAATGAATGGAGCTGTGTAGTTCTGGCGCTGAAGCTACTGCAGAACAGCTGATTGGCGGGGCGCGGGGTGACAGACCCCTTCCGATCAGATAGTGATGACCTATTCTGAGGGTAGGACATCAATATAAAGGTTTTGCTAGGGAGCCCCTTGTTTTCTGTGTACATTATGCCTCGCCTGTAACATCAATTTTTGCATTATTCCTGTGCCATACATTGTGTCCTATGCATAATCCTGCAGGTGTAAGTAATATGCCTTTTTGCCTATTGCATCTTTAGAATATTAGCCCTTTATATAGGTTGGTTAGCAATTATTCCTGTGCTGTGACATCATTGCATTATCCTTGTACTTTGAGATATGTGTTATGCCATCATCACAACATTATTGTTTTTTCTGTGTTGTGATGTCATCTTTTCCATGGTAACAATTATTCTTGGACTACAATGTAATATAATTGTGTCACTTATCCCGGTACTGTGACATCACTGTTCATTAAATTGCCGTACTGAGTAGGTTATTCTCAAGGGCTCTTTACACAGGTCAAGAATTGAAAAGATCATTGCTAACGAACAATCATAGGAAAGCTTGTTAGCAATGATCTGGCGGTGTAAATGCATCGCCGATTACCCAAAACGCTCGTTCATTGGCTAATTGGATCGTTTGTGCAGCACAAAATTCTTTTGTTTCCTGACAGCAGATCATGCTGTGTAAACACAATCTACAGCCGGGAAACAACAAGTCTGTATGGGGAAGAGCGATGGCATTAGCGATCACTCCTCCCCATACTCTGGAGGAGCTGGAGGAGATCACTGCATATAAATGCACCGGTCTCCTCTGCTAGCGATTAGCAGATTGTCGTGAAGGAACGCTTCCTTCTCAACAATCTGCTTGTACATCATCCCGTGTAAAGTGACCTTTACACTGCAACCTCACTGTATGATGTGACAACACTGCGTGCATTATCTCTATGATGTGACATCACTGTGTGCATTTTTTGTATGACGTGACATCACTGTCTGCATTATATCTATGATGTGACATCACTGTGTGCATTATTTCTATGACGTGACATCACTGTGTGCATTATTTCTATGACGTGACATCACTGTGTGCATTATCTCTATTATGTGACATCACTGTGTGCATTATCTCTATGACATAACACCACTGTGTGCATTATTTCAATGATATAACACCACTGTGTGCATTATCTCTTTGTTAACGGAACCTGGAATTACTAGTCAGTCTCCCAAGCTGGTAATTGTCAGGCCTTAAAGGGGTATTCTCATTTTAGACAATGGGGGCATATCGCTAGGATATGCCCCCATTGTCTTATAGGTGCGGGTCCCACCGCTGGGACCCGCACCTATATCCAGAACGGAGCGGGGAGCGCTGCGCCTGGAGGACCTCAGGTTTCCGGGGGTCCGGCCACCACCAGGCGCAGCTCCCCGCGCCGCTCATAGAAATGAATGGGAGCCGGGCCGTGCATGCGCGGTGCGCTCCCATTCATTTCTATGGAGCCGACGGAAGTAGCCGAGCCAGCGCTCGGCTATTTTCGGCGGCCCCATAGAAATGAATGGAGGGCGGCTGCGCATGCGCAGTGCGCCCTCATTCACTTCGGGGGCTCCATTCTGGAAATAGGTGCGGGTCCCAGCGGTGGGACCTGCACCTATAAGACAATGGGCGCATATCCTAGCGATATGCCCCCATTGTCTAAAATGAGAATAACCCTTTAAGCTGTGTAACATCTGCAATCTGATGACTGCAGGTACATTCAGCTTAGAATGACTTTGGACATCCCTCTTTGTAGTGACATCACTGTGTGCATTATCTGCATGATGTCACATCACAGTGTAAATGGTTATCTCTATGATGTAAAATCACTGTGTGCATTATTCCAGTACTGATACCAGTGTCCTACCAACAGGACCCCAAACCATCCTGAAATGAGTGACACTTTTGCAGTTTTTCCCCCTAACACAACTAGGAAATCCATCCAAAGTGCAGAATAAAAGACACAGCCATTGTTACAGTGATGTTACTGCTAAGCAAAATTCTTAAGGAATGAACAAAAAGTTCTTAAGGCACTTAGACACATAAAGTAAAGTCGTCCAAACTTGATTTTATTGGGACTGGCCACCTATATTATGTGTATGTTGGTGTGCTGACTCTCCCCTTATAGATGATGTTGGGGAAAAGAAGGGTCCTGCACATTGAATTTTAACACCAGATGGGCACGAGGGAGATAAGATGCCACCAGAGGTCTTACCGCAGCCTACTCCACTCTTCTCATTGAGAACACATGCATTCTAAATTGAGCCAAGGGTGCATGTGTATAGCGGAGTCGGGAAGAATAGCTGTCAACAAAGTGAGTCTTAGGCCGACAGCTGATGAAGGTCAGCAGCTTTGGTATACTTTTCAATTAAACTTGCCACTTCATGTAGACTTTTTTTTTTTTTAAATGAAGCTGTGATATGATAAATTGTTTGACAGATTCCTCAAATCTTAGAGATGTTGGTCCATAGTGATTTTCTATCCACTAACAAACATATTAGGCTAGTTTCACACTACCGCATAATATCTGGCAGGCTGTTCCAGATCTCTGCCGGTACCCATTAATAGAGCCAGACATTGACACTTTAGCTTCCAGTAATGCCAGAATGCAGAGAGATCTAAGAGAGATATTAAGTGCTACTGTGAAACTAACCTTAGTCAGCTTCCTAAATCTCAGTTTCTTTGGGCATTGGAATTTGGACATTGGGGTCTTTAAGTTATTTTATCCATCCATGGCAATTTAGTTTTAAAGGGGTTGTAAGAGATTAGAAAAACTTGTTTGCTTTCTTCTGAAAAACATGGGCACTTTTGTCCAGTGATTGCTTCTGGTATTGCAGCTCAATGCCATTCTCTCCAGTTAAGTTGAGCTGTAATACCGGCCAAAGCCCTAAGGCAAGAGTGATGTTTTTTGTAGAAGAAATCAGGTATGTTTTCCTAACTTCATACAACACCTTTAAATGGGTTCTCTGAGACAGGGAACCCCTGTTGAGAAGGACAGGCAGGTTGAGTCATACCTGTCATAGGTGCTCTGGGTCTACCACCGAGCTACCTTTTATAGCTCTTTCAATCCCCCTAGACTATAAGTATGATGTGCATGTAGATGGCACGTCACACTTCTGGTCCAGTTGGCACCAGAAAGGAAGAATGAAGAAACTTAGCACAGGACCTAGAGTACCTATGACAGGTGAGACTTTTTTTTAAAGAAACTTCTGCACCCTGCCCAGCTATCTCAACGGAGTTTCTGGTCTTGGAGAACCCCTAAAGTAGGACATTCATTTTATTGTATACAAGACTAATTTTCCAGCCATAACCCATTGTTTGATACCATGACTCATTCTCCAGATCAGACCTATGCCCAGCTATAACCACCCCAGAACTGTGACTGGATCATTTCACTGAACATCCTTTATTATAGAGTCATGACACATGTTTTAGGGTTTTGACTTTATGCAGATATGATGATGTATAGTAATAATATTCCACAAATTCTAGTAAAGGGAAAAGGGTTTATTAAGCTCTGAAAATTATTATAATATAATGTACTCGGTAAATGAAAACACATAAAAAACATTTTCCTGATGCAAATCCTGACAGCTCCGTTGATTTACATGGACTAATAGTTTATCTTTCAGGGCGTAGTTAACAGCAGCACTTGAATTTGAATGAAGGCCATGGTTGATGGCTGATTTAGTGCGTTATTGCTTGCTGACACATGACTTAGGCAGTATATGATGTAATGAAAAACGTCTTACCACTGCATATAAATTAGTGTATGTAAGTGTTCTTCATCATGCAGGCCTGGTGATTACACTAAGCGAATCATGTTCTGCATATATTCATCTGCGATAACACTAGAAGGCACTTGCGGTCTACTGAGCAGCTCTGTACGCATCATGTATTGCTCTTACCAAGAACGAGGTTCTGCCATTTTGATAACGGCTCCAGACTAGAGGGATTTCTAGTCATACATTTGAATGAAATGTCCATCCGTGTAATTAGTAAGAGTTGGCTAGCAGGGGCTATATGGCCAAAAGTATATGGACTCCCATCCTAATTTCTGAGTTCAGGTTTCCAACCAACCATTGCAAAAAAGGTACATGAAATCAAGCACATAGTCATGCAATTTCTATAGAATAACACTGGTGGTAGTATGAGTCATACCGGTGCTGTCATACAATGCCAACCTATCATTCCGTTCATAAATGTTCCCATTTGCTAGATCTTCTCACAGTACACCAAGCATGGTGAGGTGATGCCTGAATGCTTTTCTGGGTTTAAAATATGTAAAAGTGTTTCCTCACCAGGGTTTCCCTGGTACCTTCTAAGTGGTTCCCTAGAAAACTGAAGCAATTTACTGTAGGGATGGCACATTGATTTCAAGGTAATGATCGTGTAAAGCTGACCATACAAATGAGATAGAAGTTGGTTGGACCATACACATTTTAGTCCATATAAGTCATTATAGTACTGCCCATACACATTCAAAGAAACCAGGTGATGGATGAAAGATCTTTCTGAGAACATTCTTTCCGAGATATTTTTTTGAACGAAAGATGGTTTGTCCGACTATCTGATGAAAATTTAAAACATGGTTGACTTCTTTTCAAATGATAAAGGTCTGTCATGGGTCAGCTTAAAAGATTGTTCATTGTTTTAAAAATCATCCATTTTAATTAACTTTAGACAAGTGTGTATGGCCACCTTGAAGAGGTTCTCTGGGAATGACTTAAAATGGCCACAAGCATCATGTACTAGAGTGTGAGTAGGACTGGCTTCCTCCACTTGCAGAACTGTCTGGGTGAGGGTACAGGGCCTGAGGCACTTGCATATGCAGCCACCAGCCGCAGGGATATGTGAGTGAGATGGTAGATATGTTGTCACAGTGTACACGGTGTAGCCGGTGGTTTTACTCACGGTTAGTTGAATCTTCCCTGGGCAGTGTGCAGTTGTGTGGAGGGTGGACACGACTTCCCTCGGGGCACGCTCCGTACGCAGGGCTCCAGGATGGTCAGGTGAGGTGCCCTGGATGTTGAGTTTGACCGTGTCGGACGGCTGGGCCCTGGTATTTCGTGACGCCAGTGTCTTTTTAAAGGTAGACACACCCTTTGCAATGATGAGGAGGCAGTTGTTAATCAAACAAGAGGTATCTTTACTTTTGCCTTGAGTTCATATAGTCACGATAAATTATGTTACAATTGGTTAAGGATAAGATGTCCTCTTTGGCTGGTAGGTGGTTATAATAGGTAGTTAGTTAGGCAATGTCTCTTTAAATCCTGTTACTTTCACTCCTAGTGGGATCTTCTGTAAGTAGCCCTGGTTCTGGACAATATTATATTAAGGTCACTTTCATAAGACCTTTCTTTTAGAAGGATACTCTGTGGGGCAGGAATGACACGTCTGCACCAGCAGGTTCCTGAAATGTATATAAAGATGGCTACACCTCCCGGAGGGATCCAAAGTGTAGACCAATAAACAACTTGTACCTGGTTGCTGATACTGTAGTCAGATGCCGGAGGCTTCTCTTGACCACATGGGTGCTGGCAGAGTCCATGAAGACCGGGGACGGTCGATTACCTCTGTCAGGCTTGACAGTCCAAGAAATATTCAGGGTTCTAGTAGTTTAGCTGTTACTTGTCACATATTGTCCTGACATGGCCAGTGTCAGGGGTAATGACAGCCTTTTCCGTTAGGAAAGGTTCTCCACTTTTCTTCCTCCTGCACAATACTTGGTTCCTCTTAACTAACTCCTTACACCTCTTATCTGTTTTCTGATCTGATCTCTCTCTCCTCTAACTTCCTGTTACTGGGCCTTATATAGAAGGCAGAATGCCACCATCTAGTGGTGGGAAATAATATTGCAGTACTCAGCCATAGAGGTTCTTATACCATATACAAAATAGACAAGGGTTTTACAATGACATGACTACTATAAATACATAGTCATAAACAGTTTGCTGTGTCCCTTTTACACACATATGTGGGACACTGCACATATACTACACATTGGCATATCTTAGGCAGGATCACATCATTACCATCTATTGTAAAACAGTGTAATGTGTAGTGAGGCCTCTGCAAGTGTTGGCAACCAATCCTGCTCACATTCTAGGACAGATTACTTGTGGCCATTTTAAAGCATTCCCAGAGAACCCCTTTAAGGTAAACTACATAGGTTATGTCTGTGGAATATGGTCACAGAAAACTCAAAGGTAGAAGACTTACCAAGATTTCCAGAAAGGAAACAGAAGAGTAGTCAGCTAGCAAGGGTCAAAACCAGGAGAATAGAAGCCAAATCAGTAGACAAGAGGTTAATCAGGAGCCATGCCAAAGTCAATACATGGAGGAAGGTAAGAATGCAGTAGCGATTCCCCTAGCAGAAATCTTTTTTTTAGCATTTCCATAGTAATAAGCTTTGGAATCCCTGCCTTTCAGTAATCTTTCAGCTATATTCTGACATATCATTTAGGCAATTCTAGATATAACAGAGGTGGAGGGCTTTGAACTAGGACTCCAGTGGTTAATGGATGAAGATTTTGCTACGTTCTGCAGAATGAAGTCCCTATTAGGCCATAAAGACATTATAGAAGTGGCCCTCTGCTAGGGACACCTCTCTGTTAGCCAGCCGGCCGTTCAGGGGGTGCTCTGCTGGCCCTGTAAGACAAGCTATCCCAATGTATAACAGTGTACTCTAGGGCGATTTCCCTTAGTGCTACCAAACAGTACTAATGCCCACTTTATGTCCCCTCACAGTAGTTATGGCCACACTGTCTCCCCTCACAGTACTAATGCCCACATTGTGTCTCCTTTACAGCAGAAAGGCCCACATTGTGGCCCCTTCACAGTAGTTATGCCCACATTTAAGCCCAAATACAATAGTGTGTCAACCTTTGTGCCCCTTCGCAGTAGTTATGTCCTCCTTGCGTGGCCCCCTTCATAGTAGTTATGCCCACCTTTTTGCCCCGTCACAGTAGTTATGCCCACCTTTGTGCCCTTCACAGTAGTTATGCCAACCTTTGTGCCCCTTCACGGTAGTTATGTCCACCTTTTAGCTCCTCCACATCAGTTATGCCCACCCTGTGGCCCCATCACAGTATTTATGCCAAACTTTCTGTCCATACACAGTAGTTATGCCCACTTTTGTGCCCCTTCACAGTTGTTATGCCCACCTTGTGGCCCCTTCACATTAGTTATGCCAACCTTTCTGCCCCTACACAGTAGTTATGCCCACTTTTGTGCCCCTTCACAGTAGTTATGCCCACCTTTTAGCTCCTTCACATTAGTTATGCCCACCCTGTGGCCCCATCACAGTAGTTCTGCCAACCTATCTGCCCCTACTCAGTAGTTATGTCCACCTTGTAGGGCCCCTTCACAGTAGTTATGCCCACCTTTGTGTTCCCTTTTGGCCTCTAGTGCCCTCTCCAGCTCCATAAAAAAACAAAAACAGAAATACTTACCTGCTTCCCTGATGATCGACACATCCTGTGTTCCTCAGCAGCAGCACGACACACACACACATCATGCTGCTGGCTGTGCATCAGGCTGGATCCCAGGTTTTCACCGCTCCTCCCACACAGCCAGCAGTGTAATGTGTGGCCTTCTGAGGATCGTTGGAGATAACCTGAACGGTGAAGCAGGGAGCGGGCGGATCAGAAGAACAGAAAAATAAACAGTGATGTGACCCCAGCCTTAGGCAGGTCACTGTGGGGAATTGGTATGGACAGCATGACTTATTACTTTAGGCTACTTTCACATCTGCGGCACAGCTCACCAGCAGGCTGTTCTGGCAGAGAAGGTCAAAATGGGCCGGATAAAAAAAAACCTTGCGTGCATCGGTTTTTGCACAGCCGAAACCCGGCATATTTGCCTGTGAACGCCTGTATCTCTACCAGATCCCATTCTAGTTAATGGGGCCCGGCAAGCGAGTGGCACTGTCTGGCAATGCCGGAACTGGAGAACACTGTAGACTCTGAAACTATGAAACTAGCCTTATACCATGCGGAGTCTTTTTTATTTTTCAAAAATAAACAGCAGGCAAAACTTCTTTACGAGAACTTAACTCTCTCCCTTTCTCTTTCTGTATATATATATATATATATATATATATATATATATATATATTAAAAGGTTCATGCATTACATGTCCAATATCAAACCAGGATAAATTGTCCTTGCATTTTAAATACATACAGCAATGAAATAAATAACATATACAGTGTAAAACAAATTACTTTCATCTCATTAAAATAATGTGTCTTCAATAAGTGTAATTTCACCTCCTGTTATGTGGGGTTTGTTGCCCAGAATTTATATAGATCACTTAACAGACATTTAATTAAACGGGCTGTACAGTAGTGTTGAATTATGTTTGCTTTGATGCACGTATATATCAAATATTGGTTAAGCTTTGCCCCTTTGCCTGTACCTTGATATGATAAGGGTCATTTATGCTGGAGTCCGCTCTTATAATTCTAATTAAAAGCAATGCGCCTGGGTGCAGAGGGAAGGTTAATCTTTCCTAGGGAAATCCATCCATTCTGTATTCCGGCCAGCACAAAAGATGGCTCTGCCTGACCCAGGGTTAGCAAATTGATTAGCTGAATTTTGCAAGAATTAATCAAACTGTATTATTTGCTACTTGCACTCCTTGGCCCTTTACTCTCCGTGTCATAAAAAAGGTTATCCCTTTAATCCTCCCCTTCTCAGAGGATATCAGTGAGATGCAATCTGTAGGGAAACAGAGATGAAACAGGACATTAAAGGTCCCTTATCAGGATCATCAGCGGCATTGTGTACTGGATGGGCAGTAAAGTGAGATTTGCATCTGTCCTTAAATGCTCATTAGACTTCAAGCGCGTTTTACTGACAACTGATCACCTAATTACAAATGAAAGGGTTTGTGATAGCAAACAGACAAAATAAATACTAAGAAATATAACAATGAATGCATAGATTAGCTGCTCTTCCTAAAAAAAATACAACTTCGAGTGAAAAATCAGCTCTTAGTTGTCTGCAAAATACTCGGGTAAAAAACTGAAATAGTGGCAAACTCACGTTGGAATTATAGTACTTGTCAAGTATAAAGTAAGGAGTCATGCACATGGCTATATTACATATTTAGAGCCAGTTATAGGATTGGATCCTGTCCTGTTAGATCAAAAAAGCCTTTCCCAAAGATTATTTTGAAAAAGATTTTCTTCGTCTTACAAGAAAGGTCCTATCCTTGGATGTAAATATCAGGTCATGATCTAAATATCAGGTCATGCACAGAGCTGTACCCATGAGCATGAGCCATTAGGTCACATAGGTTTGGTATTTGATGCACTTTAGGGTACGTTCACACATCCAGGTTTCCTGATTAAGTTTTGAATGCCACTGTCAGGAGTGAATACTAAAAGGAAAGGACAGATACGACTTCTCTTCTTTTGAATTCACTCCTGGGTTTGAGTTCCGAAACTGCATCAGGATATCTGAACATGTGGCTGTACCCTTCAGGCAAAGCAAGGAGAGGATCCTAGAGAATTGGAAATATCTATTCATGCCTTGTCCTGGTTTAACAAAAAAGAGAATACATAAAAATTTGGCATAAGTGACTGATCAATAATGTGAGAAGTGGCAGAAATTGTTTAAATTGTTTTAATACCCTTTAAAGAGGCTGATGATGACCCATGACCTAAGTCACTAAGGTCACTGTGGTCAATTATACTTGTTTTGATTAGACAAATAAAATGGTAGACTACTGCACTATCCCAAATGCCATCACTCTGTGCTAGACCCACCAGTAGATGTCTACTACAGAGAGGGTACACTCTTGGATCCGGGACCGCTTCACTATTTTAAAGAATACCCTATCTAAAGTCATCTGCTGTTGGCAAACTTGTCAGTCCTTTAAAACTCAATGTTCTCCCACACAACCCCCATGGTAAGAATAGAGGTTATATTTTAAGAAATTTTAGAGAACATTGTGGCAGTGGTTACTAAGTGTGTTAGGGTTGAGTGATACATGTCGAAGTGCCACTACCCACATCTAGATAGTAAAGTAGTGAATGATACTGGTGGATATTGGGTCACCAGAGCCCAGTGAGGCACATATTATCTGACTATGTGAGGAAAACTGTCTCTACATGACTGTGTACTACATTGAGCCTGCTGTACAGACATTTAGCAGCCTGAGGAGCCAGCAACTGGTTATGGATCAAATCCAAGTCTAATGTGTGTGGATAAGTCATGCTCATCATAATGCAAAATCTGTGAGTGGCTGTGGACCACTGCTCATTGTATATGGTGGGTGGTCAAGCCAGACACCCTGAACTATGAGCTGAGCAAGGGGGTGACCAGCCAGCCGGCCTGCCTGTAAATGCCTGAGAAGGGTAATGCTGTCTAAACCAAGTGTGTGGAGAAGTAAAGGGCCCTTTACATGGGACTAGAATCCTAAAGATAAAGGCTAACCAGTGTTCATAGGAACACTCTTTAGCAATTATCTGGCAGTGTAAATGTACCACCGACTACCCAATGAACCAGTGAAATGCTCATTCATTGGATAATCTGATCATTTGTGGACGCACAAAAATCTTTCTTTGCCGGCAGCAGATCATGCTGTATAAACACCCTCTGCTGCCAGCAAACAATGAGTCTGTATGGGGAAGAGCAATGGCACTAGTGATTGCTCCTCCCCATACTCTGGAGGAGATTGCTTCATGTAAATGTAGTGCTCTCCTCCACTATCGAGCAGCAGATTGTCATGAAGGAACGCTTTCTTCTTGACAATCTTTTGCTCTGTCGTCCCATGTAAAAGGACCTTAAACTGTATTGACACTGTGGCTGATAACATCTACTGAACTGTGGCCTACAACTGTGTGCCAAAGTGTGCAATGCCTCTGATAGAGAGTCCTGTTAAGTTGATTATCACCTGATAGACCTGCAGTGGAGAAAAAAGTTAGTAGAGGCATGTTTTAACTTCAAAGTATACTTTTTCTGTCCAGAGATGTAACTACTAAGCTTAGTGACTCTAATAAGAAGTTTAACTGTCAAGTTGCTGTACCTTTTTAAACAATTGCTAATATGCCTGCGGTGGAGAGTTATCAGAGACTGTTACCTGTTGATATAACTGCAATGGATAGTGCCCTCAGATCTGTACAAGGTCCCAATCCATCATACTCTATTCATAGTACTTACTATATATTGTGGTAGAGTGGCTATTGGAAGCCATCAGGCACTAGGGTCTGGATTCAACTACCACCTCTGTACTCCCTATAGTTACACCACCAGCACAGTCAGTAAAATATGAGTGTGAGTAGCGGATGCTTTTGAGATCCTGATCTAGGGCCTTAAAGATTTAACATTGAGACCACCAGATTTTACAATACTGGTACCTTAGTACAGGAGCAATTTGCAGGTCTGATTTACGTACATGTTGATATGTTTACATTTACTTTTATGAGAGGAGATCCCACGCTCATTTTGTTCTTCAGTGATTCTAGCACAATTGTGGAAATGTACATTTGTCACATAGCACTGAACACAGGTGTTTTAGTCAAAGGAGCAATAAACAGAGGACAATGGGATTTTTTATAGCAGGTAGCAAAGAATTCCTCACAAACAGCATGGAGGGCAGAATTACTCCTGCTTTAAAGGTTGGTACATGTATACATTCGTTCACATTCACATTGGGCATAGCCAGGACCAGAGGCGTAGCTAGAGGTTCAGCACAGGGGGGGGCGAAACATACTTGAGTGGGCCCCCCACTTAGTGGCTTCCCAAACGCATGTTTCCAACTTCACAGGCACATACTACTAGTTGTGGTTATAATATAGTATTAGAAAGATGACTGTATAAACTGCTAGATCATCTATGCTGTTAAGTACAGTACAATAGACTTTCTACATACCCTAGTCTAAATACTCTACCATATAATGCAGTAAAATATAGGAGTAATAGGAGTAAAAAACAAGGGGACTCCTATGTTAAAGGAAACCTGTCCCCAGTTTTTACATCACTAAACTAACAGTCCCCTGCCCCATCAGACCTCAGATCAGCGTACTGTGCCCCCATCAGACCTCAGATCAGCGTATTGTGCCCCCATCAGACCTCAGATCAGCAGAATGTGTCCCCATCAGACCTCACATCAGCCTACTGTGCCCCCATCAGACCTCAGATCAGCGTATTGTGCCCCATCAGACCCCAGATCAGCGTATTGTGCCCCCATCAGACCTCACATCAGCCTACTGTTCCACCATCAGACCTCAGATCAGCGTATTGTGCCCCATCAGACCTCAGATCAGCATATTGTGCCCCCATCAGACCTCAGATCAGCAGAATGTGCCCCCATCAGACCTCACATCAGCCTACTGTGCCCCCATCAGACCTTAGATCAGCGTATTGTGCCCCATCAGACCTCAGATCAGCAGAATGTGCCCCCATCAGACCTCACATCAGCCTACTGTGCCCCATCAGACCTCAGATCAGCGTATTGTGCCCCATCAGACCTCAGATTAGCGTATTGTACCCCCATCAGACCTCAGATCAGCAGAATGTGCCCCCATTAGTCCTCACATCAGCCTACTGTACCCCCATCAGACCCCAGATCAGCAGAATGTGCCCCCATGAGACCTCAGATCAGCGTATTGTGCCCCCATCAGACCTCAGATCAGCATATTGTGCCCCATCAGACCTCAGATCAGTGTATTGTGCCCCTATCAGACCTCAGGTCAGCGTATTGTGTCCCCATCAGACCTCACATCAGCCTACTGTGCCCCATCAGACCTCAGATCAGCGTATTGTGCCCCATCAGACCGTGCAGCGTCAGGTCATAGTGCGCGCCGGCCAGGGAGACAGTGGAGCGCCGGACCGGAGGGCAGCCACAGCTTCCATAATGGTAGCACTCACTTGTATTCACCTGATAGTCATTCTTGCTGGGCCCCCCCTGAGTCACTGGGCCCGGAGCCATCACCCCCCCTGCCCCCCCCGGTAGCTACGCCTCTGGCCAGGACCTATCTTCATAATAATGAAATTATGAAATGGTGTATATTCAGCTCCAAATTCCGTTTTTGCAATGGGATGCAGTGCTGCCATTCATAAGGCTGCAATTTTTTTTTTCAGTGTAGATTTCAAAAACAGTCTCGTCATGTGGAAACTACATGGAAATGGCGGTTCAAACTACAAATCTGTGGCATAAATCGAGGGTCATCAGATTTTACCTTTGTTTTTGTACCTTTCGATTTATAGGTACAGCATACCACAGCCCACCCACAGAAGTCAGTATTTCCATCTTAGCAATGAATGGCTGAAATGGAAGAACATATTTAATAAAGTTTAATTTACAAAAGTCTCCCCCATAAAAAATAATAAATAAACCAATTTTTTATTTAAAAACATATTTAAAAAAAAAAATGTTCCCAATAAAATAGTAAGCAAAAAAAAGGAAAGCAGTGGCACATTGCTGTTTTATTGCATTTCCTTGACAAAGGATATATAAATGTAAATCAATCATTTAAATAAACCACAAAATGCTACTAAACATCTATCAGATAAAAAAAAGCCCTCAGACAGCTACATCAATGGAAAAAAACCTTTGTTCCTTGAAATGCATCAACACAAAAATTACTTTTTTGTTTTACTATGTTTTACTATATTTCCGTGTGCAAAAATACTAATCTGTAAAAACACAAAAACTAAACTTGACTTAATATGACTGCATTTGTATCGGTCAGTAGAATAAAGTTAACTTGACTTAACTATCCTCCAAATAGGCCATCAGTATCTGATCGGTGGAGGTCCAACACCAGGACTCCCTGCCAATCAGCTGTTTGAGAAGGCTGTGGCGCTCTCAGTACGGACATTTTCTGGTCTCTCCAGAGATGTTCCATTGGGTTCAAGTCAGGCCTCTGGGCCACTCAAGTACTTTCACAAAGTTTCCCCTAAGGTAGTCCTATGTTGCCTTGGCTGGGTGCTTAGGGTATTGTCTTGAACCTTCAGCCCTGTCTGAGGTCCAGAGCACTTTGGAACAGGTTTTCATTAAAATATCTTTGTACTTCACTCCATTCAGATTTCCCACAATCTTGTTTCTCAGTCTGAGAGCCCTCTAGGTGTTTGCAAACTACAGGTGGGCTTTCATGTGTCTTTTACTGAGAAGAGGCTTCTTTCTGGCCACTCTGCTATAAAGCCCAGACTGATGGAACACTGCAGTGATGGTTGACTTTTTGGGAATTTCTCCCATCTGTCCACAGGAGCTTTGGAGTTCAGCCAGAGTGACCATCGGGGTCTTGTTCACCTCTCTGATGAAGGCCTTTCTACCCCAATTACTTAGTTTGGTGGGTGGCCAGCTCTAGAAAGAACCCTGGTTATTCCAAACTTCTCCCATTTAAGAATTATGGAGGCCACTGTGTTCCTGGGAACTTGCAGTGGACCAGAATGTTTTTGTACTCTCCACACAATCCTGTCTCTCAGCTCTACAGGCAGTTCTTTCCTCATAATGGCTTATTTTTTGCTCTGATATGCATTGTCAGCTGTGAGACCTTTAGCCCAGGGCGTGCCTTCCCAAATCATGTGCATTCAACTGAATTGGTGTCAAGTAGACTCCAATCAAGTGTAGAAACATCTGAAAGGCGATCAGGCGAAATGGGAAGCCCAAGAGATAAATTTCATGTATCATAGCAAAGGGTCTGAATACTTATGTCCATGCAAAATCATAGTCTTTCCTTTTTAATAAATTATCTCTAAAATTCTTGTTTCACTTTCTCATTCTGGGGGATTGAGTGCAGAATGAGATTTTTTTTTTTTATTTTAACACAAGGCCACATAACAAAAAGTGAAAAAATGAAAGGGTCTGAAGACTTTCAAAATGCATGGTTTGCTTTAAAATAAAAAATGAGGGTATTTCCCCAATGTAGTTCTCTGTGCTGCCAGTCCTGTCCTCCTGCTGCTACTGGTCTACTGCTAAGGACAGTGATTGGCTGCAGTGGTCATGTGTATATGACAGCACTTTACCACTGCAGTTTTGAAAGAAGCAGGGTCGGGGGGATCTCACAGGGCAGAGAACTGAGCAATTTTTTATTTTAGACTATTTAAGGGCTTGTCTGAGATTTTTAATTTATTAAACTCCTCTAAAGAGGTTGTTCAGGATTAGAAAAATATGACTGCCTGCTTCCAAAAACCTCCACAGGTTGTGTGTGGTATTGTAAGCCCCATTCACTTAATTGAAGCTGAGATGCAATACCAGGCATAACCTATGGACAGGTTGGAAGAAAGCAAACATGTGATCTAATTGTCTTCCCCACCCAGGGGAAGAACCATAATATTTTTTCGTTAAGGAGCGGCTGCCAGGGCTGTTCTGAGAGACATCTTAACTGTCCACAGAAGTGGGGGATGCACAGGAGGAGGGAGCGTGTTCAAAAATTTTCTGTGGGGCCCTGTCAATATTGCTGAGAAAAATTATGTTTTAATATATTCAAAAAAGCCTCTAGGAGAAACAGGGACATTGCTATTATTCCTAGAGGCTTCCGTTTCTCTGCATCTGCCGCACCCTCTCCACTTTGATTGATAGGGCCAGGCAATGTAAATGTCATCACTGGCCCTGTCAATCGAAGTGCAGAGGGCACAGTAGTTGCAGAGAGAGCAGAGCCTCTAGAAGTAACAGCAACGTCTCCATTGCTCCTAAAGGCTCCTTTGCATATATTAAATTAGGGATGCTCAACCTGTGGCACCCCAGCTGTTGCAAAACTACAACTGCCAGCATGCCTGGAGCAGTGAATGATGGGTGTTGTAGTTTTACAACAGCTTGAGGGCCACAGGTTGGGCATCCCTGTATTAAAACATGATTTTTCTCAGCAAGGCGGGCACATATGAACATGGGACCAACACAGATGTCTTCAGCTGCCAAGTGCACATGTAACAGGTCAGCCAGTGTTATAGGTACAAATCTGCTGACAGACGCCCTTTAAGGTAAGTGAGGGGGTATATTTTTGTCTCTTTTGAGAATAAAGTGATTAGTATAAAGGGCGCCTGTGGCTGGAATTGCAAGTGACTTGTTTTCAAATTACAGTGTATATGCGTACATGCATCCATATTCTTATGAACCCCACTTATCAAAATCCTAAATCTACTTCTGGACAACCTCTATTGCTGCCCATACTCTGCAGTATCCATAAGGACAGTGTGTAATCTGCAAAACGGTGGGGAAAAAGTCATGGCTACTCAGAACGCATACTGTTAACTGCTATGAGAAGCAGTGGCGTGTCTAGGGTGTTTTGCACCTGGGGCGGGTCCTTTCTCTGGCAACCCCCCCCCCAATATGTTAAACAATTGTACCCCCTCACGGTAGTATTGCCCTCATTGTACAAACTTCACTGTAATTTTGTACAGATGTGTGTCCCCTCACAGTAGTTATGCCCTCTTTGTGCCCCTTTACAGTAATAATCCCCATTGTGCCCCCTTCACAGTAATAATCCCACATTGTGCCCCCTTTATAGTAATAATGTCCACTGTGCCCCCTTTATAGTAATAATGCCCACTGTGCACCCTTCACAGTAATAATGCCGTCTGTGCCCCCTTCACAATAATAATGCCATCTGTGCCCCCTTCATTGTAGTAATGCCCTCTGGCTCTGTGACCCCTCCATAGTAAAAATGCCCACTGTGCACCCTTCACATTAGTAATGCCCTCTGTGCCCCCTCCAGAGTAGTAATGCCCTCTCTGCCCCCCTCCATAGTAAAAATGCCCACTGTGCACCCTTCACATTAGTAATGCCCTCTGTGCCCCCTCCAGAGTAGTAATGCCCCCTGTGCCCCATCCAGAGTAGTAATGCCCCCTCCAGAGTAGTAATGCCCTCTGTGCCCCCTCCAGAGTAGTAATGCCCCCTGTGCCCCCTCTAGAGTAGTAATGCCCTCAGTGCCCCCTCCAGAGTAGTAATGCCCCCTGTGCCCCCTCCAGAGTAGGAATGTCCCCTGTGCTCCCTCCAGAGCAGTAATGCCCTCTGTGCCCCCTCCACAGTAGTAATGCCCCCTGTGCCCCCTCCACAGTAGTAATGCTCCCTGTGCCTCCTCCACAGTAGTAATGCCCCCTCTGTATTTAAAAAAACACAGCAGCTACTCAGTTGTCTCGTTCCTGAAGTCCTCTCTTCTCTACAGGCACAGATCGCTCAGCAGCAATGTGTGGGCGGAGCTTATGCAGATTTCCAGGCTCCAGGCTCCGCCCACACATTCTAGCATTGCGATCCATGCCTGCAGCCTGAATGGTGGAGCTGGGAGAAGTCTTCCTGCTTCACCATTCAAAGCGCTGCGGGTAGGAGGAGTGCGGGGAGGTGAGTGACAGGACCCAGCTCCCTGCGCTCCAGCAATGAGCACTTCCATCTGTATTGATGGAAGCGCTCATTGCTTCTGGCACCCGGGGCGGGCCGCTCCCCCTGCCCCCACCTTAGTACGCCACTGATGAGAAGAAACCTGGAGATGTCAACTGACCTTGCATATCATAGCAGAGCAAGAAGTGGCAACAAACCCAACGTTAAAGACCTGACTTTAATACTAGAGGGTATGAGTCTTAAAGGCAACCTGTCACCTTGTACATGCAGTACTATCAGCAGGCAGCATGTTATAGAGCAGGGGGAGCTGAGCAAGACATGGGAAAGATTAAGTACAACTGGTAGTTTATTCATTAAAACTGCTGCTCTTTCTTTGCTTAGGAGTCCTGTGGGCGGTCCTATGAAGTGATTGACATCAATGTGATCTCATAAGCAAAGAGAGCAGGGATTTGAATTATACTGAATCCAGGGGAGCACCTAGCCTTTCTGCTGCCTGAGGCAAAAACTGAACCTGCACCCTAACCCGCCAATACAAATTACTTAACCTTACCCCTTCCCTCCAGCCCTACTGTTAAAGACATACTTGGAAAACATTACATACAGCACTACAAAACATACAGGGTAATACAGCACCACATACTGTACCCAGTGTGCTTCTCAATACTATACTGAAGAAGCAAATAATCCCCCTTCGGCTGCCCCCCTCTTGATCCTACCTGGTGCTGCCTGAGGCTATTGCCTCACCTCACCTCATTGGTAGTGCACCCCTGACTGAATCTTTTCCCTCAAAACAAATATATCAATCTGCTCAGCTCCTCCTGCTCTATAACATGCTGCCTGCAGGTCGCACAGAATTTCATGGTGACAGGTCCAGTCTGGTCTTTTTTTTCCCATATCTGGTTTTGGAGAGAATATAGAAGGTTGCTTTCTGCCTTCGGGTCTTAGCCCCCCTAAAAACAATGCTACAACCATAGCCCAACCACCCTGCATGGACGCGGTCACAGAGATGGCTTATTATATTCTTATTATTAACAACTTTATAAAATATACAACCTTACAGTCCACCGGTCTGCATGGTGACTTCTAATACCCTTGTGTTTTATGGTCAGGTTGTGCATTAGTCCATATAGCCAGCATCTCCTGCTCTTTTACGGGATTCAGCACTCTTCCTAAACCTGTACTTGACAGTGCCGCCACTAAAAGCACATTAGCCATCATTAACCACCTGGCTGCCGCAGAGGTGAACTGACAGCTCCAACCATTAATGGCCACTTTAAGATATTCCTGATGGCGTCTTTAAAATTTCTTCATCGCCTCGGCCCGGTAGATTTGATGTGATGAAGAAGGAGTATTTAAAAGCCACATTATACAGTGCTGTGCAGTATAAAATTGCACGAGCTGACCCATATATTTTAACAGCAAACGGACTCCAGTCATTTAAAATACTGCAACGTCGATAGGACTAATTAATTGGAAATAAGAAAAGAAAGAATACAATTAGATGAGGAGAGAATCATTTTCTAATTTAATACAGGGACATTTATAAAAATCATAAGCTAAAAAAAAAAAAAAAAAGACGGAGACTGGATCTATTGACGTGATATTAAATCGGTAACAATGGGCTGCCTGCTAAGGAACGGGTTAAATGCCGATAATAAGACTTGTATTTCGTACAACCCCGTCCATCGTAGGGTTCACCCTCTTGATTTTAAGCGCAATTATACATTGAAAGCGGACAGTGATAGGAGAACGGGTGTCATTATCTCGCCACTGTACACACAGCCATAATAAACTGCTAATCGGGAAGTGAAATTGTCAACACCGCCGCCGTATTCTGTATACAGTACCCTTAAAATATTAAGAGATTTTATTACCTCCATTTCCGAACGATAATTTATTGCGATAAAACAGACACGGAAGGTCCTCTTAAATTGTCTTTTCATAATGAATAAATTTAAGGCGGCTAATTAATATATAAACTAGCCCAATTTGTCAAGTTGATTTGTATTTTCGTTAATTGTGAAGGTAATTACCACATGGTCAAATTAACAGCTTTCTGGAAATGACCAAGGCTGGGATTTTATTTCCTTCCTGGGTGAGGAAAATTCATTTTCTCAGCTCTTGATGTGATGCATAAAAGCTATAAATCTGGGTGATTGGTGCAGGCAGAGTCTAAATGGCTTCATATTTCATTTTAGGTTTAATAGAAATATTCATGGGCTGTTTTAATGAAATTAAATTGAGGGGGAGGATTGGGATGTCTGTTGCCATTTAAAGGGAAAAATCCAAGGTTTTAACCATGTCATTGCCGGGGGGGGGGTCATACAGTTTGGAAGATGCGTCATGCACAGGAGCAATGTCATGAAAGATGTAGCTTTGGCTTGAGTTCTGGTAGGTCCAGTTCATTCGATCTCACGTGTAGTTGTTAAGTTGGGTTTCAGATGGAGACATATGAAGCATAATTAACCAGTGCAGTGGTGCAGTGTTCATAGGCTTTGTTTTTTAGCTAAAACTGGCCTTAAAGGGGATTTGTCATTACAAAAGGTAATGCAATCTGAAAGCGGCATGTTATAGAGCAGGAGGAGCGGAGCAGATTGATATATAGATTTGTGTGAAAAGATTCAGTAATACCTGTAGGATCTAATTTAGGCATATTCCTGTTTGATAAATGACCCCTATAAATAAATCTGCTCAGCTCCTTCTGCTCTATAACATGCTGCCTGCAGATTGCATGGAGTTTTATGGTGACAGGTCCTCTTTAAAGGAAAGCTGTCACCTCTCCTGACATGTCTTATTTAGTAACTAATAGCGTTACCGTGTAATAATTATTCTGGAGCATCTATTCTTATAAATTTATGTTGTGCTATTCCTTTATAATTCCTGCTAGAAGTCACAAATGAATCGCTAACAGTTTGCAATGAAGGTCCAGATGGGTGTTACCAGTTGGGTGATGTCCCTGCACAGTCGCTGACTGATTAATGTTAGACTGTGTAGGTACACCCCCCCCCCCAACTGGTTACCACCCCTCTGTACCCTTACTGAAGGCTAATAGCAATTCATAACTTCTAGTAGAAATAATACAGGAATGGCACAACATAGAGACATAAGAATGGATGTTCCAGAATTGTTATTACATGGGGAATGCAAGTAGTTGCTAAAACAGACATATCTGTAAAGGAGGCCCTGGTAGGGTTGATCCTGCAGATTAAAATTATACCTTTATTGCCAAAATCCATTGTGCTATTCCATAGTTATTAGTGTGATTCAAAATGCTAATTAAAGGTTTAGTGCCCTACCCCTTAGCGCTCTTCAGATTCTCCGTTTTCCTGACTATCTTGACTGACAGTGCCAGGCGTCATCATTGTGCTCTCTCCCACCACTGTAATGCAGACTGACAGGAATGAAACTAAGGGCTCATGCACACGAACGTGTGCTGGCCGTGCCCGTGCTGCGGGCCGCATACGGCGAGTCCGCAATAAACGGGCACCGGCCGTGTGCAGCCCGCATCACGGATCGCGGACCCATTCACTTCAATGGGTCCACGATCCGGGAGATGCGGAGCGGAGGCACGGATCGGAACACCACGGAAGCACTACTTTTTTGCGGTGCGGACCCTCGGATGCGGATCGCGGACCCCATTCAAGTGAATGGGTCCACGATCCGCATACGGTGGCCTCACGGTCAGTGCCCGCGCATTGCGGACCGCAGCACGGGCACGGCCGGCACACGTTCGTGTGCATGAAGCCTAAGTCAAAGATCTGATTTCAAGTTGTTATAGCCACACGTATGCAGCCATTTTTTGTGAGATTATACAATCCTTACTTACTTTACGGACCGTATATGAAGGGCGATGGCCTATTCATAGAATCCACTGTCCAAAACGGATCATCATAACTTGTACATTAGCAAATCGGTTCAAGTTATTTGAGTTTTTATGTAAAATTAGACTCTTGTCATTCTTAGTAGATCAAGCAGAGCAATCTGCGAGTATGGCTCATCTCATGATCAAAGTCTAAAATCGCTGCAGCACATATTTTATGGAAACACTAAAAAATCAATGACGGGGTGGGGAAATGTTTACCAAATTTTAAAAATTTTTAAAAATTGACGTATACCTCCAACAGTAGCCTCAAAGCAGTGAGGCCAGAGCCTGAGGTGAGGTCCATGCAAGTCTATTGGGAACGCGTTATTTCAGGCAGGTGTCCCAACCCAGCTGCAACTTTGAGTTTGAGTCAGCTAAATTAATTGTCGGGCTGGTTCACACATCCAAAATCATGCATCCATAATACACTTGTTTAGATCTGGCCTTAGGGTACGGCCACACAGTAAGGTTTCTGGATACAGCTTTGGAAGCCAAAAACAGGAGTGAATTAAAAAAAGATAAGGAGGGACATTTATCAAGACTGGTGTACCCATATGCCAGTCTTGATCTTCCTGCACTGGCATGAGATCCTCCATAATGTATTAAGTGGTAGATGCAGCTTAATAAATGAGGGGCATCCCTGCCCTACCATGAGCCAGAAACTGAAGTCTACAACAGCTAGGGGCTGGTGTAGATTTCCGCTATAACTTCCGCCAGTTTCTGGCAAAAGTTATAGTAATGAAGCCCTGCCCCTCTTGCTAAGCCCCGCCCTGCAAATTATTGTGCAAATATAGCATGACCCATAATTTGCTACTTTTTCACGCCACAATAATGCCATAAACGCTTTAGTAAATGTCCCTCAAGAACTTGTATCTGTCCTCTATATTTTCTCCTATTATGACCCACTCCTGGTTTTGGCTTCCAAAACGGATGTGGTCAGAGCTAGATTTTTTCAAAGCAGAATTTCGCATTCAAAAATTTCTCAATTCCATGGCAGATTCCTCATTGACTTCACATGATTTGTAGTAGATTTTATTACTGGTTTTCTGCCGATTTCACCCTATATCATAAATGGCCCTACTTATCAACTTTGCTGATATGTTTGCAGATTTTTCACCCGCAACACACCAGCAGAAAATCCACAGCGTAACCTCCATATGTACGCTTAGGTCCATTGCAAACGACTTCTTTTATTCTGAGTGGTATGCGTTTTTATAACTGATGTCACTTGGATAGTAATAGAACCAATGCATCTCAATGGCATAATGTACACTTCAGTTATTTTAACGGATGTTTGTATCTGTTCCGATATTTTTAGAACATGTCCTACGCATGTCTGTTTCAACTGATCCAAGCCACCTATTAACCCTTTGGCGTCAAGGCCTATTTTCATTTTTACATTTTGGATCTTGCCTCCCCATGTTCCAATAACCGTTTTTCCGTTCACGTAGCTATATGAGGGCTTATTTTTTGCAGGACAGGATTCATTTTTTTAATGCCACCATTTAATTTGCCATATTTTGTATTGGAAAACGGGAAAAAAATTCTTTGGTGGCAAAATTGAAAAAAAAAATAGAATTCCGCCAAGGTTTGGGGGGTTTTGACATCAAAGCTATGCGTTAAAAAGGACCTCCTTATTCTGTGGCTCAATACGAATGCGGCGATACCAAACTTGTATAGGTTTTTTTTGTTTTACTACTTTAAAAAAAATAAAAACCTTTGAAAAAAAAAATCTAAATTTTCTTTACATTGCCATATTCTGACAGCCATAACTGTTTTATATTTCGGTGTACAGAGCTGTATGAGGGCTTGTTTTTTGCGTAACAAACTTTATTTTTTATTTGTACCAATTTTGTGGTATGTACTTCTTTTTGATCACTGTTATTTGATTTTTTTGATGGGACCAGATGGCCAAAAAAATGGTTAAGCAAGGTTTTAATTTTTTTTTCCATTACAGCGTTCACCGTACAGGAATTTTTAATAATATTTTAATAGTTCAGACATTTTCGGACACGGCAGTACCTAATGTTTATTTTTTTATTGTTTATATATTTTTAGATGTAAAGTTGGGAAAAGGGGTAATTTCAACTTATATTGTTTTTTTTAACTTTTTTCATTAAAAAAAACAAAAAAACTATTAGACCCCTTAGGGGCCTAGTACAATGGATTTTTTGATCCCCTCTCCTATTCACCCCAATATATCTCTATTAGGGTGAATAGGATTTTCACACGCTCCATTCTGAGCTATGCCTCGTGCTCAGTATGGAGAAAGCTATGGCAGGCCTGGAACGCTTCAGCAGCGTCCAGGCTGGCATGGCAACTGATCAGAGACCCGCGATTTCATTGTGGGTGCTCCGATCGAAAGGCAGAGGGCAGAGGGAGCAGCATTCCTCTGCATTCATTCACAGGTGCTGCGATCAGCGTTGATTGTGGCACCCGTGGGGTTAAACGACGGGGGCATCATGATCGCCGCTCCCTCTCAGTACGGTCAGGCCCTGGCTGTTCCGCCGTGTATAGAGCGAACCTGCTGCAGAGGCCCGCTCCATATATCCCCTCACTCATTATGATGCACAGGTACATCATAGTGTACAAAGGAGTTAAAGTCTATGCACCAAAAACCGATCAGTGCAAAATTAAATAAACTCGGATGCAACTCGGACGCAAAAAAAGATACAGATCAGATGAAACTGAAACTTAATGATCGTGTGCAAGGGACCTTGCTCAACTTTTTCTTGAATATCCACCTGTATTACTGACAGACCCACTGACACTTATGGCCTAAATTGAGTGAAGCTCCTCTTCCCTATCCTGAGCAGTACTACAGCTTAATGAGGCAGACTGGTGACTTGTTGATTTCCCTTGAGCAAATAAGGCTTTGATGCAGTCCCCGGGAGAGTGGTTAGCTGATGAATTGACAAAAACTAATCAGCTTTATTGGGAAACAGGTTAAGGGCAGCCGAGTGTCAATAATTCTTGTCCTGACCCCCTCATCCATTAAGTAGATGTGGCTGATTGCAGCCCAGAGACCCTTTGCATTCTGTACCGAAATTGCTTTCATAAACTCACCATTATTAGCAGTCAATGGGAACGGCTCATTTACCCCGAACATCCCAGAGACGTCACATCTATCATGTGGCTTTATGTATCATTTCCTCATTTACAGAATGTCGCTGGGTAATGTTTTTGGCTAAATCGCTGGCCCCCCTCGCCGCGGGTTTACACTTCATTTTTTGCAAAGAAACAGCTGATGTGGACAGAAGAAACATCATTTTCATGTTTTGTGAAGCTCGACACAAGGGGACACGGCAGCTTTTAGAACAATTGGTATGGAAATATCACATAAATTAAAATTAGTGGATAGGGGCTACGATTTACCACTCTCAGAAAATATGACTACTGAAAATATAAGCATCAGCAATAAGTCTAAAAAGCCATTCTTGTCATTTTATTGCTTGCGTACAGTAGAAGAAAGCCTGTAGACAGCGGTAATTAATAGGTGACACATTAAAGCTCCGCGTGATTACCTTAAACAAGGGAATCAATATATAGACTGACAAAGGCCTGTTTATGTGTGCGGGGATTATATGGCTCCTGGTTTTAATAAATGAACCTAGACTATGATTTCCATTTTTTTTCAGCAGATGCTCAATGTACATTTTAATTAAAAGGCAAATTAAGCTTTACAATATCTTCAAACTATGAGCTAATTTGGGTTTTACAATCCTGGGATTGGATCAATGTTGACTGTCTCCTGGAATGTAGAAGATTGATCGTTACGTACAATCTTCTTGTGCAATGGATCTGACTTTTCAAGAGCTGCTTGAGGCTTTTGGCTCTTCATGAAGAACTAATACCCCTTGAGCTGCATCTAAACCACCTCACCCAGCTAACCAGTACCCTGATGGGGGGGAGGGGCAGGAACCTCAAAACAGTGATGTCTACAGATAGATGTCTCTGGTTTGGCTGTTATAAGCTACAGTTGATGTCACACCTTTACATACACCTTAGGGCCCATTCACATGGCCATATGAACGGGTCCGCACCCGTTTCCGCAATTTTGCAGTTCGGGTGCAGACTAGAGATGAGCGAGCATGCTCGGGAGCAATTTTCTAGTAGTAGTGTACGCATTTTATAATCTGTACACTAATGCGTACGCATCTTATAAATTTGTGCGCTAATGCGTACAAATTACAAGATGCGCACGCATTAGCGTACAGATTAGAAGATGCGTACGCTACTACTCGAAAATTGCTCCCAAGCATGCTCGCTCATCTCTAGTGCAGACCCATTTATTTCAATGGGGCTGCAAAAAATGCAGACAGCACACCACTTGCTGTCCACTTCCATAGTTCTGTTCCGCTGCCCGCAAAAAAAGATAGGACATGTCCTATTCTTTTCCGCAACAGCTGACAAGAATAGGCATTTTCTATGACAGTGCCGGCCATGTGCGGTCTGCAAAACACTACGGTCGTCTGAATGGGCCCTTACCTACATTCATTAACGCTCAGTTTTTCGCAGTCCCTGACATTTAGGGTATGGCTACACAAAGTCAATGTAGCGCGACAATAAGGGTTGTCGCACATCCAGAGCCATAGTGTTCTTCCTTACAACCACAGGTAACATTCCTTATTCCCTAGTCCTTCTAATTTTTACTCTCGGCTCTCGGCTATCTTCTTTTACCTTATTACCCATGGATGTATAACCATACTAATTTAATTTTTGAGCAATGTCAATATCATGATGGAATCGGTACTTATGTGGTATATACTTTAGGATAATTTTCCATTCTCCCCACTTTTAATGATTATTGCTGTAATTACAATTCTTACAGCTTTCCTATCTGAGTTCTTGTTGCTAGTACCTTTTACTTATGGATATATAGCCAATATATATAATATATTATATATATTACAGTATATAAATATATAAATATATAATATATATATATATATAGTATAATTACCTTTGATACCTGCTAATACTGTGATGTACTGTATGTACTTTAGTTTTTTTTGTGTCAGCTGTTCCCCCTGCCTGGACTTTTTTTTTCCTTTACTTATTCTTTTGGTCTAGCCATATTTTTTTCATCAGTTCATATCCTATTCACACTTGATATACATTTATTTAAAGATTCATTCAAGGTCATTTTTTGACCGAAACGTTCGGATATTATGTGTGGCTTATTCGACTAAAACTGTTCTGGATATGATTACACTGTATGGAAATGACTTACCTTTGACTAAAAGCATCTGAAAAACATTCCTGAAGTGCCATCGATCTTTCTATACTTGGTGTCGCACTGCAACATGCTGCAACTGCAACGTGACGGTCACACAAAAATCCATCCAAGTAGTTGTACCCTTTTTGTCTTGCGACATTGATAACATTCTCTCTTTTAGGTTAGGGCTTGTTCATACATCAGTTATTTGATCAGTTATTTCCATCAGTTATTGTGAGCCCAAACCAGGTGTGGGTCAAAAACACAGAACAGGTTCAGATCTTTTCATTACACCAGATCTCTGTGGAGGCTCCAATCCTGGTTTTGGCTCACAATAAGGCTCCATTCACACGTCCTGTTTTTCTTTCCTGATTCGATCCTGATCCTGATCTGGATCCATTCATTTCAATGGGTCCTGAAAAAATCAGGATCAAATCAGGAAAGAAAAACAGGACGTGTGAATGGAGCATAACTGATGGAAATAACTGATCAAATAACTGATGTGTGAACAAGCCCTTATTGTGAGCCAAAACCAGGAGTGGAGGCAACAGAGAGATACGGTGTAATGAAAAAAATATGCACCTGTACAGTATTTTTGACCTGCACCTGGTTTTGGCTCACAATAACTGATGGAAATAACTGATCAAATAACTGATATGTGAACAAGCTCTTAGTCAGGATATTTCAAGAATGTGGATTGTCAGACTAATACTAGAGAAAATCATTTATTTCAGATTTTATTTTTTTCATCAGATTCCTAGTGACTCGAAAGTTTACATACACCTAGTTCTGTGATGGCTAACCTCCAGCACTCCAGCTATGGTAAAACTACAACTCCCACTTGCTAGCCTGTTCTCAAAACTCCATAGAAATGAATGGAGTATGCTGGGAGTTATAGTTTCACTACAGCTGGAGTGCCGGAGGTTAGCCATCACTGACCTAGTTAGTATTTGGTACCATTGCCTTTAAATTGTCTAACTTGGGGCAGGTGTTTTAGGTAGCCTTCCCCAAGCTCCTCACAATAAGTGAGAATTTTGCTCATTGTGTCTGACAGAACCAGAGTCAGGTTTGTAGGCCTCCTAGCTCGCAGACACTTTTTTCGTACTGCTCATATATTTTCTATGGGACTGAGGTCAAGGTTTGTGATGACCACTCCATTACCTTCGTTTTGTTGTCCTTAAAGGGAATCTATCACAAAAACCTGTTCTATATTTTATTTATGCTAAAAAAATCTATTATATATTTGTAAGAAATAATAAATAAATAAATAAAAATTCCAATGTGTGAAATATTATAAATAAATATTAGATTTTACCATATTTACCATCTTTGGTCACCAGGGGGAGCTCTGCTGGCCAAATGAGGCTTTGAGCAACCTGTAAGTAGGCATGCTGCAAAAAAGTGGGTGGTACCAATGACATCACCAATTCACACCTTCAGCGGTGACATCACTGCTTCAGCAAGATAAGATGAGACAATGGCTTCATTACAAAAACACAGATCTCTGCTCCTCAGTCTCCTCCCCCACTGGTCACATGGCCGATTACATCACTAAGGTCCTACAGCCCCAAGAACCTCCATCTACTCTGTTTCTGAGTCCCCAGCAGCAAGGAGGGAGGACCTGGCTGTGTGTTACTGGTGTCATCACAGGGGCGGGCTCACATCTTCCATTCATTCTCTATAGGGTCAGCAGCGACTGAGGAAGCCTATGTACATGCCTGAGGTGCCATTGTGTTGTAAATCCAGACTGTCACACTTTACTTCCAACATGGCAGCCCCCATGTAAGGCAAGAAAACTGAATTAAAAAAAAAAACATTTACACAATTTGAAAAATACATTATGTTAAAACCTGCTTTTGTTATGTTGTAAAACATATCAAAAATTTTTTCTTCGCGATAGTGTCCCTTTAAGCCATTTTGCTACACATTTGGAAGTATGCTTGGGGTTATTGTCCATTTCGAAGGCCCCTTTGTGCCAAAGCTTTAATGTCCTGGCTGATGTCTTAAGATGTTCAATATCTCCACATAATTTTCCTTCTTTATAATGACATCTTTTTTTGTGAACTACACCAGTCCCTCCTGCAACAAAACACACCCACAGCATAATGCTTCACGATTTGGATGGTTTTCTTTGGCATGCACATAACAATCAGGGGGGCACCTAGACTTTCTGCTGCCTGAGGCAAAAACTGAAACAACACCCTACTGCTAAAGACATACTTGGAAAACATTACATACAGAGCTACAAAACATACAGGGTAATACAGCACCACATACCTCATTCAGACCAGACCACCATGATGATTTCTTTCAGTCATCTCTTGTCTCTGCAGAGTTTGACAACTACTTTTCCATCCTTCTCTACACATTCTGAACACCCAATCCTGCCACCTCTAATACTGTGCCCACTGTGCATCCCAATACTATACTGCTAAGGCCTCATGCACACGAACGTGTGCTGGCCGTGCCCGTGCTGCGGGCCGCATACGGCGGGTTCGCAATAAACAGGCACCGGCCGTGTGCATCCGCATCACGGATCGCGGACCCATTCACTTCAATGGGTCCGCGATCCGGGAGATGCGGAGAGGAGGCACAGATCGGAACAACACGGAAGCACTACGGTGTGCTTCCGTGGTGTTTCTGGCTGTTCCTCCGCACCGCAAAAAAGTAGCGCAAGCACTACTTTTTTGCGGTGCGGACCCTCGGATGCGGATCGCGGACCCCATTCAAGTGAATGGGTCCGCGATCCGCATGCAGTGGCCTCACGGTCAGTGCCCGTGCATTGCGGACCGCAGTTTGCGGCCCGCAGCACGGGCACGGCCGGCACACGTTCGTGTGCATGAGGCCTAAAACAGATAATCCCCCTGAAAGTACTATTACCACATAGATAGTTCCCGTAAAAATAACTGTGCCCAGCAAATAGTGTCCCTGAAACTTATAGTGTCGTGAACATAGTGTCCTCCAAAAATAATTGTGCTAAGCTCATACTTTGCCAGGGTGCCTCCCAATGTAACAGTCCTCCCAAAATTCCCACCAGTAGTAATAATTCTCTGCCAGAGTGCTCTATGTGGTAACAGTGCACCCAAAAGTAATACCATCCTTCATTTTGCCCCCAGAAGTAATAATGCCCCCATAGTTCCCCCAGTAGTAATAATTCCCTCTATAATGGGTGCCTGTACAAAAAATTACCCCTTATAATGTTTGCCAGTAAAATAATTCCCCCCTGCAATTTGTGCCAGTACAAAAATGCTCCCTTATAATGTCTGGCAGTACAAAAATACCTTCTTACAAAAAATGCTCCCTTATGACGTGTGCCAGTAGAAAAAAAATGTTTTAGTGCCCCATGTAGTTCCCATAGTTGGCCACCTTAGAATGTGTGCCAGTACAAAAATGACCCCTTATAATGTGTGCCAGTACAGTGCACTAAGTACAAAAAATGGCCCCTTATGTGCCAGTACAAAAAATGCTCGATTATAACTTGTCAGTACAAAAAACTACCCCTTTTAGTGCCCCCAGTACAACGAATGTCCCCATAGTGGCCCACTTATAATGTGTGCCATTACAGAAATGCTCCTTTTTACAGCCAGAATGTCCCCTTAGTGCTTTCTTCAGTAATAGCCCTCACCCCATTGTGGCCCAATACCATGCTGTCAAAAAAATTATAAACTCTGCTGTCAGTGATGCAATGTAAGACACAGACCTCTTCTAATCTGTGCCCTGAGTTCTATGCAGCTCTATGCAGCTCAGGCAGCGCAATAATGATAACACTAGCCTCTGATAGGCTACAAGAACTAGGACTAAAGCCTATTAGAGGAAACAATGGGCCAGGGAGACATTGCTCCTGTGACCCATAAAAGCATTCAACTGTATTGCTGTCCCAAGTACAGCAATGCAGTTGAATATATAGAGATAAGCGTTTCCACAATGGAAGCTTTTGGAGATTCCTTCCAAGGATGTACCAGACCTGTGGAGATCCACTATTCTTTTTCTGATGTCTAGGTTGAATTAATTTGATTTTCCCATAATTTCAAGCCAAAAAACAAGTTGGCCTTGAAGGTAGTTCTTAAACACTGCCACAGATACCCTTGTAATTAATTGAAATGATGTCAATTAGGGCTCATGCACACGGCCGTTGTCTGTATTGCGGCCAATGATATGGTGCAGCGTAAGGAGGGCGTTTTGCACAGTAAGAGTGGCTGAAGTGCATGCAGTTTTCCTGACATTTTCAAGACGTCTTGCAGTTGGGTGGAAGACTTCAGGAACCAGGTGACAACAAGATTGAAGACACATGCCAAGCAGGGTGCATGGGTCAGCCCTCCCTGATGCAGCGCAGACAGAATGTTCCTACCATTATTGGTGACCATGGTTCCTATTTCCAGTTGGTGAGAAGACAGCCAGGATTAGATTTCTTCGTTGATGACGCAGAGCAGTTCCTCCCCGGTGTGACTCTGTTGGCCCAAGCTGACCAGGTGCAGAAACACTGTGCTTTGCATAGGTGGTATGATGGAGGGCCACTCTGAACTGTGCCTACAGTGGAGGCTGAAAACAAGGTGGAGGTTGAAGAGGCAGAGGAGGACACTGGCGTAGAACAAAGCAGAGGCGGCATTGAAATCAACTGGCCAGTTTGCTGGTGTGTCTGGGCTGGAACCAGTGAGGTGTAAAGGACATATATTGTCCTTGGCCATAGGTACAGCTCCACACATCAGCGCTGGAATGAACTGTACCAGACACTGCTCAATATACGTGTGAAGGGGTGGTACAGTTTTTTTAGAGAAGTAATGACAGCTTAGGACTCTCCACCTTGGTTGGACACAAGCCATCAGTTCTCTGAAATGTTCAGAGTCCATGATATGGAAAGGGAGGGACTGGAGTACCAGCAACTTCACGTTCAGTTTTTGTGCTGTTGGATGAGTGCACTCATGCTGTTGTCTCTTTGCTATCGCCTCAGTGATCGATTTCTGGTGAAAAACACGTGATGAGGAGTAGGAAGAGGAGGAGCCTCAGGAGCAATAGACGAAGGGAAGGAATGATAGTTTTCTTATGCTGAGATTGAGGAGCCCTTACTGCTGAAGAAGGCATGCGGGCCATTGGGAGGGCTGTGCCACGGTTTTCCCAGGCCACTTCATGGTGACACTCCAAGTATTGACGCTGGGCCGTGGTACCAACATTAGCACCCTGACTGCACTTCATCTTCTGCCCAAATATCCTGCATACTGCCATGCTAACATCCTCCAGCGACTTGATAAAAAATTTCCACACTGCCGAGTATGGCATTTTACCCCTAACATTGACCGGCTACTGCTGCCTTTATGAACCCATGCAGGGCTAGTTGTTTCCTGACAGGTAGGCTCCTGAGTAGGAGATAGTCTACTCCAGGCGCGTTTGGCTCCAGATTTCCCACTGTTTCTACGCAGCTGGCTCATCGGCACGCTGCCACCCTACTGTTGTCTCACTGGCCTGCTGCCACCCACACCCCTTGTTGATGATGATGATAATGATGATGATGCTCCCACGTGCGATCGGCTACATCACTATCCACTACTGTCTGTTTGTCACTTATGTCACCCTCACCAGTCTCATGGCCACCTCCCTGACTGCTCGCAACACATGCTCCCACCTGACTGTCATCATTGCAAGTTGCATGCCTAAGGGAAGAAGCAATTGACCTCTTCTCCAAGTCAGTGCTGGCCCGTATCTGCTGACTGTCCTCACTAAGCTTGTCCTCAATGAAAGGTGGACCAGCATGCATAACTTCTCAAGCAGAAGGAGCAGCAAAAGAAAGAGGCATTTGCAGGACGGGTGAGAGCCCAGAGGTTGTTCCTGGGTCATGCCAACTAAGTGTGGTATCAGAGGAACCCACGGATTTCTGACTGTGTGTATCTGTTGTCACCTGAGATGATGTTGAAAAGCAAGTCCACGATCGCTGGATGACAGTGGCAGATCTGGCCAGTTGCTGCAGCTGCAGCTGCCGCTACCACCACTCCTTTTTTTGCTGCTTCTTGTGCCAGCTGCAGCAACATTTTTGCCACTGCCGTTTCCTTTTGAGGGCCCAGGTAACTGTCTGTTGGCCATAGTGTGCAGTAACTGAATTATTAATCTAGCAGATGAAGTATGAGTGGCACAGCATATACACTAGAAAAACACACCTATATATTACATCTTCTGTGGACAATGAGTCTGATGCACCGTACATCTATGACTGAACAGATTAATTATTAATGGCACATTAGATTTACTAGGTACACGTGCCTATATTTTAGACCGGCTGTTGAGACTAAGTCTGATGCACTGTCAGTCTATGTATAACAGAACAGATTAAGAATGGATGGCACAGCAGTGAAACAAGATGCATAGGGCAATTACACAGAGCCTGCACTGACCTTGCACTGTCCCTGCAGTCTCCCTATGCTTTCCCTACAGTGTCTGAAAACTCTCCCTATGATCTCCCAACACTGTCCCTACACTGTCCATATCCAATATTCTACAATTAAAAGATTACTCAAACACTGTACCAACCACTTTTCATGTCTCTCCCTATGCAGAGTTCACAGTAAAATGGCGGAGACCGGGCGGGATTAGGCTATCTGCTGTTTGGCTGGCTGCATGCCATTATGGGTCTTATCACGTTACCGGGCTTCTTACTTTCACTTTGTAACACATGTAGTCCCCATTTTAGGAAAAAACGATTAGTTACTACAAAGCGAGAGTATATTTGGGTTCATGGCAAATCGAAGTTTTCCCTTAAATTCTGGTCAAACACAATTCTTTCACTTCAATTCACTCAACACTAGTCATCAGTATAAAGATCTGGGAAAACCTCTTCAAATGTCAGGAATTGTGAAAAACCCAATTTTAATGAATGTGGCCGAGGTGCATGTAAACTGATGACTTCAACTGTATTTTGCATATTTTCCTATGGAGCATTGCTTGAAAAACAAGTCTCCATACACTGCTGTGTCTCTTCAATAAGAACCAGTATCCCCTCTCCCCCCCATCCCCTGGACTGATTAAGGAGTGAATTCTTTATGGCTGTAAGATCGAGAGACCACCCTGAATGGGTTTTACACTTATTTGAGGATGACTTGGAGAGATAAAGACACTGTACCTTCAATTAACACCTACATGGTTGACTTTATTAACACAGGTGCACGGACCTTGTAAAAGAGAGCCTGGTAAGACCCTGTAATGGTTAACGCTTTGTTTGCCAAAAGGGCCATGCATGCTTGGCTCACCTTTCAAAAAGACTTTCAAAAGTTTCTTAAAGTGAATCTGTCCCTTCTCCTGACATTTCTGTTTTACTAAATTCTTGTATTCCCCATTGAAAAAAAAATTGGAATTTGAACCATCTTTTCTATTACAATATATAATATATATACAGTACAGACCAAAAGTTTGGACACACCTTCTCATTCAAAGAGTTTTCTGCATTTTCATGACTATGAAAATTGTAGATTCACACTGAAGGCATCAAAACTATAAATTAACACATGTGGAATTATATACTTAACAAAAAAGTGTGAAACAACTGAAAATGTGTCTTATATTCTAGGTTCTTCAAAGTAGCCACCTTTTGCTTTGATTACTGCTTTGCATACTCTTGGCATTCTCTTGGAAATGGTATTCCAACAGTCTTGAAGGAGTTCCCAGAGATGCTTAGCACTTGTTGGCCCTTTTGCCTTCACTCTGCGGTCCAGCTCACCCCAAACCATCTCGATTGGGTTCAGGTCTAGTGACTGTGGAGGCCAGGTCATCTGGCGTAGCACCCCATCACTCTCCTTCTTGGTCAAATAGCCCTTACACAGCCTGGAGGTGTCTTTGGGGTCATTGTCCTGTTGATAAATAAATGATGGTCCAACTAAACGCAAACCGGATGGAATAGCATGCCGCTGCAAGATGCTGTGGTAGCCATGCTGGTTCAGTATGCCTTCAATTTTGAATAAATCCCCAACAGTGTCACCAGTAAAGCTCCCCCACACCATCACACCTCCTCCTCCATGCTTCACGGTGGGAACCAGGCATGTAGAGTCCATCCGTTCACCTTTTCTGCGTCGCACAAAGACACGGTGGTTGGAACCAAAGATCTCAAATTTGGACTCATCAGACCAAAGCACAGATTTCCACTGGTCTGATGTCCATTCCTTGTGTTCTTTAGCCCAAACAAGTCTCTTCTGCTTGTTGCCTGTCCTTAGCAGTGGTTTTCTAGCAGCTATTTTATCATGAAGGCCTGCTGCACACAGTCTCCTCTTAACAGTTGTTGTAGAGATGTGTCTGCTGCTAGAACTCTGTGTGGCATTGACCTGGTCTCTAATCTGAGCTGCTGTTAACCTGCGATTTCTGAGGCTGGTGACTCGGATGAACTTATCCTCCGCAGCAGAGGTGACTCTTGGTCTTCCTTTCCTGGGGCGGTCCTCATGTCAGCCAGTTTCTTTGTAGCGCTTGATGGTTTTTGCAACTGCACTTGGGGACACTATCAAAGTTTTCCCAATTTTTCGGACTGACTGACCTTCATTTCTTAAAGTAATGATGGCCACTCGTTTTTCTTTACTTAGCTGCTTTTTTCTTGCCATAATACAAATTCTAACAGTCTATTCAGTAGGAATATCAGCTGTGTATCCACCTGACTTCTGCCCAACACAACTCATGGTCCCAACCCCATTTATAAGGCAAGAAATCCCACTTATTAAACCTGACAGGGCACACCTGTGAAGTGAAAACCATTTCAGGTGACTACCTCTTGAAGCTCATCAAGAGAATGCCAAGAGTGTGCAAAGCAATAATCAAAGCAAAAGGTGGCTACTTTGAAGAACCTAGAATATAAGACATATTTTCAGTTGTTTCACACTTTTTTGTTAAGTATATAATTCCACATGTGTTAATTCATTGTTTTGATGCCTTCAGTGTGAATCTACAATTTTTATAGTCATGAAAATACAGAAAACTCTTTGAATGAGAAGGTGTGTCCAAACTTTTGGTCTGTACTGTATATATATATATATATATATATATATATATATATATATGGAGAGAGTGATTCATACACGTAAGATGCACCAAAATTATTAAAAGGTGTAGGCCTCTTATTAATTTTGGTGTATCTCAGAAGCCCAGTGTATAGATTTCAGCCAATTTTCTGTAGCTAATCTGGGTTTCACTCCCCTTTCCTAAAATTCACATCCCCACCCCACCTTAAACTTGTTATACTTGTATCTTTTTTCAGCTAACTATGTAATCATGTAACTACCTGGGCCCCACACTTAATCCGGTGTTGCCAACCTAAATTTTTATTTTTTTCTGGACAATTCATTCAAAAACTACAAACAGCCAACATTTTTTACAGACAAACTGAAAAACTAACTGAACTACAATTAATATATGAGTGATACAGGGGCAGCACGGTGGCTCAATGGTTAGCGCTGGGGTCCTAGGTTCGAATCTAACCAAGGGCAACATCTGCATGGAGTTTGTATGTTCTCCCTGTGTTTGTGCGGGTTTCCTCTGGGTAGTCCGGTTTACTCCCACACTCCAAAGACATGCTGGTAGGGAACTTAGATTGTGAGCCCCATTGGAGACAGCCAGATGCTAATGTCTGTAAAGCGCTGCGGAATATAGTAGCGCTATATAAGTGCGTAAAATAAATAAATAATGCATGTCTATAGGTCTAATGATGAGCACATTATCAGCACTTACTGTGAACTCTAAAATGCTGATAATTATAAAGTGACCTGCTCAAACACCACCAGCCTAAAAAAAATTACAAACACATAATTTTTTTCACGACACTGGAAAAAAGTCCCATATTTTTACAAACTTTCCAGGACTGGATGGGTGACAACCCTGACAATCCGATTTCGCTTTGGAGATGGAGTAACCCGTTAAATGATGGTTTTGGCTCCTATTTTCTGATACAGAGCTACAAATCTCCTGCATAGTCACAGATTTAAAGCATAGCACTCTGGCTAGTTGCGACCATTACCACTCCAACCACTATAATGAAATGTTAAGAAATTAAGAAATCAGCACAGAATTTTTATTATTATTGTTATTATTATTATTTTTTTGAAATTCCAGGCCAAGGTACATCTAAAAAGCATACATACATAATATAAAACAAAACAAGTACAGTGAGCATAAACTTATTAACAGACTGGTACAGAGCAGGAGAGGACCCTACCCGCGAGGGCTTACAATCCACAATCTTTTAACCAAATTAGATGAAAGAAATTAACTGGGTGCATTGTTAAAAACAAGGACTTCACCTGCCACTCTTGCTGAACTTCCTTCTCCTCCACTTTTGGAGGACTAGAAGTGTGACATTCTGTCTACACTTAGGTCACTGCAGCTGGCCAATATATGAACTCAGCAGTGACGTGTGCAGTCAGAGCACATGACCATTGCCACTGCTGATTGGTGATGTTTGTATAGATGGCATGTCATACTTCTGATCCAGCAGGAATTGGAAGAGAAGGAGAAGGGAGTTTGGTGCTGGAACCGGAGCACTGGTGACAAGTGAAACAGTTTTTTTAGCTCGTGCGCCCTGCCTGCTCTTGAAAAGGGTTTCCTGCCTCGCAGAGCCCCTTTAAGACGGCTGTAATTTTAAAGCAGTATGGTAGTATTTGGGATGACCTCAGTGCTCAGCTGATGAAAGGGGAACCATGATATTGATGACTGGAGCCAAAATACAGTACTACAAGTCTATGGAGTTGAAATGCCTTTGTTTGACTAGCCGTGTCCCCCAGTGCCAATAGCAGTGCACTAATGTGGATATCTCTGTTAGCTAATTGACAGATGTCCCTTCATTAGTTAAATACGTTACTGTGGCCATAAAATAAATTACTACTATCCCAATGTGGCCATAGACAGATGAAGTGTTCATTAGCCAGTAATGTATTATGTGAATGGAATTGAGGTTGATAATGTAATTACTTAAAATCATACTTCAAGCCTATATTTTTCTCCATCATTAGCATTGATCAGATAATTTTTGGTATGTATTTATTGGTCTTAAAAGGAATTATCCAAGTTGTTTTTTAATTCCCCTTGTCATGAACCAGGGGCTGTGAACCCACTGTTCCATGTGTCCTACCTCCTCTAAGGGTATTGTCTAAGTGAACCACTCATTCTTCACAGTACCCCTGATGGTGGGGATAGACTTTCCCAAGGGGAAAACCAGGTCGCTACCTCTTGAGGAGGATTGGCACACGAGTCAGCTGGTCCAGACGGACCAGGAGGTACTTGAGCAAGGTACCAGAGGTACAGACATATCCAGCAGGCCGAGTTTTAACCAGGAGCAACAGTGTAGGACCAAAGGATGAGGCAGAGGTGAAGTCAAACCAGCAATATGTCAGGGCAGTTGGCACAGGTACAGGTCAGGCAATCCGGGTCGGCAACAGGAGAGCCAAGGCAAGCAGGCAGGGATCAAACAGGTAGTGGAGTCCAGAAACACAAGCACGAGTCAGGTACACAAGCAGCGATATCAGAAATCTTTGCAGGACACAAGGACCTTGATGCTCAGGCACCTGGGAAGGGGGCTGAGCCACTTATATATGTGTAGGAGGGCTAGGATTGGTCAGCGAGGTCACATGAGCTAACACAAAAAACACAGGAAGTGATGTGCACCGGCCCTTAAGGAAGTGATACAGGGAACAATCAGCAAGCATGCTGTGGCCAGGGCTGGAAGGAAACTGTGGAGCAGATTCCAGAACAAACAATGCCAGCAAAGATGGAGCCCAGAACTGCAGTGGTGAATTGAAACACTGGCAACAGATCACCGCTGAACATGGAGCCCGGGACCTTGAGCAGCCGCTGTTACTACCTTCCAGCCAGCAGGACTTGTGGAGAAATCTATATATACCTCTCAGTTCTAGCTCCCTGCCTCCCAGGCTGTCTTCACTACACTTCCCATCCCCGTTTGTCAACTTCCTGCATGAACAGGGTCAAGTACACTGCTTCAGCCAGAGAATGGCCTCAGAAGTGACGTGTCACCAAGCGGCACATCACAGCTGGGTTATGTTCCACTTGGGGACACATCACCGGTAAGGTCAGTCCATGCAGGAAGTTGATAGACAGGGATTGGAAGTCCAATGAAGAGAGCCTGGGAGCCAGAACTGAGTGGCAGGGACGAGTATGTATTTCTCCACAGGTCCCACTATCTGAGGGACAGACTTTAAAAATCATATCCCGACAACTGTGCACATCAACAACACTGTGACATGCACAACATGTATGTGTCAGAAGACTGCACATCAGCACTTCAGCCAATCAGCTGTAGACTGAGGAAGCCAGTGAATGGCTTGGCAGCTGAAGGCATCTCTGTTGGTCCCATGTTCATGTGGTTGACAGAGCCAGGCGTGCTGACGTTTTCACTGGCTGTCGCTGTCAATCAAAATGCAGAGGGCGGTGCAGTTGCAGAGAAAGCGGAGCCTCTAGGTGTAACTGCAATGCCCCTGTTGCTCGTAGAGGCTCATTTGCATATATTGGGGGCACATATGAACAGCGCACATGAAACAGGTCAGCCAGTTTCACAGGTACAAATCTGCTGACAGAAGCCCATTAACATTTCTTACATTGCAAAATGTGCATATACATATTTAGGCCTCATGCACTCCACCATATCCATTTTGCGGACCGCAAATCATGGATCCACAAAACATGGATACCGACAGCATGCGCCCTATGTCATAAATGCCTATTCTTGTCCGCAAAACTGACAAGAACAGGATTATCTTTTTTGGGGGATGGAGGACTGTACATAATGGGTTTCCTGTCTGCATATTTTATGGCCCCAATGAAACAAAACGATCTTAATCCGCAAAAAATTGAGGATTTGATGCAGATAAAAAATACAGTCCTGTGCATGAGGCCTAACTCTTACATTAAATATAATTTGTCTTGATGGCACATAACATTGCACAACAACCTATTATTAAAAATAATAATAGCAAATACAATACATACCTGTGGATAAAGTGATGTTAGAATGAATCCCTTGTGTATAGAACTATTTATCAATTCTGCAGAATTCTTTAATCTGGAGAACATATTACTTTATAGCCCAGACAATAGTTAAGTGACCAAATGTGATATTATGTGCCAGGGTGTCTCTTCTCAACTTGATTCATGGGAATGTCATCATCCCAAACGTGGAACTAAGATAAATGACAATAGGTTTTTGTGAAGAAATTTATGAACACTTAAATCTTTCAAGCAATTGTCCAATTATTGATAAAGCGGAATATGAATATAATTTGAGGACTGTGCAGGTCACACATCTTTAAGACAATCCTGTCTTGTCCATTTACACTTTATTCTAGAAGCACGCTCATCTGCAAGAATGAATCTTCCCTGAAGACTTTTTAAGACGTCTTACCATTTCACTACCTATGTTAGAAGTATACATGAACAATATACCGTAAAGCAAATACAAACATAGGTACAAACCGCTCTTCTCACTCATTATTACCTTCTTCATTCCCTGTACCAAGGAGAAGCCCATTCAAACAATTACATTGTTGTTAGATTTTCACACTCATTTCTTCCTCTTATAATATCACCCACATGTAAAAAAATATATATAATATGAATGACATCACAAAATACCATGCAATATGATTCAAGGATTTTAAATTCCAGGGTAATTGCAGTGAGTGGCGACATCAGAACCACAGTGTCATCTATGACATCTAGAACTATGACCTCAAAAACCCACTGAAATGGAAAGGAAATGACAAGATGAAAGGAGAAGGAAAAGAATTTGGGACCAGATAACAATATAGTAAAATAGATATGATCATCTAAAGAAAACTTGCTAAAACAATAGATTTCTCACTAACATCCATTTGTTAGTAAAGCAAGAAGTAATGGAAGGTGACAAGACTGCAGGATCAGACTGCTCATGGTATAGTCTGTTACCATGGAAACAAGCCCGTATAGGAACTGTAATCTGAAACCATAGCAGATTTGAATTAAGATTATTAATCACAAAGTTGCTTCATTTTCCTTTTTATATGTATTAGAGCAATTCAAAAAAATAACTTTAAAGGTTTACATTGTGGCAGATTTACTAATTCTATTAGACTGGCCATCAACACTTACGTCAAATTTATCACGGTGGCTAAGGCTGGATGATAAATGTGATACAGGAGTAGACACTTTTGTCTAACTCCTACTAACTATTAGCTATAGGCGCAAAATATTCCATCTTAAAAGTGAATGTGTCATCAGAAAATGACCCGTTGTTTAAAGGACGTTCTTATGTTTAACATAATTTTAAAGAATTATTGATTGTATTGTTTTTAATTTTCCATGTCTATATCTATATGTAAATTAAACCCATAAAATCTTCTTGGTTTGTACAGATCACTTTACTGCAGTTATCTGCTTATCTGTCATTCTAATCCTGCCTGTAATGATATCACCTCGGTGTATAGATAAGACAGTAGAGATGAGCGAATCATACAAAATTTTATTCGCCAAACATTCGCCGAACTTTTCCTAATATTCGTATATTCGACAAATAGATTAGTTGAATATGCGTACAAAATATACATAATTATATGGCTTGTAGCGAACATTCGCGGACTAATAACAAACGTTCAGGTAAAAAAGGTACGCAATCTCTTTGAACACGTATGTATGAGCGTACAAATTGCGTACGAATCCTCAGAGTACTATTGTCTAGCGATTACGTAATACACAGGCACACAATCACGAGTTGAGAGGTCGCAGCGCGCACTCCTCAGAGGCAGAGCGAAGTTTTACAAATGGCATCCAGGCGATCATCAGCATTTAGCTCTGCAGAGCTGAAATACATGATTCGGCTGATGGACCAGCAGGGTTACGATGGCACACACCGCTACCCGAACCAGCATAATAAGAAGGTGATCCAGCAGGTGATCCGAGGCTTGCGTCATTGTTTCGACACCGTGCGGACCCCAGGCCAGATCCAGCAGAAATGGTCCGATCTGAAGTTCAAGTGCCCAGAGCAGCTTAATGAGATCCGCGCAGAGATATGGCAGGGTGAGTATTGCGAATACTACTAGTAGATGCTACTACTACAGGTCCTTTGGCACTTCTGCCCTGTGCCTTCTCCTTTTTTTAGAGCTCAAGGTCTGGCTGGAACTGGACCCCTTTTGCTTATCCATTCCAGACATTTTTCAATTCACTCTGTGGCCCTGCAGCTGGTCTTTGTCCCTGTATCTCTTTGTCTCTCTCTCCCTGCCTGATTAATTACTAGCCCTGAACTTGCCCTGCACTTGCCCTGCACTTGCCCTGCAGTATCCCTGATATGTGTAATATGGATTCCCAGAGCAATTACACCCCAATTTTCACAAAACAGGTCTCAGAGTCTCAGAACTTCACACACAGTGCTTCTGCTTGTCTCAGCAGTCGCAGCAGAAGTGATGCGTAACTGGCTTACCGAGCCTGAGCCAATCAGAGCAAGCCCTGCCCACTAGATCAGGTGACCGCTTTCTTCCCGGGCATTTGCGCACGATAAACGAACTAACAGTAAAAGTTCGCTAATGAATTGAATTCGTACGCAACAGCGTATAGAGTAACTTATATGTAGCAATAGCGTATATAGGGCAACTACATAGCGAATGTGTACAAAGCCGAAGCGAATCACCGAATATTCGGATTCGCTTCGCAGCTGAAAATTTCCAAGATTCGATACAAATCAACGAGTCGACGAATAGATTCGCTCATCTCTATAAGACAGGATCCTCCATTCACAATAGGTGATTTTCAGAGCTTATCTATTCTTTCCTTGTACAATGACCTCTGCACAGGTCACAGAACATGCCTAGAAAACTCTCCCATACTGAGGTCTCCTCCTGACCATTGTGTCCATGGCCCATAGGGCTGATGTAAAGCGATTTTCTTAATAATTAGTAAAAAGGATATGTCTTTCCATCTGGTTTTAACTGGAATATTTCCTATATTAAGCCATGCCTCCTTTTCCACAGGGCCACGCTCATTTCCAGTTAAGTCATGCTAATTTTTCAGGCAAAAAATTGTCGGAAACCTAGAAGCGCTGAACTGTGCCACTTTTTGATGACATTATACCAAAATCTAAGTGCCCTCACATTAGTAAATGTGTGTTGATGTCTTTAAGGGTGGGTTAACATCACGTTTTTCCCATCCATTTAACGTATAGAAAAAACATATACGTTAAATTGATGCCTCAGAGTGGCATCCGTTCATCATAGAGTTCCATTTAAAAAAAAATAAAGCATACTTTTTTTATCATTGTAAAAAAAAACCATATACCTTTTTTTTGCCGGACTGGTACAAGGATGTGGCATACCGAATTTTTGTACCCTTTTTTACTAACAAATATGTCAAACGAAGGCATAAAATGTGAGGTGAATCCACCTTAAAACACATTGTTTCCTTTGTGAACTCTGCTTTTTCTTCCAGTCGCAGTGTCTGTATTGGGTCATGACTCTGATGAGACGAGTTTTAAACTTTGTGGCACATTTATTAAGACCGGCATTTTAGATACCGGTCTTAATATACCCTATAGCTGGCAGTGGATCTGCCGGAGTTATGAAGGGGTGCCGGCCTCTCCATAACTTCGGCACATCCAGCGCTGCTTCTAAATGTAAGAAAGCTTCTGATCTGTCTTGTATTTAGACCATTTTCTAACACTAAAACAGGTGTAGAAAATGGTGAATGAGACAGGCCTGCCGGCCGCCCCTTCCCCACCCGCACCCACAATTTTAGAACTGGCGTATTTTAGCTTACTAAATGACCCCTTTGATTTTGTTTCTGGTAAATGGGTTCTATCACCCAATGGGACCCAGCTTGAAAAAAGGTACACCGCACAATAAACTTTTTTTGCTGGTGGTTGCGCTCTGTATAAGAAAGCACAGTCTGGTTGTTTTCCTGCACAGTTGAAAAAAAAGGTATGCTGATGCAAAGCAGCCAGATGGAGGCTAAAAGCACACTCTTATGGCCTCTGAATGTGAATGCGGGCCTAGGAAAACCTTTTTGCCTCATGTATATGTTAGACTAAGGAGGAGATTTATACAAACTGGTGTTAAAGGAACGCTTGCTTAGTTGCCCATAGCAAGAGTTCGTCTTTCATTTTTCACATCTCCTTTGAAAAATGAAAAGTGGGATTTGATTGGTTGCTATGGGCAACTAAGCCAGTGTTCCTTTAGACCAGCTTTATTAAATCTCCCCCTAAGTGTAAAAAGACAGTATGCGCTCAGCCTGAAAGATATTCTACCAAGAAGTGTGGTTAAATTTCCGCAGCAGAATGTGAAAATCTGATATCAAACTGTGTGTGTGCCTTGCGAAAGTATTTGGCCCCCTAGAACTTTTCAACCTTTTGCCACATTTCAGACTTCAAACAAAAAGATATAACATTTTACATTTTTGGTGAAGAATCAACAACAAGTGGGTCACAATTGTGAAGTGGAACGAAATTTATTGGATCATTTACATTTTTTTTGTAATAATAAAACTGAAAAGTGGGGCGAGCAAAATTATTCGGCCCCCTTGCATTAATACTTTGTTGCGCCACATTTTGCTGCGATTAAAGCTGCAAGTCGCTTGGGGTATGTCTCTATCAGTTTTGCACATCTAGAGACTGAAATTCTTGCCCATTCTTCCTTGCAAAACAGTTCGAGCTCTTTGAGGTTGGATGGAGAGCGTTTGTGAACAGCAGTTTTCAGCTCTTTCCACATATTCTCAATTGGATTTAGGTCTGGACTTTGACTTGGCCATTCTAAGACCTGGATACGTTTATTTTTTAACCATTCCATTGTAGATTTTGCTTTATGTTTGGGATCATTGTCTTGTTGGAAGATAAATCTCCGTCCTAGTCTCAGGTCTTTTGCAGACTCCAACAGGTTTTCAACCAGAATGGTCCTGTATTTGGCTCCATCCATCTTCCCATCAATTTTAACCATCTTCCCTGTCCCTGCTGATGAAAGCAGGCCCGAACCATGATGCTGCCACCACCATGTCTGACAGTGGGGATGGTGTGTTCAGGGTGATGAGCTGTGTTGCTTTTACACCAAACTTTTCGTTTTGCATTGTTTCCAAAAAGTTGGATTTTGGTTTCATCTGACCAGAGCACCTTCTTCCACATGTTTGGTGTCTCCCAGGTGGCTTGTGGCAAACTGTAAACAAGACTTTTTATAGATATCTTTGAGAAATGGCTTTCTTCTTGCCACTCTTCCATAAAGGCCAGATTTGTGAAGTGTTTGACTAATTGTTGTCCTATGGACAGACTCTCCTACCTCAGCTGTAGATCTCTGCAGTTCATCAAGAGTGATCATGGGCCTCTTGGCTACATCTCTGATCAGTCTTCTCCTTGTTTGAGATGAAAGTTTAGAGGGACGGCCGGGTCTTGGTAGATTTGCAGTGGTCTGATACTCCTTCCATTTCAATATGATCGCTTGCCCAGTGCTCCTTGGGATGTTTAAAGCTTGGGAAATCTTTCGGTATCCAAATCCGGCTTTAAACTTCTCCACAACAGTATCACAGACCTGCCTGGTGTGTTCCTTTGTCTTCATGATGCAGAACCCTGAGACTATCACAGAGCAGGTGCATTTATACGGAGACTTGATTACACACAGGTGGATTCTATTTATCTTCATCAGTCATTTAGGACAACATTGGATCATTCAGAGATCCTCAATGAACTTCTGGAGTGAGTTTTCTGAACTGAAAGTAAATGGGCCGAATAATTTTACACGCCCAACTTTTCAGTTTTATTATTACAAAAAAGTTTAAATGATCCAATAAATTTCGTTCCACTTCACAATTGTGACCCACTTCTTGTTGATTCTTCACAAAAATTTAAAATGTTATATATCTTTTTGTTTGAAGCCTTAAATGTGGCAAAAGGTTGAAAAGTTCCAAGGGGCTGAATACTTTCGCAAGGCACTGTATGTAGAGAGGTCATTGCCTTTTCACATGTAGGATATGAGAGCTGAGAGTAATAATCCAAAAATTGCTATTTGTGGTTCACTAATATTACATGGTTAATGGTCAGAAAAGGGTGGAGGAACAGACTGTTGACGGAATTCACTGTACCCAGCATATATGCTGGCTTTTGGCCAGAAAAAAAAATACTACACGCAGTATTTTTGTCCATCCGTAAGCCGGCATATACGCTGGAAAGCAGCCGGATCCTATTACAGTGAATGGGGATCCAGCGGTGCGCGGTGGTATCCTGCTATGCTGGATACAGTGAACTCCAGCAGTCTGTTCCTCCACCAGAACAGACTGCTGTAAATAAAAGCGCAAATGCGAACCCAGCCGAAGTCGGTCTGTATTGTTAACGGCCATTAACAATACAAACTGACTACTGTGTGGTCTCATTAGTTTCATTGGAACCTGCTGTGGTCTGTACAGCCGCGTGGTACTCTTAGAGCGCAGTGCCACACGACCACGCCATGATGTCATACCCTAAGTCTGACAGGGTATATTTGCAGATGCAAAGTTGCAAGTGGAAAATCTGTACAGTATTATAGTACAAGCAAAGTGGAGAAGATGTTACTAAATCTCATCCGCATGTTTCAGAAAAATATTTGCAACAAAATCCACACATAAGCTGACCTGTGGTGCAGGTTTTAAATCTGCAATGTGTCAATTTATGCTTTGGATTTCCGCCACAAATTTCACCCTTTGCAAGAGTCAAATCTACAGCAAACCCGCAGCACTCATGTAAGAATTCTGCAGCAATATCATTTGGAGTGGATTTTGTTGCTGCAGAATTCTGTCAGATGTACTGTAGATTCTCCTGTGTGAACGTAACCTAAGGTCGTAGTCACACACAGGAAATTGGTTGCAGAATTGTTGAAATTTTCCCATTCATGTAAAAGGGGTTTGCAGAAATCTGTGCACATGCTGCAGAAACAGCCCTATACAGGAGTGGAACAAATGTTTAATTGCAAATATTTGTAAATCAAATCTGCAGTGTGTGAATTCCACCTAAAAGTTGAGGTAAGGAAGGAAAGAAAGAATATGGGATCAATGTGGATCTAAAATATTAAAGAAAGCAGAAAAACGTAAAGATATATTAAATAGATATACAAAACGAAAAGGATAAGAGAGAAAGAAAGATAGGTAGATAGTAAAATATGAGGCAGCGCTCTACAAGTGGTGAAAGAGTGACCTTTGTTATTCAGTATACTTTAGGTGAATACAGAAGGTCACTGTTCTTCACCATATTTTTTGAGCGCTGCCTCGTATTCTACTTTAACTTTTGGAGATTTGAACCAACCTATCTGGAGGAATTTGCAGCTGTAAATTGTCTTCTTCTGGCGCCGCTTTTTAAAAATATTAATAGATAGATGAAAGATGGATAGATAATAGATGGATAGATAGATAGATAGATAGATAGATAGATAGATAGATAGATAGACACAAGTAATGAAAGCAGCACTGCAAAAGTCCAAATCAGGTGTTGGTGTGCCAGTAGCTCCGGAGTTGGTCAGCTCCTTCTTAAATAAAAATCGTAATTCCACAGCACCACCAAACGTAAATTGAAGAAAAAATGTGATTTATTTCACCAAGACACCAAGACTGTCTTGGTGAAATAAATCACATTTTTTCTTCAATTTACGTTTGGTGGTGCTGTGGAATTACGATTTTTAGATAGATAGATAGATAGATAGATAGATAGATAGATAGATAGATAGATAAAGATAATAAATAGATAGAATGATAGATAAGGAAGATAGATAGATAGATAGATAGATAGATAGATAGATAGATAGATGACATAGATTAGATAGATAGATAGATAGATAGATAGATAGATAGATAGATGAGATAGATAGATAGATAGATAGATAGATAGATAGATAGATAGATAGATGACATAGATTAGATAGATAGATAGATAACATAGATTAGATAGATAGATAGATAGATAGATAGATAGATAGATAGATAGATAGATAGATTTCTCCTGTTGATTCACACAAATAATAAAAATCTGGATGAGAATGGAGAATGGTGGCCTTTCCAGGTCCAGCAGATGTTGAGGGGATGGTGAACTGGGGGCAGAGGGGCTCACACAGGGATAATACAGTTCTTTATGATGCAGATGATACAAGGCCAGGGAGGGACAGAACAGAAGTACAAACCTTTCAGGACAATTTCCCTAAAGAGCTCAGCTCCGCGCAGGGTTACTGGGGCACCTTTAACGAGTTCATTAGTCAGATTAGCCCAGGCAGTAATAAACAGGCGGCAGTGTCATGGAGAGTACACACAATTCATCCGCAAACAAATCACCAGCATATGCTGGAGCTGCTACAAGTCATTAGTATACAGAGGGAGCTGACAGTCACTTAGCCGGATTGCCTGGGGACACAGGGCACAGTCTCTATGCATCATTATGGTGTATGTGGACGCAATGGCTGATCAATAGCACCAAGGCCGGCTGTAGGTTTAAGATGAATGCATGTGCCCCTGGACTGATGGGCTGTACCATTCAGAGCCAACTATTGCTTCTTATAGGTGGTAGTGCAATATACAGATGTAGCAGATCCGAGCTGGCGTTGTGCAAAACTCATTGTGGCTTATGACCCTGACCACAAGACTGGCTGTACTATGTTATCCCAGAGACACAATGCACTTGACTGCAGCTTCATTGAGTTTAAAGGGGTCCTGAACTCAAATATCCTCGATAAAAATAAAAAAAGATAGATTTTGATAAGATCCCCTATGTAGATAAATGTATAGCTATTGACAGGAGTCATCCATCAGGCCGCACAGTCCGGTACGGCACGATTACGCAGTAGTGATCAATGACCAAAACTTTACAAGGGTTAGTGCATTTCACCTGAGCCCTTCAAATCACCCACAGATACAACGACTGAAAAATGATTAGGTCGGTAGTCAGCTATAGATTATAGTGTAACAGCCTCTAAAAAGTGCTCACTTGTTGAAGAATATGAGGCATGCTAGTGTGAATGGGTGCCAGGCATGGTTCACCATCACAACACAGTGGGACACACTGAAAAGGCTGACCTGTTACATGTGCACTTGGCAGCTGAAGACATCTGTGTTGGTCCCATGTTCAAATGTGCCTGCATTGCTGAAAAAAATGAGGTTTTAATATATGCAAATGAGCCTGTAGGAGCAGCGGGGGCGTTGCCGTTACACTTAGAGGCTCTGCTCTCTCTGCAACTGCTTCACCCACTCTAATTTGAATCACAGGGCAGGGTAGTCATCATGTGTGTCTGGTCCTGTCAATCAAAGGGCAGAGGGTGTGGCAGTTGCAGAGAAAGCAGAGTCTCTAGGTGTAATGGCTACGCCCCTGTTGCTCTTAGAGGTTCATTTGCATATATTAAAACCTCATTTTTCATGACACATATGCCACGATTCTGATTCAATTTGCTTGCCCCGCTGTATGAGTGACATCTTTCTTAGAAACAGAATTGTACAGGTGAACCTACCCTAAAAAGTTTACTAACTGTATCCTTGGAAGCGGTCGATCATTTAGGGAACTAATCAGCTGGGACTACACGGTGACTTCGGCCACGACAAGCCTTATGCAGACGAAGATCACAGTGTAGCCCTGCAACCTCACAACATAATGGAGGCAAATGGGGTTGCTCTGCAATCTGTAAGTTGCGACAGCCATGACTAGATATTTCTTATTGTAATCCTGCATGTAATGATAAGGAGATAACTGCAGAAAATTATTTGTAACATGGAAAATTAATTATAACATTAACAAAAATTCTTTAAAAATATGTTGAACGTAAAAACCTGATTTAAACAATGGGTCATTTTCACATGACACATTCCCTTTAAGTTTTTTTTTCTTACCATTCAATACACAATTTAAACTCTAAAAGTTGGGTCCCTGCTCACAAGAGCTTACAATCTATGAGGAAAAAGTGCTTCTGATTATAATGGAAAGCATAATGCTGTGACAGATCTTTTTTCCAAGATGACTCTGACAGATGCCAGTGACAGATAGATACATATTAAATAGATAGATAGATAGATAGATAGATAGATAGATAGATACATAGATACATAGATAATTAGGCAGATAGATAGATAGGATACATAGATAATTAGGTAGATATTTAGATAATATATAGATATAGAGATAGATAGAGAGATAGATAGATAGATAGATAGATAGATAGATAGATAGATAGATAGATAATAGATAGATATAGAGATGGATAGATAGATAGATAGATAGATAGATAGATAGATAGAAGATAGATAGATAGATATAGAGATGAATAGATAGATCAGTAGATAGAGCTAGATAGGTAGATAGATAGATAGATAGATAGATAGATAGATAGATAGATAGAGAGCTGAATAGATAGATCGGTAGATAGGTCTATTAGTGATTGAAGGCACAATCAATGGTTAGAAATAACTTACTAGTAAGAAGCAGAATCACAAGGGGTTAACTGTGGAGAGGAGTCAGTATCTCAGTGATGGGTGTCAGACACTGCTCCTCTCTATTACTACTCTCTGCTGCCCCTTTTAGCTGTATCAGCACCACTAAATATCCCAATTAAATGTTCCTTCCTGTCATTAACCGCTGCTGATTTCTACATTACAGCGGCTGACCGAAATCTCCCTGAAATATCTCAGGTTAAAATGTAAACTTTTAGTAAATGAACCTGTTAGGGGGAAATCAATAATTCACTCTAGATAGAATTAGCTAAACAAGGTGTCACTAGAATAAAAATCCTCTCATTGGAAAGGGACAGACATTTTTTTTTTCATATAACACTGATTAATGTAGAGGAGAAGAATGCATCAAAAGTCCTAAGATTTAGAACCATCTGTGGTATTTCCTGAGGAGGAGGATGATAAGGCTTGTGTATTATCTGATTCAACCATTGTGTGTATGGTGCAGAGGAGAACTTATTCAGAATCTGTCAGGATTGATCCAAAAAGTAAGGAGAACATTAGTAAATTTAAGTTCATCGTTTAGTAGTAAATAATAATAATATACTATTACTAATGTACTACAAGTACTGCTTATAATAGCAATAATCATACTCATAATCTATTATGAGTATAAAAGGATCAATGATTATAATAAAGTACAAATTCTAATAATATTGAAGATAGTTAATCATAAAACCATACTGAAAAAATACTTACAATTACGCTACCATTATCATACTGTAATAATAGCATTATTTTACTACCACAATCTTACTAATCAAGTTATAATATACTACTACACTAATAAAATAAAATACTGTATGCTAATAAAATATTAGCTCTAATATCCTACTACTGTTAATAATTTAAGCATAATACTGATACATTAATTATCAAGTGATAATATGCTACCTGAACAAATACTGTATACAACTACAACTTGTACTAGTACTAATAATAGTTATTATACACTAATATACAAGTGATAATATGCTACTTCTACAAATACTGTATACAACTACAGCTTGTGCTAGTACTAATAATAGGTTTCTTACTGCTATACTAATAAACAAGTGATAATATATCCCATCTAATCCTCACTCATTATATACAACTGGCACAATTAATAAAACTTATTAAAATTGCTACTGATAATCAAGTGATAATATATTACTAACAAGAATACAAAAAATAGCAATAATATACTTCTACATTTATTCTGCCACTTTTACTACTAAAATATAATATTGACACATTAACAATTTAATGAACGTTACATTCAAAACAATATTAATACAAAATGTAGAATAACAATAGTGTAATAAAGCAACAATGTGAATACCTATAACAAGTGTATTTCTTATAATACTGTCACTAACATTACTACACTCCTGATACTACCTGGATGTCTTATAGAACACGATGATGCTGCTTCCATACGGTCTATAACATATGACTCATGTGGGGTTCATCCGGAATACAAATCATCCACAATTATAATCAAATATGGAACTTTTTCTTTTTTTATGACAGAATACAAGGTGCTTTTCTTGAGTGTTTGATTTGATGTGCACCCACAGATGACCCCTGTATACTGTCCATTTGTCAGCTTCTTCCTAAACATTAACCCATCATATGTCCTTGTGTTGTCTGTGTACTGGAGAAGAAAGGGTTAATTGTGCTTGTTATTCATTGCTGTGTGACGTGGGGACAATAGTGCTAATTGTGGGGACAATGGGAGCAGGACAATAGCAGATTGTATTAATTACCTGCATTTACACTCAGGACATGGGGGCGAGAAGCAGATTATAACCTGAGAGAAGTGTCCTGATAGCGAAGGATGGAGGAGATAGATAGATAGATAGATAGATAGATAGATAGATAGATAGATAGATAGAGTGATTAAAGATAGATATATAATAAATAGATAGATAGATTGATTAAAGATAGATATATAATAGATAGATAGATAGATAGATAGATTAAAGATAGATAAATAGATAATAGATAGATTAAAGATAGATAGATAGATTGATTGATTAAAGATAGATATATAATAGATAGATAAATATATAATAGATAGATAGATTAAAGATATATAGATAATAGATAGATAATCTGTGTTAGTTGAACAATGTATTCATCTGCCAGAGGAAATTGCTATTATTTGACCTGAAGTTTTTCAAAATAGTGTACAGTTTTCTTGTTTTAGGATTTACAATCTATCTATCTATCTATCTATCTATCTATCTATCTATCTATCTATCTACCCATCTTTATCTAATCTATCTATCTATCTAATCTTTATTTCTCTACCTGTCTGTGTCTATCTACCCATAACTATCTACGAAAATATATCTATCTATCTATCTATCTATCTATCTATCTATCTATTTATCATCTATCTATCTCTTGTATACAGCGCAGTCCTATTGAGCAGGATCAGTATACATTACACACGCTATAACCCACCTTCTTTTCTCTTTATAGGATTATCCAGGATGATGAAGACACTGACTGAGGAACTATTCTCCTCAATGTCTGGAGGCCTCAGTGTTCGCTGCTCCCAGTGCAGTTCTTGGCAGTATACAGACATGTGCACACAGCCTACAAGCCCCTCACCAGTAGTGAAGAGCCCCTGTCCTGACACTTCAGCAGACTTGTTTTTTTTTTCTTTTTCAAAACTTTTACTGGATTTACCTGGATCACATCATGATACATGGCACATTCATATTGGCATTAGGTAGCATTTAAGTCTCTTTAACTCTTTGTTAGGGCCCCAGTGATGGTGGCCCTAACAAAGCTGACCCTCTGCAGTGCTGTACCCACAGCTCTGCAGAGGGTCAGCTGGAATTGAGGGACACTTACTGTTATTATTACAATTAGGAGTGGTAGTAGTAGTAATATTAGCATTATTATCAGCAGCAATAAGAAAAATCATACACAGTAAGCAGTACCTATGAATAATAATAACAATAATAATAATAATAACAATAATAATAATAATAATGTGACATCAGTAATGACAATATGAATAATCTCTTCTATTTTCAGCAGTTTCTACTTCTCTCATCATTCCTACAATAATTGCTTATTAGGCTCATCATCCTCATCATCTTTATCATGTGTCTGTATCCTGCACTTGTCACATACATCAGGGAGAGGTGTCTTCTGAGGACCTGCAGCAAATGTCCTGATCAGGGGTCACCGCCTGGGCTGGGACTGATCCTGCAGGAGTCGGGGTCACTGGAGCAGAAGAAATAACACAGGCGACATTTGCTGCAGGGTCCCAGGTGAGTAGTCCCCCCTGATTCCTTTCTGCTGCTCTATCCAGTCCCTATCCTGCAAGTGATGAGCCTGGAGCAGTATGGCAGCCAGGGCACGGCTTCATAAGGGGCGCAGTGCTAACCAGTGTGCGCCATTAAGCTGTAATGTCGCATGTGGTGTGTGTTGTATACACTGCCAATAGTAAATGTCAGGCATAGTGTAGATAGTTGTGAATGGGCATGCATAGGTGGGTACATGCCTATGTGCAGATAAAGCAGAGCTGAATGTGGCCTTAACGCTATTCCCTTTCATTCAAGAGACATTGGGAATGCTATCTCACCAGTTAGTATAAATGTCACGTTTTTACTAGTATTTAGGATCTCATATTGCCTTATTTTATATCTGCTATGATTGACTTTACATTAAAACCCTTCTCTGTGCCTCCCTGTGCCCCCCTGTGCCTCTCATTCTGTCTGGAGGCAGAAGAAGGATTTTCCTCATTGATTCATATGGGATTAGGGGAAATGATGCTTCATGCTTCAACTCAGTCAGTTCTACAGAGGTACCCTCCCCTGAAAGCCCTACTTATGCAAAGGACCCTCATGGACCCACCATGTGCTGACATGCCTGTGTCTTGGTGGTATGTACCCCTGAGGATGCTGTGTGGGTACCCATACAGGATGCCAACATGAGGCTGTACTGTATGTACAGTGTGAGCCCCTAGAGGCATCCTTGTCAAAAACAGATCTGTCATTAAAGGGGTTTTCCTGTGTATGTATGTATATATATATATATATATATATATACAGGGTTGGTCATTTATATGGATACACCTAAATAAAATGGGAATGGTTGGTGATATTAACTTCCTGTTTGTGGCACATTAGTATATGGGAGGGGGGAAACTTTTCAAGATGGGTGGTGACCATGGCGGCCATTTTGAAGTTGGCCATTTTGGATCCAACTTTAGTTTTTTCAATGGGAAGAGGGTCATATGACACATCAAACTTATTGAGAATTTCACAAGAAAAACAATGGTGCTTGGTTTTGACGTAACATTATTCTTTCATGAGTTATTTACAGTTTCTGACCACTTATAAAATGTGTTCAAAGTGCTGCCCATTGTGTTGGATTGTCAACGCAACCCTCTTCTCCCACTTTTCACACACTGATAGCAACACCGCAGAAGAAATCCTAGCATAGGCTTCCAGTATCCATAGTTTCAGGTGCTGCACATCTCGTATCTTCACAGCATAGACAATTGCCTTCAGATAACCCCAAAGATAAAAGTCTAAGGGGGTCAGATCGGGAGATCTTGAGGGCCATTCAACTGCTACATGATGATGTGTTTCCCTCTTTATGCACTGAAGCTGGCACGTTCCCTGAGTTTTTCTAGCAAAATGGTGCACCACCATATTATGGGTGTCAGGTCCGAGCATTCCTAGATGAACAGTTTCCTGGAAAGTGGATTGGTCTCCCGATATATCTCTTTGTATATATATATATTTTTCATATATTTACCATTCTTCCACTTCCGTATGCTGCTAAAGTTAGTGACTGGCTGCAGCGATCACATGTGGTATAAATAAATCAAAACGTTTTATATATATATATATATATATATATATATATGAGACAACCCCTCTTTAAGTTACTCAAATATTCTCCTACACTTTTACTCTTTGAAAAGTGGGTGATACAATACTTGGTGAGACCTGTCAGTGTTCATTAGGGTGGTCGGTGTAAGGCTCTGTTCACATCACATTAAAAGGACATCTTTTTGACATCCATTGTGTCTATATGAAGTAATGGACCCAACATCTGGTGTAGCTCTGGGTGTGCACCTGAAGGTGTATACTGAAGGTGAAAATCATCAGAAAGAATTGGCATGGCGTGGATGGAAAACTGCAACTGTGTGGGAGGGAGTTATCATAGGCCAGCATTTTATGCCAATGATATCGCCTGTGCAGGCCGAGTCATAAATTAGGTGCCTCCTCTAGCAGTCTATGCAGCTAGACCAGCAATCTCCGGCACTCCAGCTGTTCAGAAACTACAACTCCCAGCATGCTTCAATCATTTCTGTGTTAGAAGAACAGCCAAGCATGTTTGCATGCTGGGAGTTATAGTTTCACAGCAGCTGGAGTGCTGAAGGTTGCTGATCCCTGTACTAGACTCTGTGCTGCTGTAGATTTCAGTCTTGTTTTATGCCTGAAAACTGGCTATAAAAGAAGATAAAGTCACCACGCACGCTGACTACACCCTCCCCACCCGTGTCACGCCCCTTTTCCAAAAAATGGTGAGGGCAGCATCGAAACACCACCTGTGTCTAGATTTAGGCACAATGGCATTTAAAAGATTGCAAACAGGAGGTTTGTGAGGTTTTTTATGTCAGAACACCGGTGTGATGGGAAAGATTAATGCCCCCTCAGGTGCCAATTTCCATGCAAATTTTCCTCTGCTACAGTTTGTAAAAATCTCATCCACTCTGCTGCTGTAATACGTTGCGGATTGTCACTATGTGAGGACGTAGCCCTAGAGGCAACAGCAACCTCCAGCACTCCAGCTGCTGGGGAACTACAACTCACAGCAAGCACACTATTCTTCCATAGAGGTGAAAGGAGGATTCTGGGAGTTGTTGTTTCAGTACAGCGGGAGGTTGCTGATCCCTGCCCTACAGTATTTCCAGTCAGTGGAATCCTTCTCTTACAGATCTCACCTCAAATCCCGGGCGGATCTATGACGATTCCACAGCAAAATCCATAAGTGTTACATGAGGATAATGCTGCAGATTGTGCTGTGGATCTCCTATACACTAAAGGGGTGAATTCCACTATGAAAATTCACATTGTGGATTTGAGGTGCCGAATCCACTGAAAAAATGAGAGAAAAAACCCTGACAAAAAATTGCATTTTTCCTAATAATGCTATGTCTGAAAGCACCCATGGATTGGTGTCACACATTGGTATTTTTTGGCATTTTTTAGGGGTTTTGCAGCTTTTTTGGTGGTTTTTATCACTTTTTTTAGACAAACAAAACCCCACCAGCTCCAGATGTGGCATGGAAAAATAAAATGCAGGACAAACAGGCCTTTTTTTGTACTGGTGGTTTTTGACCCTGTAGATGCATTTTATTTGGGGGGGGGGAGAGAAGTTATAGCATTTATTGGCATGCTTTGGCTCTGGTGTTGTTTTTTGGCTGCTTTTTCTTAACAAATGCTTTTTCCTATACACCTCTACAGAGGAAGTGACATTTAGGGGGGCACATACCATCTTTTAAAACACAATATATTAAAACACCTCAAAATGCTATAAAGCAAAAAGTCTGGAGGGTTTTTAATGCGTTTTCTTTGGGCCTAAAAAAGCACCAGGGACAAAATCAGGTGTGAAGGAATATCATCCAGGACAAGTGAGAATGGGACTGTATCTCCATCCTGACAACCAGTCCTGTGACAACCAGTCAGATGTGATTTTCAGGTTTGAAGGTGAAAGCAATAATCTTTCCTCCTCTAGCTGTCTATGGTGAAGCCCAGTCTGTCTCCATGTTCTGACATATGGGCTCCACTTCTGTGACATTTCACACTAGAGGAATTACTTAATTTCCATTGGAAAGAACAGCTATTAAATCTGGTGCAAAGGAAAAGGTTGGCATGTGGCAGCCAATCAGATTCCACCTCTCATTTTTCAGAAGCCATTTGGAAATGAAAACAGCCACCTGACTGGTTGAGGTGTGTATACCAGTGCTAGAGCTGTGCATACAATACTAGTGATGTGAATATATAACACTAGTATATATAACACTAGTGATGTCAGTATATAATACATGTATATATAATACCAGTGATATAAGTGTATATAATACTAAATGTGATGTCAGTTTATAATGTATATATATAATACTAGTGATGTCAGTGTATAATGTATATATAATACTAGTGATGTCAGTGTATAATACATGTATATATAATACTAGTGATATCAGTGTATAATACATGTATATATAATACTAGTGATGTAAATGTATAATACATATATGTATAATACTAGTGATGTCAGTGTATAATACATGTATATATAATACTAGTGATATCAGTGTATAATACATATATATAATACTAGTGATATCAGTGTATAATACATATATATAATACTAGTGATGTGAATATATAATACATGTATATATAATACTGGTGATGTCAGTGTATAATACATGTATATATAATACTAGTGATGTCAGTGTATAATGTATATATAATACTAGTGATATCAGTGTATAATACATATATATAATACTAGTGATATCAGTGTATAATACATATATATAATACTAGTGATGTGAATATATAATACATGTATATATAATACTGGTGATGTCAGTGTATAATACATGTATATATAATACTAGTGATGTCAGTGTATAATGTTTATATATAATACAAGTGATGTCAGTGTATAATAAATGTCTATATAATACTAGTGATGTCAGTGTATAATGTATATATAATACTAGTGATGTCAGTGTATAATGTATATATAATACTAGTGATGTCAGTGTATAATACATGTATATATAATACTAGTGATGTAAATGTATAATACATATATGTATAATACTAGTGATGTCAGTGTATAATACATGTATATATAATACTAGTGATGTCAGTGTATAATGTATATATAATACTAGTGATGTCAGTGTATAATACATATATATAATACTAGTGATGTGAATATATAATACATGTATATATAATACTGGTGATGTCAGTGTATAATACATGTATATATAATACTAGTGATGTCAGTGTATAATGTATATATAATACTAGTGATGTCAGTGTATAATGTATATATATACTAGTGATGTCAGTGTATAATATATGTAAATATAATACCATTTGTGTCAGTGTATAATACATGTATATATAATACTAGTGATGTCAGTGTATAATAAATGTCTATATAATACTAGTGATGTCAGTGTATAATGTATATATAATACTAGTGATGTCAGTGTATAATGTATATATAATACTAGTGATGTCAGAGTATAATGTATATATAATACCAGTGATGTCAGTGTATAAAACATGTATATATAATACTACTGATGTCAGTGTACAATACATGTATATATAATACTAGTGATGTCAGTGTATAATGTATATATAATACTAGTGATGTCAGTGTATAATAAATGTCTATATAATACTAGTGATGTCAGTGTATAATGTATATATAATACTAGTGATGTCAGTGTATAATGTATATATAATACTAGTGATGTCAGTGTATAATACATGTATATATAATACTAGTGATGTCAGTGTATAATGTATATATAATACTAGTGATGTCAGAGTATAATGTATATATTATACCAGTGATGTCAGTGTATAAAACATGTATATATAATACTAGTTATGTCAGTGTATAATGTATATATAATACTAGTGATGTCAGTGTATAATACATGTACATATAATACTAGTGATGTCAGAGTATAATGTATATATAATACTAGTGATGTCAGAGTATAATGTATATATAATACCAGTGATGTCAGTGTATAAAACATGTATATATAATACTAGTGATGTCAGTGTATAATACATGTATATATAATACTAGTGATGTCAGTGTATAATGTATATATAATACTAGTGATGTCAGAGTATAATGTATATATAATACCAGTGATGTCAGTGTATAAAACATGTAAATATAATACTACTGATGTCAGTGTACAATACATGTATATATAATACTAGTGATGCCAGTGTATAATACATGTCTATATAATACTAGTGATGTCAGTGTATAATGTATATATAATACTAGTGATGTCAGTGTATAATACATGTATTTATAATACTAGTGATGTCAGTGTATAATACATGTATTTATAATACTAGTGATGTCAGTGTATAATGTATATAATATACAATGATGTAAATGTATAATACATATATGTATAATACAAGTGATGTCAGTGTATAATACATGTATATATAAAACTAGTGATGTCAGTGTATAATGTATAATATAGTGATGTCAGTGTATAATGTATATATAATACTAGTGATGTCAGTGTATAATGTATATATAATAGTGGTGATGTCAGTGTATAATACATGTATATATAATACTAGTAATGTCAGTTTATAATACATGTATATATAATACCAGTGATGTCAGTGTATAATACATGTATATATAATACCAGTGATGTCAGTGTATAATGTATATATAATACTAGTGATGTCAGTGTATAATGTATATATAATACTAGTGATGTCAGTGTATAATACATGTCTATATAATACTACTGATGTCAGTGTACAATACATGTATATATAATACTAGTGATGCCAGTGTATAATACATGTCTATATAATACTAGTGATGTCAGTGTATAATGTATATATAATACTAGTGATGTCAGTGTATAATACATGTATTTATAATACTAGTGATGTCAGTGTATAATACATGTATTTATAATACTAGTGATGTCAGTGTATAATGTATATATAATAGTGGTGATGTCAGTGTATAATACATGTATATATAATACTAGTAATGTCAGTTTATAATACATGTATATATAATACCAGTGATGTCAGTGTATAATACATGTATATATAATACCAGTGATGTCAGTGTATAATGTATATATAATACTAGTGATGTCAGTGTATAATGTATATATAATACTAGTGATGTCAGTGTATAATACATGTCTATATAATACTACTGATGTCAGTGTACAATACATGTATATATAATACTAGTGATGCCAGTGTATAATACATGTCTATATAATACTAGTGATGTCAGTGTATAATGTATATATAATACTAGTGATGTCAGTGTATAATACATGTATTTATAATACTAGTGATGTCAGTGTATAATACATGTATTTATAATACTAGTGATGTCAGTGTGTAATGTATATATAATACTAGTGATGTCAGTGTATAATACATGTATATATAATACTAGTGATATCAAAGTGTATGAGAGTGTTGTGTGAGCCGTTGTGTGTGTATATATATATATTAGCCATGTGCCCATATTACAGTAGTTGTGTGTAAATGCATAAGACTAATATGTGTATATACTAGTAATGTGGACATCTGTATATAACCTTACATAACTGTACAATACTACTGTGTATATAAAGCAGTACTAGTTATATTGCCATGATATATATGTTTATGTGTATATATCATATATACTATATAATAATCTGTATATATCATCAGTACTATATAATACTAGTGTGTATGTAGATATTTATATAATTACTAGTGATATGTATATGAATATTTATACAGTATAACTAGTGTATATTTGTATATCATATTGCTGCATAATACTGCTTATGTAGATATCTATAAATTACTAGTGATGGATGTACATAATGTACTATTTAGTGCTACTGATGTGAATATGAACATATATAGTGTATATATATATATATATATATATATATATATATATATATATATATAGTACTAATTAATACTACTGTATATATCACGTGTTGTATAATACTCTTTATGTAGCTATGAATTACTAGTGACATATATATATATATATATATATATATATATAGTTATTACTAGTGCTATTGCAGTGACCACTGTTGCTCCCCTGTGATTGGAGGAGGAGAAGTGGAAGGAGCTATCACTTTCAGCTGGTTATTAGTTTGTGCTATGAGATTATTAACAGGAGCGGTTGTCTGAGAGTTGAGCGCTGGTCCCGCCCACCATCCTTCTCCGCCAATCAGAGGCCGGGGCTAAGGTGTCCAATAGACAGGATAGTCAGGCCTTCAAGTGACAGTGTGCCCCTGGTCCCGGGACACCTGGACGTGCTGACCGTAGTCTCTCTGCTCTCTGCCCGGCTGCACATTGCTCTCTACCCGGCTGCACGCTGCTCCTCTGCCCGGCTGCACGCTGCCAGGTTTCAGCTGTCAGCTGCTGCTCCCCTGCCCAGGACTGTTGCTTGTGCTCCAGGAGTTTTCTCTTCTCTGCGGTCCAGTCCCGGAGGATCCATGGAGAAGTCCAAGAACTTCCGGATAGACGCCCTCCTGGCCATAGACCCCCCGAAGCCGCAGACATCACCGCTGTCCCTGGTCACTTCCCTGTCCTCCTCCTCCCTGTCCAGCAGCCCCCCTTCAGAGCACCCAGACCTGAGGACTGAGAGCCCATCGCCCCCTCGGACCTGCGGACTGTTTCCCAAGCCCGGCTTCCTCAGCAGTCACCAGCACCCGGGCAGTATGATGGCCATGCACCCCCCGCACCAGGCGCTGTACGGGCACCCGATCTACGGCTACTCGGCTGCGGCTGCAGCTCTAGCGGCTGGACAGCACCCAGCCCTGCCCTACCCCTACAGCACCCAGATCCAGGGAGCCCACCATGCCCACCATGCTGTGGACCCCATCAAGATCAGCGCCGGCACCTTCCAGCTGGACCAGTGGCTGAGAGCCTCCACTGCTGGCATGATGCTGCCCAAGATGGCAGACTTCAACTGTAAGTACCCACTTACTACCAGGGCATCTGTCATTCTAAGGCCGCCAGGAGCAGGGGTGTCATTATAAATAATCTAAGACTCTGTGTCCAGAGATAGAAAGAAGTAAAGTGGATGGATAGAAACAAATAACATGGATAGATAGATAGATAGATAGATAGATAGATAGATAGATAGATAGAACGTAAACTAGACAACACTCCAAAAGATGGCGAAAAACAGTGACCTTCTTTCCTCACCCATAGCTATGGTCACTGTTTTTCACCATCTTTTGGAGTGTTGTCTCATTTTCTACTTTATATTTTGGAAATTTGAACTATGCTTTCTAGAGAAATTTGCATTCCTAAACTGTCTTCCTCTGGTGCTGCTTTCATTTTTGATTTTTTTATTTATTTCATTTTTAGATACATAGATAATAGAGATATAGATAGATAGATAGATAGATAGATAGATATGGATAATAGATAGATAATATATTATATAGAGAGAACAGATAGATAAAAAGATAGATAATACAGAGAGAAGTGATGATAGATATGATAATACATAGATAATAGATAGATAACGACAGACAGATAATATATAGATATAGATAGAGGTGTCTTCCATATACATATTTACTTTTATTTATTCTGTATTTAGTTCTATTACTTTGCTATATATTTGTTTTGATTTATTTTTATGAATTTGACGTCTGTATGATTTTCTGTTGTCTGAGAGGGACAATGTATATACATAATATAGATCTACTCTAGTACTCTAATTACAGTATCGTGTGTACATACAATAAACCACCAAAAACGTGCAGTGTGTGACATATATGCCAAATATAAAAAGTTCAGCACAAGAAGCAATACAATGCATGGAGTGATGCAGATCCTGAGTCACCCATGTGAAGGGTATATGATGTAGCAGTGGGCGCAGCAGAGTGGTGTTTGTATAGGACAGGACCCGCACAGTTATGTCCTTGTACAAAGAGCTCAGTGTCCCAGATACCTCACGTCCGTGTTCTGCCCGGTGATGAGGGTCTTCCTGGGTGTAACAGTACATATCACCTTCTTCTTCATTTACCAGTGAGATAAGAGCTCGATTATCAGCACCATATTGTGTGTTATTTCTATATCATGCAGATGGAAACAAACAGGCCAAGGCTTGGGTGATAGATAGATAGATAGATAGATAGATAGATAGATAGATAGATAGATAGATATTAGATCGATAATAGATATTAGATATATATTAGATAGATAGATAATAGATAGATATTAGATAGATAATACTTCGATAGAATTATCTTAACTAGAAAGTTACCTTGCATATCTACTGCAGCCCCAAATAAATAAAATACAAATTCTATACAGAAAATAATTCCTGCTTGAAATTGTGCCTTAATTGTTCTCTATGTGATCCAATCCCCTATAATCTACTGACAGGTATTAACTAAATCAAGGGTTTATTGTGTTGTGTACGGTGTAATATAGATAGACAGATAGATAGATAGACACATATTAAATATGTAGATAGATAAATAGATATTTAAAAAATGGCATAATTTTTTTCTCTACTGTAAATTATCTTTATCTATCTATATGTTATCTATCTATGTCTGTCGCTATCTATGTACTCTATCTATCGATCTATTATTATCATCATCTTTCTTTCTTTCTTTCTTTCTTTCTTTCTTTCTTTCTCTATATCTATATGTTTTTTCTTTATTCCCCCCCTTTACTCATTACTGTGGATGCAGCAGTGTGTTCTCTTAGCTCAGAACCCTGTAGATCCTCTGATCACACAGATCCTCTGGCTGTGTGCGGGTGGATAGCTGGAGGCTGTCCTGTAGGCTGGCAGGTAATGCAGCTGCTTTATCAGATAGCAGGGATTACCTGCTGGAACAAGGCTCTGTGACACTGATCAGGCTGATTACAAATCACTGCTCATTTCATCCTTTCCTTTCATGTTCTGTAATGGCCCTGAGACGGATTCCAGCAAGCCATCATCATCATCGTCATCTTCCAGCGCTGAGAAGCCTTATATATTTCATTGTGATCTCAACTCCTTAAATTAAAGCGCAGCTCTGTGGGAATATTATTTCCTATTAAAGTGACACCCAGGAGTATTATGGCTGCAGGATTTATATAATAGATTATGCTATGGATGCTGCAGCAGAGAGCTATGGTCTTATCAAATTATAGAGAGAGGGACAACTATATAGAGGAAGAGATATAGACATACAATTTATAGATGAAGGGGAGGAATACAGAGATATATACAATATATAGAGGAGGGGGAGGACTACATAGATATATACAATATATAGAGGAAGGGGAGGGATACAGCGATATATACAATATATAGAGGAGGGGGAGGACTACATAGATATATACAATATATAGAGGAAGGGGAGGGATACAGCGATATATACAATATATAGAGGAGGGGGAGGACTACATAGATATATACAATATATAGAGGAAGGGGAGGGATACAGCGATATATACAATATATAGAGGAGGGGGAGGACTACATAGATATATACAATATATAGAGGAAGGGGAGGGATACAGCGATATATACAATATATAGAGGAAGGGGAGGGATACAGCGATATATACAATATATAGAGGAAAGGGAGGGATACAGCGATATATACAATATATATAGGAAGGGGAGGACTACATAGATATATACAATATATAGAGGAAAGGGAGGGATACAGCGATATATACAATATATATAGGAAGGGGAGGACTACATAGATATATATACAGTATATAGAGGAAGGGGAGGACTACATAGATATATACAATATATATAGGAAGGGGAGGACTACATAGATATATATACAGTATATAGAGGAAGGGGAGGACTACATAGATATATACAATATATATAGGAAGGGGAGGACTACATAGATATATATACAGTATATAGAGGAAGGGGAGGACTACATAGATATATATACAGTATATAGAGGAAGGGGAGGGATACAGCGATATATACAATATATAGAGGAGGGGGAGGACTACATAGATATATACAATATATAGAGGAAGGGGAGGGATACAGCGATATATACAATATATAGAGGAAGGGGAGGGATACACCGATATATACAATATATAGAGGAAAGGGAGGGATACAGCGATATATACAATATATATAGGAAAGGGAGGGATACAGCGATATATACAATATATATAGGAAGGGGAGGACTACATAGATATATATACAGTATATAGAGGAAGGGGAGGACTACATAGATATATATACAGTATATAGAGGAAGGGGAGGGATACAGCGATATATACAATATATAGAGGAAGAGAGAAGGGGGAAGAGATATACAAATATAATCTAGAGTGGAACAGAGAAGGGAAGAAATACAGAGCTATACACAGTATATAGTGACAAAGTGAATTGGGGATACAGAGATATAGAAATATAATATAAAGAGAAACAGAGAAGGAAAGAGACAAAAGAAAGGTGGGGAAAGGAGAAATGGAGAAAAAAAAGAGAAAATTTTAGACTAGAGAAGGTAGGAATAATTTAGACAGATGAAGAGGAGATAATAATGATAATATTACTACTTCTACTAATAATAATAATAATTATATACATTTATAGAGAAAAAGTTAGAATGCAGAGAATATAGTAATTGAGGATATACATAAATACAGACATACACAGTATGAGAGAGAATAGATAGAGACAGAATACAAAATATATTTGTAAAGATAATACTAACAATGATGAAGTATAAAAAAGGGTAATAAAAGAGTAATAAGAAACATGATACAAATAATATAACTAGAGAAATGGAGAGGGGAAAAAGACTGATAATTTATCCAGAGATTCTAATATGTACTTAAAGAAAGAAAAAGAGGGGAACATGGAGACAAAATCTAAAAAAAGAGAGAGGAGACTACACCTTATATACATTGCTATAAAAACTCCATTTTGTTTCTATTTCACTTGCAGTATTATTATTATTATTATTATTATTATTATTATTATCATTATATACGTGTCTATCTCTCTATCTGTCCATCTATTATCTATCTCCATTTATCTATCTATATACACACATATATTTATATGTAGCTTTCTTTTCTGTGTATGATGTTATGTTGATTTGATATAAACATATTTTTACATTTAGCTTTCTTCTCTGTAAAATATTATTAGTATTATGGCTCTATGCTGTATTGATGTCATCTATCTATCTAATTATGCTATCTATCTATCTATCTATCTATCTATCTACACAAATATTTCTATATGTAGCATTCTTCTCTGTGTAGGATGTTATGTTGATTTGATCTAAATATGTTTTTACATTTAGCGTCCTTCTCTGTATACTGTTATTATTGGTATTATGCCTCCCATGTAGATGTGATATATACATATATTTAGATTGCCTCCTTGTTTCTCCAGCCCAGGCTCAGTCCAATCTGCTGGGGAAGTGCAGGAGACCCCGGACAGCCTTCACCAGCCAACAACTGCTGGAGCTGGAGCATCAGTTTAAGCTGAATAAGTATCTCTCCAGACCCAAACGGTTTGAAGTGGCCACATCCCTGATGCTCACAGAAACCCAGGTACATTTACTGTGATTATCTGTCTATCTGTCTATCTATCTATCTATCTATCTATCTATCTATCTCTTGGCACACACCAGTTTTATAATTATCAGGTAGTGGTACCAGTGTGGAATATTTGCAATTATTTGATGAATGTTATTTATTGATATATTAAAACAGACGCATTTTTGTTATTACTATTGAATTGTGTTATTATTATCATTATTATTATTATTATTATTATTATTATTATTATTATTATTATTATTATTCATGATTGTTCATGTCTATGTTTAAGCTGCTTAGTCTTTAGAAAGGCATTAAATGGTGTTTGTTGCCCGGGAAACCTCAAACTGCATGGCATGGAGCTGAATGACATCAGTGATGTATGACGTCATAGTTCCTATTGTGTCGTCATGGCTCATCAGTCCCTGTGATCGCAGGCTCTGTGGTACTCATATAATAATTGCCCTTTGTGCATTATTGACCAGTGTAGCTATATTTCCATATTCAGTATTGGGTTGCAGCAACATGGAGGAATACAGTATGTCCTGCACAGAAAGCTGTATATTCTATGCCGAGCTAGATGCATGTGCTGTTGTATGACTGGTTGGTCTTCTGATTATATTGTAATATTATGTGTGGCTGTTATTTTATTCATTTATTTTTTTGCAAACATTTGAACACAATTTATTTCATGGTAACAAGACATGTCAGGCTTCTAGTATATAATGTGATAGTAACAGTCCTGGGAAGAAAGATACTTCTGTTCTAGTGACCAGATGGGCATCAGATAAGTCTGTACCCAGGTGAAGAAGACCTTACAATGAAGTATCTTTGTTAACTTCATCTAAAGTATGAATTCCTATCATAGATAAATAGAAAAGTATTGAGATAATATAAAAAGTGATATTGATAGAAGGAAGGAAGAGCTAGATAGATAGATAGATAGATAGATAGATAGATAGATAGATAGATAGATAGATAGATAGATACCTATGAGATAGATAGACATATATATATATATATTAGATAGATAGACATATATTAGCTAGATAGATAAATAGATAGATAGCTATGATATATATATACTGAGATACAGAGAAATAGATACATGCAAAAAAAGCCATATGGATAGAGAGAGTGAAGGAAGAGCCATAAAGAGAGAGAGAGAGACAGACACATGGATGGACAGGTGAAGAAAGATATAGATAGACAAAGCTATAAAGATAGATAGATAGATAGATAGATAGATAGATAGATAGATAGATGATTTCCACACACTAATGAAATAAAGAGGAATATCTACAGTTCATTCACATAGTTGTGCAAACAATATAATGTCACACATAGAAGTCAATGGGAACAGTGCCCCCTATAGGTTGAGATTTCAATGAAACCTTATCATTGTATCCTGTGGTATTGTCTGATCTGGGTGTGCAGATTATGAGGGGTAAAAGATGCTAGAGATACTTGGATACCAGTTGGAAATGCTGGAGTTTGTGGTTAAATTGAGCTGCCCCTGTTAAATACCCTACAGGGTTTGGCGAGGGCAGACATTATCAGAGCAGATTACCGGGTTGTGGACGAGAGGCTATCATTATAATATACTGTATATATACAGCAAATCCTGGTCTCAGAATCCTTCTATTTCCCGCCTTGGTCCAAATCCTAATATAGCGGACAATACATAGATGCACGGCTGCCTGCAGGATGGATGATGGTTGAATGAAAGGATTGATGGGAGTGATAATCACATGGATTAGTTAGAAATAAACCACTTGTAGTAATATCCAATACCATCCATTTGTTTCCTAGATATAGTAACAATTACTATGCATTATAATTGACCCTATCAGTAAATGGAGTAGGACTGATAATTCCATTTTGAATGTGCATTTAAAAAATGGCGGCATATGTACGATTATTGTACTGATCTTGGGAGTGTTCTGAAAAATTGCTAGATGGAAATTCCACGTAACAGCAGAGATTAATTTCGGTAAGGATGGCAGAGATTATTGTATGATACAAGCAATGACTTTGAGGCCCTTGCACATGGCGATAATCTCTAGATGTCGTCATTATAATTACAGGACGTACAGAACCGTACACACAAGCTGCATTTATCAAATCACCAACTCATGATCGTGAACTGAAAAATTGTCACAAGCATTGGATGGACAGTGCCATCATTACAATCATCCTACATAATGCAAAAATAGTGAATAATCTGCGCTGTGCAGGGTACCGGAGATTGTCTTGTTGGAGCAGCCATTAGTCAGTGCTGCACAAAGGAACATCGTAAATGTGATAAAATAGAGGCACACCTTCAGATCAGTGATAAAGATAGATATAGATATATAGGTACAGATCAGTACCTGCGGTAAAGGTCACCATGGATCACTATGGAGTCTTATGGGGACAGTCCTAAGAATTGACCTTTAGCATTAAAATCACAATGCTATTGGATTAGTCTATTTTTTTTCTACAAGGACGTAGGCTAGGGTGGCTTTACATCACGTTTTTTTCTTGTCCGTTTAACGTATACAATAAACCTATACGTTAAACGGATGCCTCAGAACTGATACCATACAGTGGCATTTGTCCCCCATTATTTAAAAAAAGTATACCTTTTTTTTACCGGACTGTGCAGGATACAAGAATGTGATGTGCTGCATTTTTGTAGCCTTTTTTTTTCCTAACGTGTACATCAAACAGAGGCATAAAACGTGATGTGAACCCAGCCTAGGAGAAGTTGTTGAGGCAGGAGTGTTGGGTGCTAGGTAGGCGCCAGCAAGACATTTTGGCTTGGCCAGGATATTTAGATACAAGGCTAGGGCAGTGAATGGAACCATTGCTCCAAGTGAAGGAAAGCTTAGATGGACGGATGAATGATAGATGATAGATAGATAGATAGATAGATAGATAGATAGATAGATAGATAGATCGATAGAATAAAAAGAGCACTACTTTTGACTCAAATCTGTGGGAGTACCGTGGAATTTTTTATTTTATTTTATTTATTTTATTGGATCGCCTCCACAGCCGCTGGCGCACACTTTCATTACTATTATCCAGATAGATAGATAGATAGATAGATAGATAGATAGATAGTAGAATAAACAGACAGAGATATAGATGTGCATAGACAAACATACAGATAGATACTGTAGATATAAAGAGATATAGATAGATATTGTCTGACTGTGTAGGGACACCCAGTTGTCAATTAATTCTTAAATTTCTAATAGGAATAATGGAGGAATGGCACAACATATAGCCATAAAATAGATTATTCTGAATTGTCATTTCAAGTGGGATACAGTTATTTACTAGAACCAGACATGTTAGGAGAGTTGACAGGTCCTGTATAAAGCATAGTCATGGCATACTGACAAGATTCGGGTGGAATAGGCAGCAGGAGGTGAGAGATGCAGAAAGGAAAAGATATGTAGCATGTTGGCCAACTGGTTCAGCACTGAGCACTGGACGTGTGTATAGAAGAGGAGGGTGGATGGAAATGGGGAGTATTTATAATAAATAAGAATGGCAGAGATCGTGGAGAATCTTGGGGCAACATTGGGCAATTAAATGTGTGACTTTCCATCAAGCATCTATTTTGCTGACCTCCAGAGACTGATGGTGGAAGTAGTGGTTACAATGAGAAACAGCTCGTCCTGCCCCTGGCACTCTGACCACAATGTATAGAGTATATGTGTCTGTTATAGGACTAATGTGACTAGGGACAGCAGTATGAATACTTTTGTTGTTTTAGACCATTTACAGGGGCTGCTTGAGTTTTAATCATATAGTACATGACAACCTCATTCTAACAAAGCCCTGTACCTCACATGGATCCAGAGATCTCCACATTCATTGCTCTGTTACATTCATATCAAGCTGACAGCTCAAGGGGGAGTGTCTTTTCTGCTGCAACTCTCTCCATATCACAGCTCAGGGGGTATGTCCTTTCTGCTGCAGCTGTCTCCGTGTAACTGTCACAGCTTGTACCAGTAGATCTGACAGGTGGCAGTTGAAAAATTGAACTGAGTATGTGTGTTCACTTCGGTGATGTTACCAAGGTGGACAGAGAAATAAGTGAAAGAGCAAACAGCAGGTGGCGCTATACAGATACATTGCATTGAATAGCTCAGCGGCTATACAACATTTTTAATTGCAGATCGGAACCTCCTTCTCCATGATAGAAATGCCTATTCTTGTCTGCAAATACAGACAAGACTACGACATGTTCTATCCTTTTGCGGGGCCATGGAATGGAAGTGCGGATGTGGACAGCACATGTCTTTTACAGCCCCATTGAAATTAATGGGTCTGCACCCGATGCGTAAAATAGCTGAACAGATGCAGACAGAAAAATACAGTTGTGTGAATGGGCCCTTACGATTTCATATTTTTTAATAACTGTTGGCTGCATTTCCCGGGTGATTGGTTACCAAATATCTCCCATGCTGTAGAATTTAAGCATTATGATACCCAGGGAGAAATATTCTCATGTGCCGTCTGGTTTATACCCATAAAATAAGATGATGTATGTAGTAGTGCGAGGTATGCCACAGCATTCATTACAACAGAGCAGTCACACTAGACCACAATCCAAGGGCTGCAAAGTCACTCTAGCGTGCCCTTTCCCTGCCAAACACCAGATAATGTTACTCTCCTGTATTCAACCCTAAGTTTGACCCAAAATATGATCAAAATCCGATAAACCTACAAATTATCATTGTGCAAAAATGATACAGCTGATGTGATGTAAAGAGTCTCTGTCAGCATAATCAATCCTATTAAATCAGGCATACAGCCTGTTAGGGTTGATCCTGCGGACTTAACTAATCCCTGCAAACAAAATTGGACAATGGGGGGAGGATACTTGTTTTCTGGAAGAAAAAAAAACAAAAAATAACGCTCCATTCACCTGCACTGCAAATAGCTTGTAGTGTTCCTTTGATAGAGCATCTATCAGCATGATCAACCCTATTAAACCAGGCATACCACCTGGTAGCATTGATCCTACTGAGTTAAATGGTCCCTCTATATTTGAAATTAGTGGCACCGTTGTAGGGAAATCTGCACCTTTCTGTATATACTAATGAGGTTTCACAGCACCAAGAAGCAGGCCTTGTCCCTCGGAGCACCCCTTTGCCACTCCCCCTTCCATTGAGTGATAGGACCAGGCATCTTCACTGTCTTCCTGCCTGGCCTTACTGCGCATGCGCCGATGAATGTTGGATTGGCACATGCACAGTTTGGATCTCAGCATCAGAAAACTGCTCATGCGCTGGATTACAGGTCCGGGCATGAAGACTGTGAGGATGCCTGGCCCTGTCACTTGAGCGGAGGGGGTAGTGGCTAAGGGGGAAAAGTGGTGGTGAAGCAGTGCTCCGAAGGGCTAGGCCTGCTCCTTGGTGCTCTGAACACTTCATTAGCATATGCAACAAAGTGAAGATTTCTCTACAATGGGCCCATGAATCATTTAACTAATCAGTATCAACCCTAACAGGTATTATGTGTGTTTTAATAGGGTTGATCATGCTGACAGATGCTCTTTAAAAGCCGTTTGCAGAGCAGGTGAATGCAGTGTGTTTTAGAAAAAAAAAGTACCTGTCCCCGTTGTCCAATTTTTTTGTTGTTTTCAGGGCTGGTACCACCTACCCCCAACATTACACATATTTGAGATTTGTATGTCCAGTTCTTCATATAAACTTCTTGAACTTGGAGAGGCCACATTTTTCCAAGTGACTGAACACTTTCTTATTATTTTAACAGGTAAAGATCTGGTTCCAGAACAGACGTATGAAATGGAAGAGGAGCAAGAAGGCCAAGGAACAGGCCGTCCAAGATGCAGAGAAACAGCAGAGAGGAGGCAAGGGGAGCTGTGAGGAGAAATGTTCAGAGGACAATCAGGATGAAAAGTCCTCCACCTACCATTTACACTCAAGGGGGGAACCACTCAAAGCAGGTAGTCGCCTGCCCAGAGACTATACAGACAGCGAGGACGAGGAGGAGGACCGGGAAGATGAGGAGGATGAGGAGCACAGAGATGACAAGCACTTCTACCATCATTCATCTGACTGTACGTCTGAGGAGGAGGAGAATAGTCATCAGCAGAACAGTCAGGTGCACTGAGCCTCGTGCTAGGGTGCAAAGTCTCCACAGAAATGAACTCAGAAGGCTTGTGACCACAGTATTATAAATGGGAGTCATATCTACTAGGATTATCAAAGACAAGGAGATATATTGCTAAGAAAATGTCATTTTAACCACAATGAGACTTCTTCCTCTCCCTCCGGTCAAGTTCATCCATTGTCTTATTTTGCCCATGATGGTCAGTGAGACCCTCTGCTCCTGCTGAGACGACATACTTGTCCCATTTCTGTTCTAGGTAGGGATAATAAGTGTGAACAGACTGCGAGGAGGGGGAGATTATAACGGGACATGGATTCTCTGTGTCATAACCATATGGATATGTTTACTATCTGAATGGTGGAGATAAGACGACTATATACTGTATTTTTGTATATTGTATTTATAAAAGAAAAGACACCTCTACTTATGCATGCTAAATTATTATTTAGCTTCACCATCTTAATGATGGTATGTAAAATAAATTTGTTTTATATGAGAATTATTTGCCTAGACTTTTTCTTAAATGATCTATCTTTCTATTCATCTAATAGCTACCTAATTATCTGTGTATATTTCTATGTATTTAATCTATCTATCTATCTATCTATCTATCTATCTATCTATCTATTATCTATTCTATCTAATATCTATCTATCTATCTAATCTATCATTTATGTATTATCTATCTAATCTAGTTAGTTATGTATTATCTATCTATCTATCCATCTAATATCTATCAATCTATCTAATCTATCATTTATGTATTAACTATCTATCTATTTATAATCCACCTATTATCTATCTATCTATCTATCTATCTATCTATCTATCTATCTATCTATCTATCTATCTATTTATCATACATCTATTATCTATCTAATCTATCTACACTCACCGGCCACTTTATTAGGTACACCTGTCCAACTGCTCGTTAACACTTAATTTCTAATCAGCCAATCACATGGCGGCAACTCAGTGCATTTAGGCATGTAGACATGGTCAAGACAATCTCCTGCAGTTCAAACCGAGCATCAGTATGGGGAAGAAAGGTGATTTGAGTGCCTTTGAACGTGGCATGGTTGTTGGTGCCAGAAGGGCTGGTCTGAGTATTTCAGAAACTGCTGATCTACTGGGATTTTCACGCACAACCATCTCTAGGGTTTACAGAGAATGGTCCGAAAAAGAAAAAACATCCAGTGAGCGGCAGTTCTGTGGGCGGAAATGCCTTGTTGATGCCAGAGGTCAGAGGAGAATGGGCAGACTGGTTCGAGCTGATAGAAAGGCAACAGTGACTCAAATTGCCACCCGTTACAACCAAGGTAGGCAGAAGAGCATCTCTGAACGCACAGTACGTCGAACTTTGAGGCAGATGGGCTACAGCAGCAGAAGACCACACCGGGTGCCACTCCTTTCAGCTAAGAACAGGAAACTGAGGCTACAATTTGCACAAGCTCATCGAAATTGGACAGTAGAAGATTGGAAAAACGTTGCCTGGTCTGATGAGTCTCGATTTCTGCTGCGACATTCGGATGGTAGGGTCAGAATTTGGCGTCAACAACATGAAAGCATGGATCCATCCTGCCTTGTATCAACGGTTAAAGCTGGTGGTGGTGGTGTCATGGTGTGGGGAATATTTTCTTGGCACTCTTTGGGCCCCTTGGTACCAATTGAACATCGTTGCAACGCCACAGCCTACCTGAGTATTGTTGCTGACCATGTCCATCCCTTTATGACCACAATGTACCCAACATCTGATGGCTACTTTCAGCAGGATAATGCGCTATGTCATAAAGCTGGAATCATCTCAGACTGGTTTCTTGAACATGACAATGAGTTCACTGTACTCAAATGGCCTCCACAGTCACCAGATCTCAATCCAATAGAGCATCTTTGGGATGTGGTGGAACGGGAGATTCGCATCATGGATGTGCAGCCGACAAATCTGCGGCAACTGTGTGATGCCTTCATGTCAATATGGACCAAAATCTCTGAGGAATGCTTCCAGCACCTTGTTGAATCTATGCCACGAAGAATTGAGGCAGTTCTGAAGGCAAAAGGGGGTCCAACCCGTTACTAGCATGGTGTACCTAATAAAGTGGCCGGTGAGTGTATCTATCTATCTATCTATCTATCTATCTATCTATCTATCTATCTATCTATCTATCTATCTATCTATCTATCTCTACCTACCACCCACCAGGATATCAGAGGTGTCCTCTGATGTTCACAGGCTCTGACAAAATAATGAGGCTGAATGTTCAGCAGAAGGCAATCCAACTGAGCTTAGAACTATCTTTACCGATGTGCCGACTATGAGAAGTTTTGTGCCCATATACAGCTTATTGTATGATATTGAAATACCTTGCTCCGCTTGATGCTTCTATGTATCACATTGCTTTTCTTCTCCTTTGTGCCAGTACTTGTGTCAGGGTATGATAGATGTGCCATTATTCTTGGTGTGTGCCCCGGCCAGAGGCTCAACTCCTTCCTATGTAAGATGATCCTTGTGAGCGCGAACATCTTACATAGGAAGAAGTAGAGCCACTGGCCAGGCATACTCCAAGAATAAATGTACACCAGGGGCGGACTGGGAACCTAAAGTGGCCCTGGAAAAAATACTAAAAGTGGCCTTGTTTTGTAGTCAGGTCCAAACTGATAGAAGACAGGGCCAGCAATACCATATTGTGGCACATTATACCACCCCAACAGAACCAAATACCACAGTCCATCACAGAATACTGCCAGCAAAACAAAATACATCCCCAAAAACTTCCACTGGCTAGCCGCGAGGAAGACCCAGGAGGCCCCCTGGACATCGGCCCACCGGGAACTTTCCCTGCAATGGATATGGCCAATCAGCCCCTGGCACACACCTAGCATACCCTGACACAAGAACCGGCACACAGGGGAAGAAAAGCAATGTGATACATAGAAGCATCAAGTTATTTCAATCTCATACGATAAGTTGTATATGGGCACGAAATCTCTCATAGTCAGCACAACAGTAAAGATAGGTTTAGCATCGCGCGGAAGCATACATAGAGTTCTTTGATTATTTAATACAGGCAGCAGAAGCGATACTGGTGTGATACCGCAGCGAGAGGAAAGGAATCATAAGGTGGTGGATAAGCGCTAATGCTTCTTAGAGATGAGTTAAGAACTAGTTTGTCATATAAGAAAAACAGTATATTCATTTTACACCCTTATATAGCTCTGACATATTCCGCAGCACTTTGCAGACATTATTATTGCTTACTGCCCGCAATGGGGCTCACAATCTAAGTTCCCCTTGGGGTTTGGGAGGAAAATAGAGTACCCAGAGGAAACCCATACAGATGTCCTTGGTTGGATTTGAACCTGGGACCCCAGCACTCCAAGGCACCAGTGCTACCACATTCCTCACATTGCATGCAATTATGCTTAATTTTAATACATGATGATATTTCTGAAATTAAATTAAATAAATTAAAAACTGACTGGATCCTGCCCTTAGCCTGGAGTGTACTGTATTTGTAATTCACTGCACCCAGCAGTAGACTGGGACGAGTCCCCGATTGTCACACTGTGGTATATAGCACTGTGTCTGCCGTCCATAGTACCAAATTAAACCAGTTGACAGATCGATCTAAAATATGCTATCATCGCCACCTTCAGGGCTAATGATGTTGGAAACAAAAACTGAAGACCAACACTAAAATCTCAAACCTTATTGGATGGACGGAGTCAGCCCACTACTCACAAAAAGTTAAAAGCAATATTTGGCTTTTAGGTGAAATTTATGGAAAACGTACAAAAGTTCACACTACAGTGATATTATATCATGGAATTAGGCATTTAAGTAGAAGCAGCAATGGTGATTTCCTCATCTCAAACAATGTATTCAAACAAAAACCAACATCAGTGCTGGCTATATCCCCACAAAATGTCAGTGTCTCAATAACTTGTCATGTTGCCTTCCGCATCAATTACAGCTTAACAACGACATCTCATGCTGTTCACAAGTCGACTTATTGTCTGCTGAGGCATGGCATCCCACTCTTCTTTAAGGGCGGCCCTCAGGTCATTGAGGTTCTGGGGTACAGAGGTATGAGCCTCTACACGGCGACTCAGCTGATCCCTTAGGTTTTCAATGGGATTCAGGTCTGGAGAAAGTGCAGGCCACTCCATTTGAGGTACCCCAGTCTCCAGCTGCCCTTCCCTAATTATGCGACCTCGATGAGCTGGCGCTTTGTCGTCCATGAAGATGAAATTAGGTCTGTGTTGTTCATGCAGAGGTACAATGACTGGATTAATTATGTTATTCAAGTAGTATGGGCTTGTCACTATACCATTCATAGAGTGTAGGGCAGTTCTGTATTGACTAGAAACACCTGCCCCCACTGTAACACCACAACCACCAAAGGTTCTTCTGGTGACAACAGTTAGAGCTCTCCTTGACGTCTCTAACATGGTTGGCAGCCATCATTTCTGCTCAGTGTGAATTGACCTTCATCAGTGAACAGCACTGAGGCCCATTGGTCCCTCTTCCAGCGTAGATACTCCCTGGTACATGCAAGATAACGACTCCTGTGCCTGGTGGTGTGGTCAGGTACCCTTGCAGATCGTCTAGCACGCAGACCATGCTAATGTAAACAGTTTCAAATGGTCTGATGTGACACTTAGGTGCCTCTCACTTCCCTTAAATGTTCCTTGAGTTGCGTGGCATTCATCATCCGATTCTGCAGGGCATTGTTCACAATAAAGCTGTCATCAGTGTGGGATGTGGCCAAAGGATGTCCACTTCTATGCCTATCTGTGACTCTTCCAGTCTCTGTGTATCTCTGTTACAACCTGCTGATGACACTCTGTAACACTCTAAGCTCAGTGGCCACTTCCATCTGAGAACATCCTGCTTGAAGCCTCGCTATGGCGCGGTATTGTTAAACAATTGTTTGGTGTCGTCTTGGTCTCATGATGTCAAAATGTGAACAGCATGATGAGGAGGGCTGTTTAAATACTAATTCTAATTGAACCAGGAAATGTATTGGGCGATTCATGGATCAAACACCTGTTGTGAATTTTGCCATTAAGCACCTTGCTAGAGAACAGCAAGTTGTGCAAAAACTAATGAAACACTGAACAGTTGGACATGTGCATTCAAAAGTTTAGAAGATCACATTAAGTCCTGTAAAGGTTAGAGTACATTTTAGGTTCATCCTGAAATTTCACTGAAAGCCAAATAAACCTAACTTTTTATGTAATTATTTTTTATTATTAGATTTTTTTTCTAATATAGATTCACTTATAAGAAAATGGCTGCAACTGTTTTAATAATATATACACACTGGAGTTTTGACCAGTAGGTAAGTCTTCTACTGGTTCCTTCCCTCCCTTTCCAGTCTTTAACCCCTTGGCGCATTTGGACGTAACTGTACGTCCAAAGTGCAAGTAAGTTGCGGCATTTGGACGTGTAGTTATGTCCAAACTGCTTACCGGGACTGTGTCACAGCCCCGGAGTCTCTGCTCTTACGGAGAGCAGAGACCTCGGGGAAGCCGTCAAGGGACCAATAAGAGTGGTCCCTTGCTGGCAAGCGCTCCGATTGGTTAGTCTCTGCAGACTAACCAATCCAGCTCTTCATTGTTAAAATGCCGGTTTCAGGCTTCCACTCTGGAGATCGCAGCCTGAAACCAGGTAAGATGTCTCCTGTGCCTCTACGCTCCTCTCCCCCCTTGTAGTGCCACCCCCCCTCTTTGTAGTGCCCCCCCCTCTTTGTAGTGCCCCCTCCTGTGCTGTGTTATGTGATGGCAGCGGCTAAGGATCGGAGCCGCTGCCATCAGCAGAGAGTGTGAGCTGTAATTACAGCTCACACTCTGCTGCTACAGCTGAAATCGGTGTTGGCACCGATTTCAGCTGTTTAACCCCATAGATGCTGCGGTCAGTAGCCGCCTGAAGCATCCATGGGGTTAAGAGGGAGGGAGCTCCCTCTCTCTTCCATCGGGCCGCCGCTGCTGCAGTGGCAGCGGCCCGATGGTTACCATGGCAACCGGACGCTTTACAAAAGCGTCCTGGCTGCTATGTACCTAAGGCTGATTAGACCCTCAGGGTGTAAACTAGTTTACCACTGATACAGTGCATTGCAATAGATGACTATTGCAATGCACTGTATAGCCATCAAGCCCACTGGATCTTCAAGATCCAAATGGGTCTTGATAAATTTAAAAAAAATGTAAAAAGAAAGTAAAAAAAGAAAGTGCAAAAAGAAAGTTAAAAAAAGTGTAAAAAAAAGGAAAAAAATAAAGTAAAAAAAAAGTAAAAAAAAGCGCCCTTTTTCCCCAAATGAAGTAAAAAAAAAAAGGAAAAGTACACATATTAGGTATCGCTGCGTCCATATCGACTGGCTCTATAAAAGCATCACATGGTCCACCCCGCCAGGTGTATGCAAATTTTTTTTTTTTTTTTTTTTAAAGCTATACCAAAACAGCCATTTTTTGTCACATTGTCACACAAAAAGTGTAATAGCAGGCGATCAAAAAGGCATATTTACACCAAAATGGTACCAAACAGTCATCTCGTCCCACAAAAAATGAGCCCCTACCTGAGAAAATCGCCCAAAAAATAAAAAAAACTACAGCTCTATGACTATGGAGACACTAAAACATGATTTTTTTTGTTTCAAAAATGATATTATTGTGTAAAACTTAAATAAATAAAAATAAGTATACATGTTAGGTATCGCCATGTCTGTAACAACCTTCTCTACAAAAATAACACATGATCTCTGCCCTCAGGTGAACATCGTAAAAAATAAAAAATAAAAACTGTTTAAAAAAAGCCATTTTTTGTCACATTTCATCACAAAAAATTTAATACCAAGCGATCAAAAACGCGTATGCCCCCAAAAATAGTACCAATCTAACCGTCATCTCGTCCCGCAAAAAATGAGCCCCTACCTGGGACAATTGCCCAAAAAATAAAAAAAACTACAGCTCTCTGACTATGGAGACACTAGAACATGATTTTTTTTTGTTTAAAAAATGATATTATTGTGTAAAACTTAAATAAATAAAAATAAGTATACATGTTAGGTATCGCCACTTCCGTAACCACCTGCTCTACAAAAATATCACATGATCTCTCCCCTTAGGTGAACACCGTAAAAAATAAAAAATAAAAACTGTCTAAAAAAAGCCATTTTTTGTCACATTTCATCACAAAAAATGTAATACCAAGCGATCGAAAAAGCATATACCCCCAAAAATAGTACCAATCTAACCGTCATCTCATATCGCAAAAAATGAGCCCCTACCTGAGACAATCGTCCAAAAAATTAAAAAAAACTACAGCTCTCTGACTATGGAGACTCTAAAACATGATTTTCTTTTGGGCTTCAAAAATAGTGTGTAAAACTTAAATAAATAAAAAAAGTATACATATTAGATATTGCCGCGTCCGTAACGACCTGCTCTATAAAAATATCACACGATCTAACCTGTCAGATGGATGTTGTAAATAACAAAAAACAATGCCAAAACTGCTAGTTTTTGTTACCTTGCCTCACAAAAAGTGTAATATAAAGCTACCAAAAATCGTATGTACCCTAAAATAGTGCTAACAAAACTGCCAACTTATCCCGTAGTTTCTAAAATGGGGTCAGTTTTTTGGAGTTTCCTACTCTAGGGGTGCATCAAATGTGACATGGCAACTTAAAATTTTTCCAGTGAAATCTGCCCTGGCGTTCCTTTCCTTCTGCGCCCTGCCGTGTCCCTGTACAGCAGTTTATGATCACAAATGGGGCATTTCTGTAAACTACAGAATCAGGGTAATAATTATTGAGTTTTGTTTGGCATTTAACCCTTGCTTTATTCTCGGAATAAAATGACTTTTATGGAAAATCTGCCAAAAAAGTGAAATTCGGAAATTTTGGCTACATTTTCCTTTAATTCTTGTGGAACACCTAAAGGGTTAATAACGTTTGTAAAATCAGTTTTGAATACCTTGAGGGGTGTCGTTTCTAAAATGGGGTCATTTTTGGGTGGTTTCTATGATGGAAGCCTCACAAAGTGACTTCAGACCTGAACTGGTCCTTAAAAAGTGGGTTTTGGAAATTTTGTGAAAATTTTCAAGATTTGCTTCAAAATTTCTAAGCCTTCTAACGTCCCAAAAAATAAAATATAATTTTCAAAATGATCCAAACCTGAAGTAGACACAACAGGGAATATAAAGTAATAACTATTTTTGGAGGTATTACTATGTACTTTAAAAGTAGAGAAATTGACATTTGGAAATTTGCTAATTTTTCTAAATTTTTGGTAAATTTGGTATTTTTTATAAATAAGAATGAAATATTTTGACTCAAATTTACCACTGTCATGAAGTACAATATGTGACGAGAAAACAATCTCAGAATGGCCTGGATAAGTAAAAGCGTTCCGAAGTTATTACCACATAAAGTGACACATGTCAGATTTGAAAAATGGGGCTCCGGCATTTGGTCCAAACTGGCTGTCGCTTGAAGGGGTTAAAATAAAAATGCATATAGTTTTTATTTATGCTTGATTTTTTGAAAATTTATAAATTATATGGAATAAAAAAAAATGCATACATCTGCATACTTCAATTTCTGATCTCTAGACAGTCAGTTTATTATGCATACAAAGAAAAGGAATATGGGATGTGTAACTACTGTATAACCCACGTTTTCACCTCCAAGTTAAATAGGGCACTCATAGACCTCTATGGGGCTCTACTGTACATCCACACATCCTGTACAAGCCAAATACCACAGTCCATCACAAAATACTGCCAGCAGCACAAAATACATCCCCAAAAACTTCCACTCTCCGGCCGTGAGGAGGGCTCAGACGGCCTCCTGGCCATCGGCCCACCAGGAAATTTCCCTGTAAGGTCTATGGCAAATCTGCCCCTGAGTGAGTAGATCTAATCCAAAAAAAAGAAATGTTCATTTTCAGAAGAAACGTGCCTATCTCATGTCAGTCATACACTAAGTCAGCTAAACCCTCAGATAGTGATGGGACTAGATTTTGGAGTCAAGAAGGAAACTTAAAAAGCCTGATCCACTGTCTGGCAGCGGCTTCTTCCCCTCTCCCCAAGGAGAACATGTATGTTTGGCTGAGCCTGTATGTGTATGGAGGAGCCCGGAAGAAGCGTATGACCACCAGCTACTGAAGCTGCATGGCCGCATTTACTCCACCGCATTGCTGTGATGGTCCCATTCAGGACACTACTCAAACAGGAACTGTTTTGGATAAATCCGAGTGTTTCCCCCATCATCATTATCACAATGTAACTAATAGCCTGTAGACAATTGACAAAAGCTCTCGGCCTCAATAAAAGGCAATTTGCAGCCTTTATCAACTCTTGTTAACACATGTGATAGATTCCCAGGCTGCATAGGGGTCAAAGGGCAGTCAAACTTGCACAAGGGGGTCATTGTAGGCAGGCACGTCTCACTGTCCATACAGTCTAAACGCACTCACTTTATTAACCTGACACCCAGCTGTGACTACCACACATGTCTGTTTCTTCTGGCTGGTCATTGTCTAACATTTACTATAGCCTAACGCAACGTTACCTGCAGAGGTGTCAGTCCCTGGTAGATGTCAACATCAATTAGCACATTGCTTTAAGGGAAAAAACATAAAAATGCTTCACCTTGATTAGACAAGCTTTCCGGATCTTATAAATTAGGTACAATGTAGGGATTCTAAAGTCCAGGAAGACCCCATAGATTGCACTGTATGTATTTTACCATCGACTCCAGCATTATCACTTACCTATCTCTGAAGAACCTACTGTATATCACTGTCCACTTAGAGCCTCCTACATGAGAGCCATTGATGGTTGAGACCATGGGGTAAATTTAGCAAGTTCTACACCAGTTTTCTGGTGCAGAAAAGTCCCAAATTTTGGCACAAGCCATCGTTTGGGACAAAATTTGAGACTTCTTAACTTTTCCTGGCATTTTTCCAAAAGGTGGGCGAGGTGCGGACAGGAAGAGGCTGGCCAAATAAATTTTCAGCATGTGTGCCAGAAAACTGGTGCTCGTTACATCAGAAATCTACTCCAGCTCCTGGCTAGAGTTGATTTCAGCTCTGGCACATGGCAGCCTAACGTGGCGCCTCTTAGCACAGGGCAAATTAAGACCCGCGTACATCCATACGGGGATGAGCAATTGCAGTAACGATTGTTCATTCCCATACAGAAGAGAAGAAGCTTTCACCTCCCCTAACGATCAGGCGACTATTGGGAATGTTCATCCCCGAGAACTGTCAGTGCATCGGTCCAGGTAAAGGGGCTTTAAGAGACACAGGACAAATAGCACAACTTAAGGTGGCCATCTATATAAGATAAATCAGTGAGTTTGACTGACCAACTAATGTTTGTGGGGTTGACCCCACATTCCCCTGATAGGAGATGTCACGGGAGGGTAGGATTGAGCCTTGGAACAGGCCAGTGAATTGAAGGAGAGCAGACTGCGCATGCTCTCTATTCTATGGGAGTTCTGAAAATAGTAGAGCGAGCACCGCCACAGCTACTGTACATTCACCGCTATGTAGGGTTGCCACCATTCCCAACAAAAAATACTGGCCAAGTTAACAGTGGGGCCTAACATGGGGTGTTACCTTGCTATTATACTGTCGCTCCCAATAATATTAATGCACCCATTAGTGCCGCCCAGAATTAATAATGCCCCCATTATTACCCCCCATAATTAATGCCTCCATTAGTGCCCCCAGTAAGAGTAATGGCCCCATTAGTGTCCCTTAGTAAAAATAATGCCCCCATTAGTGCCCCCAGTTGGAATAATACCACCCGTTAGTGCCCCCAGTTAGAAAAATGCCACTCATTAGTGCCCCCAGTTAGAAAAATGCCCCCATTAGTGTCCCAGGAATAATGCCCCCCAGGAATAATAATGTCCCACATTAGTCCCCTCAGTTAGAATAATTCCCCCATTAGTGCCCCCTTCTCTGCTTCTGCAAAAAAAAAAAAAAAAGCACTCACCTCCTCCATTTGCTTGCACTGCTGTGAACACTCACTGCTGACTGGAAGCTCCAGACAGGAGCTGCACTCCAGCGTGATGACGTCTCACAGGTCCTGTCCACCAGTCAGCAGTGCAAGCAAACTGAGGAGGTGAGTGGTTTTTTTTTAAAATTAACATGGGTGAACGGGAATTAGGTAGAGGGAAGTAAAGGCTGACCTAATGAGCGCTCCACAACGGAAGCACTCATTAGTAACAGTCAGCACAGGAAAACACCATTACTGGCCGGTGAGATACCAGCTGGGTGGCAACCCTACCGCTATGGGACTGCCGGTAATAGCCAAGTCTATGCTCTACTATTTCCAGATCTCACATAATGGTGAACAGTAGGTGGCCACACATTCACAGCTGCTCTCTGTTCACTTCAAGAGGTCCGTTCTGAAGCTAGGAGCTTGATCCCAGACATCTATCTGACATTGATGGCATATTCTAGGATTATACCATTAATGGTGTAAACGCCTTTAAATGCCAGCTACCCATGCATAACCAAAAGCTCCTAGGCCTCAGAACAAAACCTGTAACAGATCCTTACCCTACAATACCATGTACCATTTATGATACAAGAGGCCCTCATTCCTCTTGTTGTAATAATGGACTTATCTGTTGCTATGTTATTTATGACTGTTTGTACATGAACCCCTGAATTGTAAAGCGCTGCGGAATATGTTGGCGCTATATAAATAAAGATTATTATTATTATTATACTGGTTTATTCTTATGTGGCATTGGGTCCACTGGGCCCCCCAGTCACCTAGCTCTGAGTGCAATTGCCACCTTATAAACTAGTTTCTCTTTCTAATTCTTTTAGATTTCAATGCCCATGTGAGGCCTGAGAGCTGGCATTGTGTGTGCGGTGGGACAGGACTGAGGAGGTGCAGATCATGGGGAATCATGTCCAGGACTAAGTCTATCCAGTGCTCTCTCTACAGTATATAACGTAATGTAACTGGCTGTCACACAGTCTTGGATTCTTTATAACGAGGATGAAGGGAAGCACAGGATCCTCCACACCCGCACGCTATACGAGGTAGGCCATGTGGAATGTCTACACTTTCCCAGGCTGGTCCTGAGAAAAGTTGGTAATAGTCCTGTTGGATCTGTGTGAATGTGCAGACAAGTAAACACCAGAGCATAGTCAAACTCCAGAAACATTTCACACCAAGACTGCAATGGTTATAGGTTAATAAACGACTGTAAAACCGCCCATCAATCATCCGGGTCCAGGAGGACGGGGGCTGATGTACTGAGCACTGAACGAGATCCTTTGTTAGCGTAATACCATTCAGACTTCTATTAATCTTATAATTAGAATAATCATAATCAGGGGCGCACACAGATCTCATAGGGCCCGATAAAACTTCATGTGTACCCCCTACCCCACTCAGTTTCCCAATACTCGTGCTACAATCAGTCCCAGGCTACGGATACAATACCCCAGATTTCTGACAAATTCATTTTTAAGTGGAAGTTTATTAAGTGGAAGAAATTTTAATTAAAAATAATGTAAGAAAAAAAGTCACCCTCCACCTCGCCCACCTTATCCAGTTTATTAATAAACATGGTGCTCATTCTGAACACCTCATTTCTCAATGTATTCATAGATAATACATAGATAAATCTCCTGCTACCCTTCTATTACAAAGCTGGCTGCTTGCAGCCACCACTAGGGGGAGCTCGGTGCATAGGAAACCACATTTCTCAATGTATTCACGAATTTGTACAGTTACCATTTACTGGAATGTTTGGATTGAGTTCCCTCTAGTGGTGCGTCAGCCCTTCCTCCCGTGAGCCCTATAGCAGTTGCGTGGTCTGCATCCATTAAGGACACGCCCCCAATCAAACTAATATTATTTATAATAATCATTTGTAGGATTAGGAAGCCCTCTAGGAGGGAACCTCTAGGTGTACAGCAGTGCAAGGACCATGCACAACTCCTGTACAGGCTCCATGCTAAGAGCCTTATACAGTGGGCAGTTTATATGGTTCCATATTACGAGCAATGGGACTCCTAGGAGAGCCATTGAGAGTCCTGATTACCCTGCTCACAATGTGATTGATAGCCTCTACTGTATATAGATGGATACAAGAAAAGCTACTCATCGAGCGCCAGCTGACCGGCAGGAATCGGACCCCCTCCTATTTGAAGATAGGTCATCAATATAAATTTCCGGATACTCATCCTTTGTAGGTGGAGCAATCAGGACTCTCACCGTCTCTCCTAGAAGTCCTGTCAGGATTTACTCTGCTTTTTACGCATAAATCCTTCAACAAATCCTATAAACCTGTATATTACAGCGCTCCGCTTCTCCTTCTCCACATACCCTGTTCTCAGATAGGACAGAAGAAATCCCCCGACAGGTTCTCTTTACTTCAAGGTCTCTGAAGGTAACTATGAGTGGTGACAATATTCATTACATGTATGAAACCTGTTTTATTGTCACCTGATTTCCTTTTTTACCTGATGATGTCATTCCTGAAGTGCTCCGATTACATAACCTTTCATGGAAAAATATACGGATGAACATCTGCTATGGCAAAAATAGATATTGGATGCACTTCCTTTCTCGATGATTGTGGGATTTTTATTAATATTCTTCAATGTTTTAAATTTCATTTGATTCTCGCAGTCCGGGACGTTTGCTATTTGGCTCCAGGCGCTAGTTACTACTCGGGTTATTACATATACTCTTCAGGTGTTCATGTTCATAAAAAATGAAACCTGTCACTTGTGTAAAGTTTGCGGCAGCTCCTTCCACCTGTCCAATATCCACAGTTTTTTCATGTTTTTAACACTTTCACCAAAACACATGTTTTACATCTGGTGATCGTTGTCCTACAATCTATTTATTCTGCATTTATGTGTTATTTCACCGGTTATTAACAGTCACAGCAACGTTCAGCTTCTAGCTGTTCAGCTCTATGCCCCATCACATCTTATATCTCCTTATAGGAGATGCACTCTGTTTCCTTATGTTTGCATAATCAAAGCTCCTTAAAGAGGACTTAGTAATTACTATGCAATACAAATTCTGGAGCATCTTCTCTTATGACTCTATGTTGTGCCGCTCCTCTATTATTCCTACTAGAAGTTTATGAAAGAATTACTAGCAGTCTGCAAAGGTCCAACTGGGAGTCGGTCCCTGCACAATCTGACATTGTCCAATCAGTGCTGCCTTTGGCAGACTGTGCAGTGGCACATCTCCAACTAGTAACACCCAGTTGGACTTTTAGCAATTCATTTGTAAACTTCTTGTCAGAATAATAGAGGAATAGTACAGCACAGAGTCATAGGAATAGATGCTCCAGAATTGTTCCAAGTAGTTACTGAAACAGACATGTAAGGAGAGGAGACTGGTCTTTAAAGGGTTTCTCCGTGAATTAAGAAAATAAAAATATGTAAATATTATTTTATTATAAATATATTCCCAAATACCTTTCATTAGTTATATTGACTCATTTGGTCTGGGGAGGAACGATTAGGAGAAACAAAATGGCCGCTGCCCTGTTAGTACAGATAAAACCTGTCCTAATCACACAGGAGGACAAGTTACCTCACAACACGGAGGTAAAGAGCTGCCTTATCCTCCTCTCTGCTCTGCTTGTCAGGGATTATGATCTTGTATACAGTTTAATATGATATTTAGCTAAATCTTTGTGGGAATGGAGCTCATGAGGAGATGTGAAGTACAGAGGACAGACAGGACAGGCTGTGTTAATGGAGACTGCACACAAGTGCTGCTACTCATTAGCCACATCTGCTCATGAACTCTATTCCTACAGAGATTCAGCTAAAGATCTTATTATCTGTATTCAGGATCATAATCCCAGACCAGTGGAGCAGAGAGGAGGATGAGGCAGATCTTTACCTCAGTGTTGTCAAGTAACTTGTCCTCCTGTATGATTAGAACAGGTTCTGTGTGTACTAATAGGACGGCGGCCATTTTGTTTCTCCTAATGATTGCTCCCTAGACAAAAGGAGCCATTATAACTAATGAAAGGTATTTGGAAATATATTTATAATGAAGTAATATTTAAGTATTTTCACTTTCTTAATTCCCGGAGAACCCCTTTAATATCTAGGAACACAAAAAATTGTGCAAGCAATTTAACGTCAATGTTTAGGGGCATCAACGTAGATCCAAATCCTACCTTTTAAAGAAAGAGGAAAGAAGTGACTTTTGTCATTTTAAAGGGGTTAGGGGTACTAATGGAGGCATTAATATTACTGGGAGCCACATTATGACTCAGTGACTTAACACCCCATGTTACGCCACACCCCCACAACCACACCCTCTTTGGGGTGTGGCTTAACTTGGCCGGTATTTTTTGTTGGGAAAGGTGGGACCCCTACCCTCCAATCTGATATTGATAACCTATCCTGAGGATAGGCCATCCATATAAAAAATTACAGAAATCCCCTTAAAATGAGAAGGTCTAAAATCATAGGGGTAGATTTGTCTAAACTGGTGTAAAGTAGAAGTTGCCCATAGAAACTAACCAGATTCCACTTTTCATTTTTCAGAGCTTTTTTTGGAAAATGAAAGAATCAATCTGATTGGTTGCTAGGAGTGACTAAGTCAGTTTTCCTTAGAACAAGTTTTGATATTGTTATTAGAGATGAGCGAAGCGACTTCAGATGCTACATCTGAAGTCACTTCGCTAAAAAATTTTTTAAAATGCTGTACGGAGATCCTTCTCCATACAGCATTAGCATGTACTGCATCTGATGAGGCGAAGTCAATTATTAACAAAGTCGGGCAAGACTTTGTTGAATAACTTCGGTATTCATTATTACAGTGAAAAACCTTAGAACTAAACTCTGCTTTGGTTCCAAGGTACCACTCAGAACCAAACCAAGTTCCGTTCCAAGTTTTGAAGTGTTTTTTCGCTGTAATAATGAATTACCGAAGTTATTTGATGAAGTCTTTCACAACTTCATGAATAACAGACATTGCCTCATCAGGATCTGTAAGGATCTCCTTACAGCATAATTTTTTAGGTTTCGGATGTAGCATCTGAAGCTCACTTCGCTCATCTCTAATTGTTATATCTGGGACGCCAAAAATTTAAACATCTAACAATGATCATATGAAGAGAAGTTTTGTTACTGAACATACAGGGGAAGATTTATCAAACTGATATAAAGTAGAACTGGCTTAGTTGCCCATAGCAACCAATCAGATTCCACCTTTCATTTTCCAAAGGAGCCCTGAAAAATGAATGGTGGAATCTGATTGGTTGCTATGGGCAACTAAGCCAGTTCTACTTTACACCAGTTTGATAAATCTCCGCCATAATGTATACTTGTATCTGAACGTGTATAAATTTTGAGGGTGATTTTTTTTACCTAAAATTTCTCTTCGCCCTGCATATTCTGGAGCAATCAGCAAAGTCTTCCCATTCAAAGCCTTAATAGCCGTGGAATTTATCTCTCTTATAAATTTAATGATCAATTCATTCCTGTCACCGCAGCTCTTCCCCAAATCAATTATAGCAAATTTAAATATAATCACTTGCTCATCCTTTTTAACTCAGGCCCTCGTCGAACAATTCATTTCCATTAATGAATTACTGCCCCTGGCTGATCTCACTGTAATCCAATGTAATACTTCTCAGGTCAACAGATATGGAAATCAGAGTTTCGACCCAGTAACATTTGTTAGAACAGAACGCTGCTGAAAGGACGGGTCTGTAATGTAGAGTAGTACATCATGAGACAAATCTCCCCTGTGTTTTTGTGAATGTCCCCCTCTCTCTATCAAAAGTGGTGTAAAAGAAAACTGGCTTAGTTGCCCATAGCAACCAATCAGATTCCATGTTTCATTTCCTAAAGGAGCTCTGTATAACGAAAGGTGGAATCTGATTGGTTGCTATTGGTTCTGAGGTATATGGAACTGTAATATGGCACCCAGAGACTACAATGGGCCCTACTGTCCCTGCATATATCCCAGATTTCATTTATATGGGATGTCCTGTGCAGGACAGGACCTGTGAGACGTCATCACACTGAAACGCAGGTCCTGTCCTGAGCTTCCAGTCAGCAGGGAGTGTTCACAGCGGCACAAGCAAAGGGGCACTAATAGGGGCAATATTCTAACTGGGGGCACTAATGGGGGGCATTATTCTAACTGGGAGGCACTAATGGGGGTGTCTTCAAATAGCGGAACCGCAAAAAACGGAAACCGCATAACAGACAGGAATATTGTTCTATTTTTTGCGGGGCCGTGGAATGGACATACGGAAATGAAATATGAGTATCAGATGCAGACTGAAACTATGGTTGTGTGCATGGGGCCTTAGTAAATACTTATAATCCGTATGTATTATGACTCTGTTTTGTGTTATTCCACTATTAATCCTACTAGAAGTTCATTAATGAATTGTCAGCAGTCTGCAATGAAAGTTCATCTGGGTGTCACCAGTGCAGGGTGTGCCCTTGCACAGTCTGACACTATCCAATCACTGTAGTCAGTGTCAGTTTTTGCAGGGACACATCTAGAGATGAGCGAATCATCCATAATTCGCTTCGCCGAATATTCGCCGAATTTCTGACAAGATTTGCACTTAAACAAATTTATTCGGTCGAATCTACTTTCAAAAAAACAATAGTTGTTTTGCGAACATTCCTGCACAAATTACGAACTTACATTCAGTGTAGTTTAAAGTACGCAATATGTAAGGATTAGCGTACAAAAGTGCATATGAATCCTTAGCGTACTATTAAAGCGCAAATGCGTCATACGCATGAGGCTAGGCCGTGGCGTACAGTCTTTAGAGGCAGTCCATATGAGGTAGAAAAATAAGGTGCTCACTGCTAGCTATCCAGCTAAGTGCATAATTTACTAAAAACACTGGACAATAAGTGCATAATAGGACACATACATTGCAGTACCTGAAATAGAATACACACAATAGGCTAAAGTGCTGAACCGGTAAAAACAGTGTAGCTAAGCTAATACAGCAAAGACATAAGTATGCAAACATTTTAGTGCAATCAATTTCACATTTGCAAGCATAAAAGGCTCCGCTATACGTTAGAGTCTCTCCTCGTGGCTCCTTAGCATGATAAAACACTGTCTGGAACACATAGTCCAAAATCCAATTGTAATCCATGTGAGGTAATATTGTAATCCAAACAGGTAACCCACAATGTAATCCACAAGGATAATAGAAAATAGCAGCAAATAGAGAACCCTTTTTGCAAAGGGGGCTCCCAAATAACCTGAGAAGGGGGAAAAAAGGAAAATAGGCGCACTTAGGCGCAACTGGGACTTTTCTGCAGAATGGGGGGAGTCCTGACTGACAGCCATGTCCACTTCAGCTGGGTAAGAGTCAAACAGGGCAATACATTACATATTAGAAAAAGGGGGCTCCCAAATAACCTGAGAAGGGGGGAAAAAGGAAAATAGTCACACTTAGGCGCAAATATAGATTCGCTCACCTCTAGACGCATCCCCAACTGGTGACACCCAGCTGGACCTTCATTCAATCTATTCATTAGCTTATGTCTATGGTCAGCTAATCAGATAATTGGAATACTTACATTTAAAGAACACCTCCTGTGTCCGCTTACTAATACTGAAATTAAAAAATATAAATATGTCTATCTTGAATTCCTGATTTTCCTGAGTTGTGATCAGTGCCCATCATGGATGTAATAGTACTTGTGGTGTATCTTCTACAGACAGGAGGCCAGGTAATAATGGTAATTAGGAGCTACAACATGATGAACAGCAGGACCTGTTGGGAGGTAATGTTCTGAATGTATGAGATCCTTCCTAGCCAATTTTTATATTCAGTGGTTTGGAGGATGGACAGGAATAATTGGTGCTATCAGTAACACAAATATCAGAATGACTCAATTGCAAAGTTTTATTTTACAATGTGGATGATAGATAGATAGATAGACAGATAGATAGATAGACAGACAGCTGGATGATAATAGATGGGAGAATAGACATATACAGATGTTAGATAGATAATCAATAGGTAGATATATAATGGATAGATAGATGATGATAGATATTAGATAGATAGATAGATAGATAGATAGATAGATACTAAACAGAAAATGGCAGCAGCACTAGATAAGCCATGACACATAAAATGAACATGAAATGAACATATGAAGAAGTAAAAAAGCATAACTGCTATGTAGTATATAAAGTGGAAGCTCTTAGCGCATATAAATGATCATAAATATATCGGGCTCATCCACCAACGATCAAGGTGGCTTCCAATCGGATGAGTCCTACACTAACACTGACCTGCATCCTACACAAACCGGCAGGCCCATATCAGGAGAACACCATACCTGGTCAGAAGCTGCACCAGTGTGAACAGGAGTGCTAAATTCCCAGAGGAGGCCAGTCCTCCTCTATATATTCATAATTGCAAAAAACGGACAGCACCTCCTAAGGAGGTGCTGTCCGTTTTTTGCAATGATAGATAGATAGATAGATAGATAGATAGATAGATATGAGATAGATAATCAATGGGTAGATAACAGATGGATAGTTAATAGAAAAATAATAGATGGATGAAAGATAGATAGATAGATAATGGATGGATAGATAGATAATACATGGATAGATAGATAGATAGATAGATAGATAGATAGATAGATAGATAATGGATGGATAGATAGAAAATACATGGATAGATAGACAGATAGATAATAGATAGATAATAGGTGGATAGCTAGATAGCTAGATAGATAGATAGATAATAGATAGATGGATGGATAGATAGATAGATAATAGATGGATGGATAGATAGAATAGATAATAGATGGATAAACAGATAGATAATAGATGGATGGATAGATAGGATAGAATAGATAGATAGATAGATAGATAGATAGATAGATAGATAATAGATATATGTATAGATAGATGGATGGATAGATAGATAGATAATAGATGGATAAACAGATAGATAATAGATGGATAGATAGATAGATGGATGGATAGATAGATAGATAGATAGATAATAGATGGATAAACAGATAGATAATAGATGGATGGATAGATAGATACTGTAGATAATGGATTATAGAAGGATTGATGGAGTTGTTACATGTTGCTGTCCACATACACATGTATCAGGTAGACCCTCACTCTATGGACACGTATGTTCTGTATATTGGACCTGATCTTTGTACATTATATGTGTCTGGTTCATTTTATTTAGGAAAAAAGTCACATATTAGATCTAAGGTAAGAATCCTGGCACTTTATATAAAATGTGCCATAAATGTCAGGTGCACAGCGCTTGTCATTTACAAGAGGTTGGAAGGAAACCTGCAGGATCCACGTGATGATAGAGAAAACATTTGTGGAGCATTATTGGATAATGTCAACCGATAAAAGCTGAAATTTCATCTGTACACCCTAACAAAGAGCGCCCGCTCAGACTCTGCACTCGTTACACCGGGGCAGACATGATTAGGCGATCCAGATGTTGTCAGACTACAATGCCCACTGTGCTCTGCCAACCAGGATCTTGCACTGATTTAAAGCATCTTATTAAGTTTAAATGCTAATTGAGATAATGGTGCATTCGATAAATATAAAATGAGGTTTACATATAATGAGAGCTCTTAAAACGTCCCCAATGTATCAGTTTTATAGCTTTCACATTTTCTGTCTCATTTCGATGAGAGCCTCTAAAGCCACATAAAGCTGGAGCGGTGCTTTCACAGTGTTCTTATACAAAGTGTGAATTTAAAGGTTATGTTTAAGAGCGGACGTAATCGCAATGACAGATCTGTAGAACACATCTTGTTGGAAGGGTTGATAAAAAAGTATCTGGTTATTCAACATTAACATGAGTTAATGTCATATTAAAGCATTTATTATGAAGAAGAAGTTAATATAAGGCACTTACTAATGTATTGTGATTGTTCATATTACCTCCTTTTCTGGTTGGATTCATTTTTCCATCTCATTTTACACTGCTCATTTCCATGGTTATGATCACCCTGTAATCCATCAGTGGTGGTCAAGTACCCTGTTAGGAAATAGGGAGATGGAGGAGATTAACCTGTTCAGGACCCTTACCTAAGTCTGGAAACTGACTCTAAGGAGCATCTCATGCTCTGGAGGACCCAGCATGTCCTTACATTATACTGACAGCTCACTGATTCCAATGGGCTCAGTGTAATACTTTGTTTGTCCTGGGGTGGCACTGCAGGGGAATTTAACACTTGGTGCCAGGTTACTTCACAGATGATTGATAGTGGTCACAGAAATGGTAGATCCTGTGATCATCTTAATTTGAAGGGATCATTTCAACAAAGGGGGGAGGGGTGGTTCACAGCAAATGAACATTAGCACATGCAGGTGGACTGGCCATAACACCTACAGGGAATTTTTCTGGAGGGCCAGTGACCAGGGGCCACCCAAGCCCTCTTCACAGCCGCCATCCAGGTACATAGCGACGAGATGCTCACAGCATTAATTAATGCTGGGAAGTGGTTAACAAAAAGCAGCTGTAGCTGTGGGGACTGGAACTGCGCAAGGATAGATAGATAGATAGATAGATAGATAGACGGATAGATAGATAGATAGACGGATAGATAGATAGATAGACGGATAGATAGATAGATAAATAGATAGATAGATAGACACAGACAGACAGATAGATGGATAGATAGATAGACAGATAGATAGATAAATAGATAGATAGATAGATAGACGGATAGATAGATAGATAGATAGACGGATAGATAGATAGATAGATAGATAGATAGATAGATAGATAGACACAGACAGATAGATAGATGGATAGATAGACAGACAGACAGATAGATAGATAGATAGATAGATAGATAGATAATAGATAGACTTCCATCTAGTGGAGGAAATCGTTGATAAATCCCTTGTTCATATTTCTGTAATTGGGGTTTGTCTATTGGGGGGACCTATAGGTAGTTACTGTGTAAGCATCACCTAAGTTTCCTAACATTTAGTCCTGATTCAGATGACACTGTTTTCTGTCCATGTTCTTTAATTAAAGTACATGGTGAAATTCACACGTTGGTTTTTCCGTGCCATTGGTCCATGCGGAGAAGCTCACAGAATGTAGCATTCGTGTCCATTTTCCATCTGATACCCATTCATTTAAATGAATGGGTCCAGAAAACAGACTGACACACACGGACACCATATGCACGTCTACATACAGAATTCGGAACGGCCCCCTGAATTACTACTCCCACTCATCCCTTGAGGAGTATGAGCACACATAAAGCATTCTGTCAGTCTATATTCTCCACTGCTTTAGCAACGCCCCCCCCCCCCCAATGGCAAGCATCTATATCCTTACTGTAAACTGGTTGTTAAAAATGGATGAAAAAGGGCCGTTAAAAATAGACTGATAGACAGAAAATGGATGCAAAAATGATTTAAAAATGGCCATGAAAAATGGACAGGGTTTCAGATTGTCATGGCCATTTTTTCTCGCTGTCATGTGAATATAGTTTAACCCTTTGGATACCGGAGTTTTTTTCATTTTTGTTTTTCATTTTTGTTCCCTATCTTTCTGGAGCCATAACTTTTTTTATTTTTCTGTTCACATATCCATATAAGGGCTTATTTTCGGAACAAGTTGTACTTTCTAACGCCACCATTTAATATGGCATACAATGTTGTGGAAAGTGGGAAACAAATTCCAAATGGGGTGGAACTGGAAAAAAACTGACCCGTGCCTTTTATTCTCTGCATCAGTACGATTACGATACCACACACATATATATATATATGTAGGTTTTATGTGTCTAAATACTTTGATAATATATTAAATAAATCACCATATTCTGACCCCCATAACTTGTTTACAGTTATGTCTACTGAGCTTTGTGTGGGCTCATTGTTTGCAGGACGATCTGTAGTTTTTAATGATATCATTTTGGAGTGTGTGTGAATCGGCCATTTTGATACTTTTTTCCATTACACCATTCGCTATATTGGAAAAATATTTTTATATTTTAATAGTACGAGCATTTTCGGACACGGTTATATTTTTTTATTATTTATGTTTTTTTTTTTATTCTAAGGAAAGGGCGGGTGATTTTAATTTTCATATTTTTTTTAATATCCTCTTGATTGCACGGGGATGCCGGTAATAACCTAGAATAGCACGAGCAGGCGCCATGTTTACACATCGCTCCAGCGCCGTACATATACAGCGCTGGTAGCTAAAGGGTTAAAAGTGACAGGACCGTCTACTGTTGTCATCTTGGGAACCCTTGACTAGGCCTCAGGACACTGACACTATCCAAATAAAATTCTAAAAGGCAGTGGTGTAACTAGAAATAACTCGGCCCCACAGCAAATTTTTGAACTGGGCCCCCCAGCAACTTCTTCACAACCCTCTCCTCCCATGCCACCCCCACTCCTGTGACTAGTCATGATCATTCTCTAAGACCAGGCCCGGCAGCCACTCCATCCATTCCCTACATGTATATATTGTTTATTACTGTTAAGCGGGCTCTGACAATAAAATCTTTTAGTCCTTTTCCTCGGTGGGCCACTTCTGAGGTCGGGCCCCTAAGCAACTACGCGCCTGCTGAAAGGAGCCATCTAGCTTAGGAGCCGACTTAACCCCTGCACATAACATGTGCACTCATCTCCCTATAGTCCCGTTCCAGCACCACTGCTCCCTTTCAGGCCATTTCAGGTCCTGGTCAGACCAGAGGTGGCTTGATCTAGTGACCATAGTGATCTCAGAGGTCACCTGACCTGTGCTAGAAAGGTGCGTCACTCCTAGCCATACAACAATTTTATCGTAATTTCTGTTTTCAGTGTGATTTTCTTGCATCACATATTTTTATTCGCCTTTGAACTTTTTGCCAGATGCGATTTCAGTTTTACCAACTCAAAATAATTTGCTATTAAAAAACCACAAGTCACCAAAGTAGAGGAAAATTGATATTATCTTTTTCTTTCTGCTAAAAAAAATCCCCCCCCCCCATGCCCCCTCCTTACCCACTGCATATAAATGTAATATAAGGTCTCTGGTTACTTGCTAGAAAGTGTCTTTTGTCCCTGGTCATAACTGCAAGGATGTTTTTCAGATACAGAATTTTATGGTTGGATTAAACTTTATTTTCCATAATAGGCCACCTAATAAAAACGCTGAAGCCATGTCTTTCCTCCAGCTGGGGGCCACGGTTAACACTTTCACTTCATAAATCATTATAGAATGGCCAGATGTTCCCAGAAGTAAAAGCAAAAAAAGAAAAAAAATGGAATATATTGGATTGAAGGTGATTGAAAGAAAATGTGCTACAAATTGCTGGCCATGCAGATGTAAAAGCAGATTACAGAAAGGTGTTAGTCAAAGGAACGTGAAAATCCCACCGACCAGACTTCACTTGTACGGATGCACATAATGGAAGGCATAGAAATCACAAGTCAAACATCTTAATCTCGTGAAGTCACATCTCTTTTCTACCGGCCAATTAGAGCGTAACTGATGCCTAGATATAACAGATGGCATATGATAATAAGGATGTCACAATACACAATGATCGCAATTAAATTAATTAAAAAAACATTTCCGACTCCAAGTTATTCAACACTCTTTCTTCTTATAGCGCCCCCTAGTGTCTGTGAAGGTTCTCATCCATCCAGGTCATGGTGTATCAGTAGTAAGAAGGCAAAGTAACTGGATTTGGATTTTCTCTTGAAGACGTTTCACTAGTCATCTAATTGGCGTACTCAATTAGAATAACTTGTACAAGAAACCTCCGGTATTAAATACTGGTGACTCATTTGTCAGTCAGAATGACACTAGTGCTCCTGCTCATTTCCTGCTCAGTACTTCCCTATCTTTCATGTGTGCGGTTTGGTCTTTAGCTGACAGCATACTCGACAGCGCACGGAGGGAGCCCTTCCGGTGAGCAGGCTACCCAATCTTCAGCGGCTTTTTCCCTGCACACCAGAGACTATCAGCATGATCAATGGCATCTTCAATATATCTTTGTATCAACAGCAATACCCATGCACTAGAGCAGCACCATATGAATTAGGTTATAATGTGTGCCAATACTTTTGAACCTGAAGCCAAAAGTCCACATTTCATAAAAAAATGTAATACTGGCAGCACTCCGTGATTGTGATGGAGAAATATGTGTTTATGATCAACCCATGGAGGGATCCTTCTACTACTGCTGAGGACATCGTCAGCTGAAAGACAATCCACACATGTATGTCCACTAGTCGAAATATGGCGCTGTCAGTGGCTTATTCTGCTGTTCCCACAGAAATAAACATGCACACTCAGCCGAGAATGCATGTTTTTGGTTGGGAGATAGGGGTGTGAGCAGATCTGGATTTATACTGATAATGCAAATTCCAGCTCTCATAGAGATGCACAGCCAGAAAAATGGTGCTGTACACTACATGACACAGAGACGGACACTAGTTTGTGCTATTAAGTGCTATATATGGTATCATACTTGTAAGGCAAAATCGTAGCATCAAGAAAACAACATGCTATACATGGTGCCAAGAAGTAACACGTATGGCGTCAAGTAGGTAATATGCGATACACAGCGCCAGGCAGGTCATACTCAATACACGGAGTCAGGCAGATAATACTCTATACAGGACGTCAGGCAGAATACACAGAGTCAGGTAGATAATACTCTATACACAGCATCAGGCAGGTAATACTCTATACATGGAGTCAGGCAGGTAATACTCAATACACTGCATCAGGGAGGTAATATTCAACAAGCAGCATTATGGATTACATTTGGACATTAAGGTAATGCGCAATATGTAGTGTCAGGGTCTCTATGTAGTATATGTAGTATTAGGTGTTACTGATAAGCAATGTGGACCCTCTGTGCCAACTAACCAGCTTGGTATTGGGCTAATTCCCAAAGGGTATTATTCCAGTGCTCTCCTGTACAGGGATCTGGGGTTCGCTGCAGGGTAGCAACTGCATCATTACCCCCTGGGATGGTTCTGGTGCAATTGGTAGCTGACCCACGAGTGTGGTGCAAGCATCCGGAGCTTAGGATACAGAAAAATGTACCAGGAAAACCGCTGGTATAATCTGAACAGTCACTAAGACTTGAAAGCAGGTTTCTGACATCCAGACAGCATACCTAGGCAGGGTGATAATGAAAATACAGACAAGACTGGATACTTGGCAGGAACACAAATGAGACAGATGGACAGGGTTAACTAAAACACAGACAGAACTGAAACTGGAAGTTCTGCAACATACAGGGCAGGGCAGGTACAAGCTGAACCACAGACAGGAACAAACACAGGATAAATGCAAGGTAAATCACAATAGCTCTAGACCAGGGATGCCCAACCTGCGGCCCTCCAGCTGTTGCAAAACTACAACTCCTAGCCTACAGCTATCAACCTACAACAGGGCATGATGGGAGTTGTAGTTTTACAGCTGGAGGGCCGCAGGTTGGGCATCACTGCTCTAGACTATCAAACACCTTTGCTGGTCACCAGGGAACCTTAGGCTCAGGCACCATCTGCCTGGAAGCTGGAGGTGAGCATGCGCGCCATAAGAAGACAGAAGCATGGAGGCAGCAGCATGGTGAGCAGTGTGGCTATCACGCCCACAGGGGTGAGCAGGGCAGTGGCAGACATAGACGGCTGACCTAAATTTAGAGAGTTTCTATGCTATATGTCTCTTCAATTGGATCCCACCCTATATGATCAAGAAAGATTTTTTCGAAGTAAGCCTTGTACAAAAAATTTGTTTTGATAGCTAATGCTTCCCGGTTGACGTCCTTCTAACCCTCATACTTGTTGGCTGTGGATCTTCAACTAGGTAGGTATTTTATGTTCCAGTAGAATAAAGGAATTCTTTTTTTTTCTTTAGACTTAGATTAAGGAATATCAATTATTGATTGGGGTTTAATTGCAGTTTACCCAGCTGTGCCGAAACAAAGGTCCCTTGCTGTATTATCTCCCGGGAATCCGAGGCCCATTTCAGAGCAAGTGAATTGCCTTTATGGCTCAATGAGGATTGTCAACATGCCCTAAGTGTTAATCTAAGGATTCACCTGGTCTATTCTCCAGGATTGCAAGGTCATCCAGCCTAGTACTGCTCTGTGGGAAACTTTACACTCCAAGGTCAGAAGAGCGGTCAGTCAATTATAAAGACATTTCTTTATTTAAACAGGAATGTAATTGGAAGTGCAATACCTGAGGTATCAGGACCACGGGATAAAGTGTCAGCGTACGTACAATACACTACAATATGTGGTTGTTAAACACCTCTCAGGTCATCTACAATAGCCTGGACTGTTTGTAGACATTGTTGCCCGATGTTGATGCACTGATACTACCCTGCCAGTTCCAATGTGTGAAAGCCTTTATCCCAAACCTACAAAGACCAATGTGCTCCATTATCATCAAAGAAAGTTGAACTGTCCAAGTTACAGAATAGCTGGTAATGCTGCTCAGTAGGTGGACAGTGGACAACTGCTAAGCAGAAGACTGTACAGCTGACCATTCTCTAAAGATTTCAGATGGTCTTATTCTGAACAACTTGCCATTCATGGCTCGTCTGTGACAAGCTAGAATGAGACAAGTTGCTGGTTGGTCTTGATTTGGGGTCTGGTTGGTGCTTTTATGGATAAGATGTAGACCTGTTGTTTGGTATGAATAACTTTCCAACAACTGACATGACAACAGATATCTACATTCAGGAGCTGTCATGCCTATTCATGTCACAAAAAGACATCTGTCATTGATTGAAAGTGTTTTAAAGCTGGCCATACACATTCGATAGGTTGGTTGATAGTTGACCACCAGTTGAATAAGCAGACATCTGGTGAATGTTCCTTTCACAGACATGGCCATACACATTAGATAGAAGTTGGTTAATGGGTGAACAGTAGTTGAACAAATGAATGTCTCGTGAGCGTCCACAGACATGGACATAATCATTTCAGGCCATGTTGGCCATTACGTTAGTTAAACCTGCCCATACATGTTAAATGAAACCGGGGCGATGGACAAAACCTCTCACCGGGAATGTTATTTCAAAGAAAGATCTTTTGTTCATGAACAATCTTTCTTACGAAAGATCTTTCATTCAACTATTGGATGAAAATATTAAACAACGACTTGTTTTCATAGGATAATGGTCTTCGTCGGTTAAAATGCTCATTCGTTGTAAAATTTCACCCTGCACATCTTGACCCCTAGGAGTGCTGTCCGCTTTTGATTTTTTTTGCAGGAAAGTAAACTGCTGTCAGACATCTCTGACTGTGGTTTATCTCCCCTGAAAACAAAAGGATCAAGCAACTTGAAATCCTTCTTTCCTCTGACAACCTGCCATCTGGAGAAAGTTGGGACACCCCCATACACATTATTTTTTTTGACTGATTTCTGCAAAATCAGCAGATTCAACCGACTCTAATCTAATGTGTACGGTCAGCCTAACGCTGTTTTTAATATTTGCAGGACACAGCTAGTGTAGAGAGAGCTATTTGGTTGGTTAGTAACGGAAATTCACCTGTGACCAACTAGCCCTCTGTATGTCCAAGGCCGGCACAAGGATGTCTAAAGAATTTCTATAGTTTGAGGATTCTACCAAACAACTCCTCGCAAACAGCGCCCCCTTGATACTAAAAGTTTAAAGTACATAAAACAGTACATGATGTAATAGGTACCTGGAAAATACTACTGTATTTACACCGTTGCATGGGAGCAGGCTCAGATTGGCCCACAGGGGTACATGTGAATCCCCCGGTGGGCACCAGAGCAAGGTGGGCATCTAGTCTCCCACCCCCTGTACTAGTGGCACATAACACAGTAGACTTACTGCACTACATACATATATACAATGTACAGCACCTCAAAAAGCCTATGTCCATATAAAACACCTGATAGATTATTAAAGAAACTCCCCAATTTATTATTACAGACACGATCAGAGCTGAGATGACTTCTAGGTATAGATGAAAGCCACTAGTGTCCTCTTCTCCCCAGGACCTACCTTCTCAAAGTTGCTGCAGGGACCCCCATATTCAATCATCTGGTAGCATCTTGCTGCTGTGAGCAGGTAACATTTGAATGTATCCGTACGGTGGGCCCCCAAAATAAATTTTACTGGTGGGCCCTAGACACCCCAGTCCGACACTGCATGGGAGATACAGATTTGAATTTAAAAAATATGGAAAATATGGAAAAGTCTTTTCCAAAGTTTTTGTTCACAAAAGTTTTTCCTACATATCCCTTTTTGGGGATAGATATATGTGATGAAAAGCTTGTGTTTAATTGCTATTAAAGGGGATCCCTATGATTACTGTAAAAATTGAAAATCAGACATCATATAGCACATGACGATCTCTTTCTAGCAAAGCTAGAACCAGCCCTGTACCTCACATGGATCCAGAGATCTCTTCATGCTAGATTTATTATTTTAAGCTGGCAGATCAGACGATGTGTGCTTTCTCAGGGGGTGTGTCCTTTGTGCTATAGCTGTCTCCCTATTACAGCTCTGAAGACATGCTTTAGTTAAAGAAAGGAACTGAGCATGTGCGTCCACCTCAGCAATGTTATTGGATAGTGTTGGATAGTGAAATGAACAAACAGCAGGTGGCGCTATAGAGATACATTTTATTGACTAACTCAGCGCCTATACTAAATTTTTCATTACATGTGATTATAAAATATTCAGATCCAGGTGCTGGTTTGAAAAATGTAGAATATTTTTCAGGAGACAACCACTTTAAGATAATCTGCTGGACTACATTACAGTTAACTGGAAAATGAAAATCATTCCTATTGTTTCGTCTACAACATGCAGGCCTGAGCCACGACGCAAACTGTCCCAGCTTTGGAAGATATTCATAAGAATATGTGATCATTTCACCACATGTTTCTTGCGATGATTTAATCCTCTTATTCCTCCCTATAAAGGCTGTCTTACTTCCTCATAGAAATCACAGCTGTGCCTTATAAAAGAGTCACCATATAAACAAAAACACGTCTTGTTCTTGAAATCGCCTTCTAACTACAGATACACGTTTCAGTAGCGGGGAGTCTGAAGGCCTCGTCACTAATTACTCAGTCACTGCTCTCATTAGGTATAAGATGTAGGTGGAAGGGTAGAGAATCACTGAAATAAATTGAATGCCTTTTTTCTCACTTTTTTATATCACGTTCAGTTTCCCCTAAGAATAATCATAGGAGGAAGGCTGTTTTCACATTACGTTTGAATACTAAAAAAACATATTCAAGGCTATAATGGAGTGGATCCATTCTCTTTAATAGGGCAAACAGAGTCATTAAAATATGCATTAAATTATGAAATGTTTGTCCTGTTTTCCATCCTTTTCCAGCTTATTAGGGCTAGTTTCACACAGGGGCGTAGCTATAGGGGAAGCAGGGGAAGAGGCTGCTTTGGGGCCCAGACTGACAAGGGGCCCCCTCAGGAGGAATACTAAAAGATTTTATTGTCAGGGCCCCCTCAACAGTATTATACAATAACATTATATATAGTATATACGTGTAGGAAACAGACGGAGCGGCTGCCGGGCCTCGTCTGAGAGAGCAGTTTTGACCAGCCACAGGAGTGGGGGATGCGCGAGTTGGGGGTTGCGAAGGGGGGGGGCCATTCTAAAATTTGCTGTGGGGCCCGGTCAGTTGTAGTTACGCCACTGGTTTCACAATAGCGCTAAAGCAATCCGGCAGGCTGTTCTGGCAGAGAAACAACCTGCTGGAGTTCTCCACATCTGGCATAGCTGGATATTGCTGTGTGCCCATCGGACCCCATAGACCAGAGATCAGCAACCTTCGGCACTCCAGCTGTTGTAAAACTACAACTCCCACCATTCAATTCTATGAGAGTTCTGAGAAGAGCAGAGCAATTATGCATGCTGGGGGTTGTAGTTTCACAACAGTTGGAGTGCCAAAGGTTGCCTACTCCTGCCATAGGCTATTAATGAGATCCGGCTGGAATACGACTTCAGCCCCCCCCCCTTTTCTTAAATGCCAGTAATCAGCTGAACAAAAATCACTGCACGCAACAGTGCTGGACGGTATTTATACAGGACGGTGTCTGGATGCCCATCAGTTCTCCCCACCAATGGGCTCCAGCAGTGAATGACCATATCCGATCATATCCGGCTAGGCCACAACAGCCTGCCTGGGTTGCTTTAGAACAAGTGTAGAACTTACTGGACAGAATATCATAGTCTATCAAACTATTCTGTCCGTCAAAAAAGAAAGGTACAGGAAGCTGAACAAACGGACAGGGGACAAGTGGTGGTAGAGCCTGTGGTCGCACTATACCCTGGAGCCTGAAGGAGCCCATAGGGTACGAGGAGACTGGTATTATAAATAATGCATTTTTGGATGTCATTACAGATTTGGTTCAGAGTCCCACAGGTTTCAAGTCACCACTTTGCTCAGATTCCTTCTTTTATATAACCTACGGTATTCATTTTATGGGGGTAATTGATGTTATATATACCTAGTCATACAGTGCCTTGCGAAAGTATTCGGCCCCCTGGAACTTTTCAACCTTTTGCCACATTTCAGGCTTCAAACAAAAAGATATAACATTTTAAATTTTTGGTGAAGAATCAACAACAAGTGGGTCACAATTGTGAAGTGGAACGAAATTTATTGGATCATTTAAACTTTTTTGGTAATAATAAAGCTGAAAAGTTGGGCGTGCAAAATTATTCAGCCCATTTACTTTCAGTTCAGAAAACTCACTCCAGAAGTTCATTGAGGATCTCTGAATGATCCAATGTTGTCCTAAATGACTGATGAAGATAAATAGAATCCACCTGTGTGTAATCAAGTCTCCGTATAAATGCACCTGCTCTGTGATAGTCTCAGGGTTCTGCATCATGAAGACCAAGGAACACACCAGGCAGGTCCGTGATACTGTTGTGGAGAAGTTTAAAGCTGGATTTGGATACCAAAAGATTTCCCAAGCTTTAAACATCCCAAGGATCACTGTGCAAGCGATCATATTGAAATGGAAGGAGTATCAGACCACTGCAAATCTACTAAGACCAGGCCGTCCCTCTAAACTTTCATCTCAAACAAGGAGAAGACTGATCAGAGATGCAGCCAAGAGGTCCATGATCACTCTGGATGAGCTGCAGAGATCTACAGCTGAGGTGGGAGAGTCTGTCCATAGGACAACAATCAGTCGAACACTTCACAAATCTGGCCTTTATGGAAGAGTGGCAAGAAGAAAGCCATTTCTCAAAGATATCCATAAAAAGTCTGGTTTACAGTTTGCCACAAGCCACCTGGGAGACACCAAACATGTGGAAGAAGGTGCTCTGGTCAGATGAAACCAAAATCCAAAACAATGCAAAACGATATGTTTGGCGTAAAAGCAACACAGCTCATCACCCTGAACACACCATCCCCACTGTCAAACATGGTGGTGGCAGCATCATGGTTTGGGCCTGCTTTTCATCAGCAGGGACAGGGAAGATGGATGGAGCCAAATACAGTCTGCAAAAGACCTGAGACTAGGACGGAGATTTATCTTCCAACAAGACAATGATCCCAAACATAAAGCAAAATCTACAATGGAATGGTTCAAAAATAAATGTATCCAGGTCTTAGAATGGCCAAGTCAAAGTCCAGACCTGAATCCAATTGAGAATATGTGGAAAGAGCTGAAAACTGCTGTTCACAAACGCTCTCCATCCAACCTCAAAGAGCTCGAGCTGTTTTGCAAGGAAGAATGGGCAAGAATTTCAGTCTCTAAATGTGCAAAACTGATAGAGACATACCCCAAGCGACTTGCAGCTGTGATCGCAGCAAAAGGTGGTGCAACAAAGTATTAATGCAAGGGGGCCGAATAATTTTGCACGCCCCACTTTTCAGTTTTATTATTACAAAAAAAGTTTAAATGATCCAATAAATTTCGTTCCACTTCACAATTGTGACCCACTTGTTGTTGATTCTTCACCAAAAATTTAAAATGTTATATCTTTTTGTTTGAAGCCTGAAACGTGGCAAAAGGTTGAAAAGTTCCAGGGGGCCGAATACTTTCGCAAGGCACTGTAACTCTGGGCATACAGAGATCTCTTAGGCCCCACAGCAAAACTTGGTATGGGCCCTCCCTGCCCCAACCAGTTTCCCAGTACACGTGTCAGACACTCCCAGGCAACACAAAACACAAAGCCCAATGCTATTGATTTCTGAAGTAGAAGATATTTTAATTTAAAAAGTTGCAATAATTCCTTTGGATCCACTGTCAAATTAGTCTTGGTCCCATTTTCTCCTCTTTAATTCTGTATTTATACAGCTCCCCATCTGCAAGATTTAAAGTTAATGGTACCTTATCTGCCCTATATAACGCTACCCACCAGGGTTGTCCCCTTTTACCTCTTTTATATGTTCTGATCATGGAACATTTGATGGTCGATATTCGGGCCAATTAACATATCAAGGGCATAACCATTAGGGCAAAGAAGTACAAATGTTCTGCATTTGCAGATGACCTTTTGGCATATTTTACCAGTGCCCATATTTCTCTGTCATATGTGGTGTCTGAGCTGTCTCGATTTAATGCTTGGTCTAATTTTCAAATGAATATGTCTAAGGCTACTTTCACTCTGCCGGATCTCAATAGCGGAAATGGAAAGCGCAGATGTGAAAGTAGACAGGCCCCTTCACACGACCATAAATCCGAGGCTTTGAAAGTCTCCCTCTCCCCTCAGACTGCCTCTTCTCTTAAAACTAATTTTACCTTCGGAAGTGATCTCTTAAGCTACTTTCACACTTGCGTTTTAATATTCCGGTATTGAGTTCCGTCATAGGGGCTCAATACCGGAATAAAACGCTTCAGTTTTGTCCCCATTCATTGTCAATGGGGACAAAACTGAACCGAAGACAACGGAATGCTCCTAGAAGCATTCCGTTCCGTCTCCAGACCGGAGAGCAAACCGCAACATGCTGCGGTTTGCTCTCCGGTCTGGGCATCTGCACCAAGACGGATCCGTCATGACCCCCAATGAAAGTCAATGGGGACGGATCCGTTTGGTGTGACACAATGGTAAACGGATCCGTCCTCCATTGACTTTCAATGGAGTTCATGATGGATCCGTCTCCCTGCAATTTCCCCACCCTCCAGCAGGTGGCGAAAAACCACCATCAAAGGTGTCTGACACCTCCACAACTTGATCACTCCAAGTCAAGGTTTAGTCCAACCCATCCCTAAAAACAAAACCCAAAATAAAGGATAGAGGCAGCACTCCAAATATCTTAGAAAAAGTGGTTCTCCTTTATTCCAGATGCATTTAGAATAAAGGAGAACCACTTTTTGCACAATATTTGGAGTGTTACCTCTATCCCTTGTTTTGTTTTAATGGTTTACTGCTTCTCCCCATTCAGAGCACATGCACGAGCCATGCATCATGTATGTAAAGTCATCGGCTGTAATTGTTTGTTCAGTCTACAGATATCTAAAGTGTATGGCCAGCTGATTGGTGCACCGATCACATACTGATGACCTGTCCTGAGGATAAGTCATCAATCAACATAAAACACTTGGAAAACCAAACTATTGCAGTATTCTAGGCACAGTCTGTGACCTGTCCAGAAGTCATTTTACAGGGAAGGGGAATAGATGGTGAATGCTGTGCTATCTATGTATAAAGATGCTATTTGTCATTGTTATCCTGCATGTGATGATAATGAGATGACTGGTGAACAGGAAGCTGCGCCTATTATTAGGCCTAGTGGCCAGTGCAGGATTTTAGGATTTGTTTTTTAAATATAGTGGCTTGGAAAATTGAAAAAAATGTGTTAAGGCATACATTCCACGACCGTTGAAAAAAAAAAAAAAGTTGTTAAAAACGTCATTTTCCGATGACACATTCCCCTCTGGCCTCCTGCACACAACCGCATTCGTTTTGCAGTCCGCAAATCGCTGATCTGTAAACTATGGATGCGGACCATGTGCATCCTGCAATTTTCGTGGGATGCACTGTAAAAGAGCCTATTCTTGTCCGCAAAACAGACAGGAAAAGGACAGGTTGTATAATTTCAAGCCTGGCCGCATGGATGCAGACGGCCCACACAGGTGCTGTCCTTGTTTTTTCTGGACCTATAGGAATGAATTGGTCCGTGTACAATCTGCAAAAAAAATCAGTTTCGGACATGGGTGCAAGATAGGATTGTGTGCATGAGGCCTTAAAGTGTAGCCAGATGATCATTTTATTTCCAGCTATTCTCTATTTTGTGCACAAGACCCAAAGGTCACATCCATTTTCGCATTCAGTGCCGTTCCTAAAGTTAAAAAATATGTTTTTTTTCTTTTTTTGTAAAGTCTGGAAAAGTGATGTTCACATTCTCCTGACCCAGGAATTTTACCGCATTCCTCCATCACTGGCTCGCTGTTTTACAAACTGAAAGAAAGCACACCTGACACTTGTGAGAGCGCTGAAGTGTCTCTGAGCGCAGAACCCTGGGCAGTATTTACTAAGTGCTGCTAATCCATAAGGTGCCTGATGTCTCGGCAAAGTTTAATGAACGCAGATGGAAGACGATTCATTGCTCCCTGCTGGAAGGATATGTGCTGATATCACTGTAAACACGCTCAGTAAAGTTACATGGAAGCTGATATTCTGTCATAACGGGGAGACATCGCTTGTTCTGGGAGTACAGGAAATTCTGTTTCGTCTGTGACGTCTTTATTTCTACACACAAAGACTCTTACATGATCAACATCTTTCCTAAATGTCTACATGTATTTCATTTGGTGGTGCACACGTTACATGCATATAAGGGATCATGCACACGGCCGTTGTTCAGCCATGCCTGTATTGCGGTCCGCAGTACACGGGTACCGGCCGTGTGCACCCTGCATCACGGATGCAGACCCATTCACTTGAATGGGTCCGCAATCCAGGAGGTTGGTGCGGAACGGAGGCACAGAACACTATGGAGCGCTTCCGTGGGGTTTCTGTCCGTGACTCCACACTGCAAAAAAATATAACATGTTCTATTTTTTGCAGATGAATCACAGACTCGTTCACGTTGAATGGGTCTGGATCTGTCACGGCAGCTGCACAGATGGTGACCATGCATTGGGGACCGCAAATTGCACATTAGTTCACACTTACTAATGTGGGTTCACCTAGATTTTGGCATAAATTGAACCAAGAAGTGGTACAGTTTAGCACATGTAGGTTTGGAGAAAGTTTCTGTGCCTTGTCTGAAAAAAACGGATATAGCTTACCAGAAAAGGGATGTGGCTTTGTGAGAAAGGGGCATGGTCTAATACGCACCAAAATTGATCAAGTCTATAGCTGGTATCTCAGATGTGTATATCCCTGCACCACATTTATCATCCAGCCTGAGCCTCTGTCTCATTGGGGATCATTTACTTTTTACGCCGGTATTTGTTTCCCCTGCCTCATCCTAAATTAGGTGAATATGTGACAGTTCATGTGCCTGGAGTGAAACACTATTCTCTTCTATTTACACTTTTTTTCAGGCATAAATGTTAGTAAATTTTCTGGGGCTGATATCCCAGCCCCTGACACTCCCTAATGGCGAAAAAAATCTGTGCCACAAAACAAAAAAAGTTGCAAAAAGGGGTCTTACGACTTTTGCGTGCCAAAAACAGGTTTGAAAATGACCACCATTGTGTTTTTTAGAATGAGCTTTTAAGGGTACATCCCTGTGGGAAGTAAAACTTAGCTGGAAAAATCCGCTGCAGAATTTGCTGCAAATCTGCAGCAATAACTGCAAGAATTCCAGCGGATTTTACTGCGGAAATGGCTGTGCATTTCTCCTTCTGAATTGATGAGGTTGAAAGACATAATGGAGATCTGCATCATAAATCCACATCGCTGGACAGTTCATACTGCAGACTTGTTTTTTTTTTCAAAGTGTGTGGATAAGATTTCATAAAATCTCATCCGTTTTGCTGGTACTGTACAGTTCTGCGGATTTTTCACACGAATCGGTGGCGTAGTCACCACGTATGAACATACCCTAAATGGCTTGCCCAGTTCAAGTGAAGATCATTTCCCCTTGGATTATTTTATTTCACTAAATTTCTTAACACCTGCCAATGTTTTGCTTGCTTTAGATTTAAGAAATGTAGTGAAATAAATGTAAAAAATCCAGGAGGGACATAATCTTGATCCTACTTCTCATTAGGAAAACATGTCTTTAGGGTCATGCTTTGATTTGGATTGCTTTAAAAATAATAATTTTACCACCTTAATTGTTTTTCAGTGAAATAAGCAGCTTCATTTAGCAATTTCTGTTGTTTTGCTGTGGTTTCTCTAACACAGGGGTCAGCAACCTTCGGCACTCCAGCTGTTGTGAAACAACAATTCCAAGCATGCTCCCTTCATTTCCATGAGAGTGCTGAGAAGAGCAGAGGAAGTATGCATGCTGGGAGTTGTAGTTTGGCTGGAGTGCGGGCAGTTGTCTACCCCTGCTCTAACAGAAGAACATATAAGAAAAGGAAAAAACAAATCAAAGCCACCAGACTAGGAAAAGCAGTTACACAGCAATTGTTTTATTGACACGTCACCATCTAGTGGTCAGTTGCAAAACTACATCTGCTTACCATATTATGGTAAAGTATTCAAGTTTTCTATCCAAGGGACAGAAAATGCTTTAACGGGTAAAAGTATGTTATGTCAGAATATTTACGGCCAGTAAATATTAAAGTCCAGAAGATTTGTGCCTGGAATCTTAAGGCATGACAAATAAATTGCTACAATATGATATTAGAAACATCTTTTACAAAATCAAAGTTATAAAATAGAGTTTGTGAACGCTGTGTGATCATAAAACCTTTAAAGTTAATTCACTATATACAAGTTGTCGGAGCGCACCGCGGCTTCTCTTCACTGTGACGCAGAGGGCGTGGCCCCTGTGATTTCTTCACTATACTGAACCTCTATAGGCGTAGCTTGCCCTCCTTTGCCTGTAGAGCTTTAACTGCTAAATCTGCTTTTTGAGTGAGCAGTTCTGCCTCCTCTGCCGTCTTCTGTGCACGGACGTTCTTTAGCAGAAAATGTGAAATGAAGAGTTTTAGGCCCTCTCGAAGCATCCCCAGTTTTGGGTTGTCAGAGATCCTGAGAACAGAACAGGACATGGACATGGACATATTATTACTAGTTACTAATACCACAGAACAATCACTGCACAAGACGTCTATAAGGCACTGTAAGTAAGGTTACTTTCACACTGGGGTTTATGCTGGATCCGGCAGGGTTCACCAAAAACGCTTCCGTTACTGATAATACAACCATCTGCATCCGTCATGAATGCCACTGAAAGTCAATGGGGGACGGATCCGTTTTCTATTGCGACAGAGAAAATGCATCTGTCCCCATTCACTTGCATTGTGGGTCGTGACGGATCCGTTTTGCTCCACATCCCATGACAAAGAAAACCACAGCATGCTGTGCTTTGCTCTCCGGTATGAGACTGGAACAGAATGTATTTTGGACCATTCTGTTCTGTTCAGTTACGTTTTGTCCCTATTGACAATAAATGGGGACAAAACGGAAGCGTTTTTTTCCGGTATTGAGCCCCTATGACGGAACTCAATACTGGAAAATTTAAACGCTTGAGTGAAAGTAGCCTAAAATGAAAGGTATGTTCACACCAAAGATGATTTTTTTTACTGTGAATTTTGTTGAAAGTCTTCAAAAAAATCCTCTTCAAAAGCCACACGTGTTACATTCATTGTAAAACATGAAATCCATGGTACACGTGCACTGCAAAGCCGCAACATAACAGGCATGCTGCATATGTGGAAGCCTGCTGTACTGGAATGGGGCCCATTCAAAACCATAGCACTGTCAATTTCTGGGACATACATCTGCAACAAAATGCTACATAAGGACTCATTCGTGTGATGAACATAATTTCATTTCTAATTTTTTTAATCTGAATAGTTTCCTCATCTTCTAAGGTATAACTTGTAAGGCAGTTCTTATATAGGCGACATAAGATTGCACTGCTACATCACTGCTAATGATAGTGAATGCAGCCCAGTTACAACCCGCAAGTTCCTGCCATGTGGCAGCCCTCAGAGGTCCAAACCCGCTGGTTTTCAGGGTAACCGCACTCATTATCATTAGCACAACATTGTGACTTTATGTTGCTTTGCCACAAGTCACCGTGATGCTCTAGCTTTGGGTCAGAACTCATATTTACAGCTGCTTCCTTCCTTAAAGTCATTCATCTTAAAGGGTTGTGAGCGCCTTAGCTTAAAGCAAAGGAAAAAAAAACCCTCAACTTAAAGGGGCATTCCCATCACAGACAACGGGGGCATATCACTTGGATGAGAACGGAGCGGGTAGAGTTGTGGCTGGAGGCTACCACCAAGCGCTGCTCCCATACAAGTGAATAGGAGCGCACCGCGCACTCGCGGCCCCCGCTCCCATTCACTTCTATGGGGCCCATAGAAATAGCCGAGACAGCGCTCTGCTATTTTCAGCAGCCCAATAGAAATGAATGGAGGGCGGCTGCGCATGTGCAGTGCACCCTCCGCTACTTTCCCTGCTCCGTTCTCCGTGTAGGTGCGGGTCCCAGAGGTGGAACCTGCACCTATCAGACAATGGGGGCATATCCTAGCAATATGCCCCTATTGTCTGTGATGGCAAAACCCCTTTAAGCCACTTGGGTCCAGTACAAAACCTGCAGCCCCCAGCAGACCAGAAGAGACGACATCCTATCTGTGGTCACACCGAGTCTCTGAGGTCACCTGATGCTCTGGGTTATGTCACTGCTAAGGCCATTGAATGGCTGCAGCAGTTAATGTGATAACGGATAGGACGTCATCATTTCTAGTCTGCCGGGGACCAGAAGAAGCTGGGATGGGAGCCTTGCCACTGGAGCACAGTGGAGTTGAGGTTTTTTTTCCTGGTTTTAGACAGATTCCAGGCTAAATTTACACACTAGATTTTTTGGGGGGTTGGACAACCCCTTTATTTGTCACCTAAGTATGCTGCCAAAAATCAGGATTGGCACTGATCAAAATACTGATCAAAGAATACAGTGGACTTCCAGTATTCATGAGGACAGTCCTCCCACCGTCCATCTCAGCTGTGACTGACAGGCCGCCCTATAATACACTGATACACAGCAATTTGTCAGTCTAAGATAAGAGGGGAGGGGGTGGAACCTCCTCATGAAGAGAGCGGGCTCATAAATCATAACTATCAAACTATCTGCCTTTAGCTACAACTAGGGGGAGCCGACTGCTTGGGCCGATTTCCCATGTAAGTGGTAGTCTGACATCAGACACTTACAGCATATTCACGTGATATGGACAAAGTTTCTGATAAGGATGGGGGTCTTACTACTGGAACCTATCTTCCAAAAAGATTGCTGCACCATTTCATGGGAAGCATCAGGTGATCATCTTATTTTTGGGGTCCCTTCTAACAAAACAATTGTCTATAGCAATAACCCCTTTCATGCCTACTGGTCCAGATTTGTGTTTAGTTCAGATTTGACCAAATGATGAAACCACTTACTTTCCAAATATGACTGCAAGCTCATCAGCCTCAGAGTCCGTCAGCAGCTTGTAGAGAACTTGACGCAAGAAGGAAACTTTAATCTTATCCAATTCGCTGAATTCTATAACCTGGGTAAGGATTTATACAATGGATCAGTTAGAAGCTTACGAGTATGCCTCGGGCAGAGGGCAATCTTACTCAGGACTGGCAGCCATCCCTACATGTATGTATCAGACGATGACAAGACCAGGACTGGATTTCTAGGTCCATTACTAAATTACAAGCTATAATGAATCATTTCCACAAAGCTCCTCCTGGTCTATAACGAGTTGCCTGCAGATCGGACACGGTGTCGGCCAGCCATCCCTAATACTTACTTTAAAGATAGAGAGTGGCAGAGATTTGCGTTTTATCAGGTGGCTCAGAAAATGAGTGAGGTTCGACAAAGTGGTTGAAGACAAACTTCCCAAATCACGGAATTTATCCCACATACTGAATTGGAACGTCATCTAAAAAAAACAAGAATGTGTATTAGCAAGCCACGTTGTATAGGAGAAGGTAAGGCCTAATGTACTAACAGCATTGGGAAGCTACTGGTATAATAATGTCTTACCCATTTTCAGCTAAATGTGCCAGAAAATAAATGGACACGGGAAAAAGCATGACCCTCTGGTTCTCCATTGGCCAGGGCTGCGGATGTGAAGCAGTGTTCACACAGAAATCTGAGACACTGGCGCCCACTAGAGGTGAACACAGCGAGGACCAGAAACCAGCAGAGGAAGCACAGGTCTTTAAAGGGTTTCTGTCACCAGATTTGGGCATATCAAACAGGATGACATTTGCAATGTGCAAATGTCACCTGATGCCCAATCTGGTATTCTTTTTTCTTTTGGTGCCCCCGTTTTTGTAAAAAATGCACTTTTATTTTATGCTAATTAGGCTTACTAGGTGCAAGGGGCGGTTACCCCTCCGTTCTCTTGATTGACAGGGCCAGGAAGCTCGCTCGATCTGCTGCTGGCCCTGTCCGCTCTTCAAATCCTGTGCCTGCGCCGTGCGGAATAAAATCGGCGCCTGCGCCAATGACGTCAGAGTACACCCGACTGATGTCGGCTGCCGTCTCTTCTGGGTGTACTCTGACGTTATCGGCGCAGGCGCAGTGAGGTAGCCGGCGGCACTCACTGCGCCTGCGCCGATTTTATTCCTCACGGCGCAGGTGCGGGATTTGAAGCGCGGGCAGGGCCGGCAGCAGATCAAGCGAGCTGCCTGGCCCTGTCAATCAAGAGAACGGAGGCGTGACAAGAGGTGGGCAAACGGCGCTTACTAGGTGCAGGGTAACCGCCCCTTGCACCTAGTAAGCCTAATTAGCATAAAAGTGCATTTTTTACAAAAACGGGGGCACCAAAAGAAAAAAGAATACCAGATTGGGCATCAGGTGACATTTGCACATTGCAAATGTCATCCTGTTTGATATGCCCAAATCTGGTGACAGAAACCCTTTAAAACTCTTGAGGGATCGATACAGACGCTAACCCTGCACTCCTGCCCTTAATGGACAGCTTTGCTCCTGTGGACGGGGGGGGGGGGATAAACCTAGTGACACATTTCCTATAAGGATGTGGCCATGTGGTAGAGCATTACCTGGAACCGTCTATCATATTCACAGAACTTGCTGGACAGGAAGGCATAGAAAGGGTTGAAGGTTTTCTCCTGCAGACAACAGTCAATGAGAACATGGACTATCTCTCTTTCTTGATGATCCTTTAGACCTAACCTGAAACAATGAACAGTAAATGAACAGAGAACTTATTATTTCCCAATATTTATAGTGCACCAACATACTCATCATGAAGAGCCAAGCACATATTGTGCTCAATAGCTATCAACTACAATGGGAGTTGAGGTGCAGTAACCCAGCATGGCCACTACACTTTGAATGGAGCTGTGGTTCCCTCTCCACTGACAGTGCTAGTTCCAGGAATGGAGGCTGCAGGGAACAGTTAATTGGAGTGCGTGCGGGGTACTTCACTGATCACATATTAATTACCTATCCTGAGGATAAGTCATCAATATTAGGAGCCTGGAAAACCACTTTAAGCCCTACCCCCCGAAGACAGTATAGACCAGCAGAAGAGTAACCCCTGTGTTCTCTGCAGGATTTCTTCAGTTTATGTCAGTTTCATGCAGAAAGTGCTGCAGACTGACAAACAATGAGGGCATCTGCCATTGCGATATGGCATAAATGTCGAGATGGGACAATCCCTTTGAGGTTGCATCTCCAAGAGGCAGCCGCAACCTTGCCAACTCATACAGGCCAATAGCCATTAGAATTTGAAGGTAATATCTTCATTAACCCACTAATCTTTGTGGTTATTGGCCACCATGGATGAGGTTGTGTTAAACAAAGGACCACAGAGCTCTTTCACGCCAAAATGTTTTATGACTCATCGATAGGACTTCTATCTATCCTTCTTCAAGGTGGTTTACTTACTTCAGTAACTTCTCAAAAGCATCCAAATAATCTTCACTGGTCATGACAACGCAGAAGATATTCCTCCTGATGTCCGTGTTCATCCGCTGCTTACGAGCCAAGTCCATGATCTTCGCGCTGACCTTTAAAAGAGGAGGAGAGACGATACACGTTATTACAGATGCTCAATAATAAACTGCTATGAACAGTAGGCCTATTATAAATGGTAACTCCGGTGGCAGTCATGTCACTTACTCCTTGGGTGTCCAACAATGACTTCCCTGCCCATGGAAATCCAAGCTAGAGGAACATCACCACTTGCACAGAAAATCAATAAGGTCCAATATGGTCAATATGTATCATTTGTGCCTGGCCAGCTGTTTTATGCCGGAGCCGGACACAACTGATATATGGCGTCTATACACTGTTAGCGCCGGACAGAAAAACCTCAGCATGCAGCATTTTTCTGCCCGGTACTATTTGGCATTCGGCATCACAACTGATGCTCTGGATGTATGGTATCAGTTCTGGCTCAGTTCCCTTCCTGCGTTTTCGGTTTCACGTCGGAGAAGAACAGAGCTAAAAGCCGGGCAAATGTGTAGGAGGACTAAGACTGCTCAAACTATCAGGGAAAACGAGTGCTATACTTTTATCTGTACTGCATTCCGTTTCTACATGGGTTCCTAGGTCATAAAAACTATGGCTTGGTTTACATCACGTTTTTCCCATCCGTTAAACGTATACAAAAAACGGATATGTTAAATGGATGCCTCAGATTGATGCCATACAGTGGAATCTGTTCACCATAGACTTCCATTATAAAATAAAAATGTACTTTTTTCACCATAGTAAAAAAAAAAAAAAAAAGTATACTTTTTTTTTTTTTTACTGAAACGTGGTGTATGACAAACTGAGGCATAAAACGTAATGTCAACCCACCCTAAGACATTTTCTGTGGCAAAACTTAGATGTTTGTTTCTTCTGCTTATATAGAGGTAACCAAAACTAATGACTTTTTTTTTTTTTGTTTGTTTTTTTTTTACTTCATTCTCTCTTCATCCACAAAGATATTTCTAAAGTTTTCTTTGGAGGTTCACCTTTTATAACATGACAGTGACTCGACAGATCTAACATAATGCTACTTTATAAAGTGCCCCCACACCTGGTAGCAACCTCTGTAAGAGCTACTGTCGTAGATATGGCCGCCTCCAGAGACTGTGCTGGTATCTTGGTGTCGGAACAGTGTAGTGAATGGAGAAGATTGATAGAAGAACGTCGCCTCAGTTTGACTGAACGCAGTGGGAAAAATAGGAATAAGGGGCCAGGGATACAAAGTGTCTTAAAAAGGGGTAATCCACAAGGATATGGCATCACTTAACGATCTGGGGGTCCAACCCCTGGAACCCTTCTGATCCTGAGAATAAGGCCAACCAGAATTTTCCCTACAAAGTGGTGCATCCAGCATTAGTACAGGTAACTGCAGTGACCCCCATCTAAAAGCAGGGGATGGCACTGGAAAGCACTGGTCTCTAAAAACGTCAGAAACATATGGCACTTCAGGGAGAAGAACTATCTGTAAGAAAGAAAAAAGGCTCTCTCATTATAATGCAATACCAAGAGCAAAGAAGTACCTTTCCAACTGCTTGTGTTGAGGTCTTGGCTGAGGACTGTCCAATCATAGGCGCTCCACTCCATGACGATCCCACAATCCACCAGCGACCGACCTTGTCCGCTTCCAGAATATTCTCCAAAGATACACGGAGACGAGTGTCACTGCTGGACGCACTGTTGTGGACCTGCGTGCACACACCACACATCAAAACTTCACAGACAAAATGACTGATCTATAAAGAATCAGTAAAAATTCGAAATAAACCCCCCCCCCAAAAAAAAAAAATATATATATATATTAGTTTAAATAAAAAACCACATGCACAATGACGCAATTTTCTCTTCAGCCTAAGAAGAAAAAAAATCTGACCATTGTGTGTACACTGCTCCTATGCAGACCTATGTGTCACAATGGTCACAAGTTACTAACAATCCCCAAGTTTTTATCAGTTTCTCCAATTTTTTTGCCTTTAAAGTGTAACTATCATTTTTTTTTGTGTGTAATGTGTAGGGGCAGTGATACTGACCATTTTTCTAATATACTTTAATTACTGAAATCATACATTTCTATTAGAAAAATAGCTCTAAAGTGGCCCATTCTGAGGCACTGTAGATTTGCTAACACTGACTGTGTTATGTACAGAAGACAGAGGAGCGTTGCTAAGGCTCAAAATGGGCCACTTTAGAGTTATTTTTCTAATAGAAATTTACGATTTCAGTAATTAATATTACAAAAATGGTCAGTATCACTTCCCCAATACATTACACAAATAAAAAAAAAAGAATGACAGTTACACTTTAAAACACTTGAGGATTATTAGTAGCTTCTAAAAGACAAATTCGCCAATTTATGTATATAGTAAGCTGAAATCAATTTTTCTTACTTACCATTGAGCGTTGAAGTTTACGCAGTTTCTCCACTGGTTCAGGGTCATAGCCCGGTATCTTGCGCATATCATTGTTCTTTAATGCCAACATGATCTCCAACATAAACCGAACCTACAGTAAAAATAAACGTCTTCCTTACTCATTTAGGACACTGGAAAACAGATATTCACCAACACAAAGAAATGCGGGTCTAGAAATGATCCGTTGCTATGTAGCAGGGATGACCAACCTGTGTCCCTCCAGCTGTTGCAAAACTACAACTCCAAGCATGTCCGGACATCCTACAGCTATCCGCCTACAGCAGGGCATGATGGGAGTCATAATTTTACAACAGCTGGAGGGCCGCAGGTTGAGCTTCCCTGCTCTATAGTGTAGACCAGCATCAGCCCCAACACCATTGTCTACTGTCTGGACATTTCAGACTACCTCAGTAGTGAACCTTTTTTTTTTTTTTCGGTTCTATCGACTAAGTCTTTCTTCCCCTGTCTTCTTACAGACGGCAGTGGTGATGCACAGGTATATGGCACGTGAGCGCTGTGGTTCATCTCTGCAAGCATGACCACCGCTGATGGATTGCAGAGTGGTAGTAACCATGGAAACGAGCAGTCTATAATGCGCTGCAAAAATCAATCCTGCCCGCATATACTGGTCAACATCAAAGAAATGGGTGTATAAGGTATACAACCGGGGTCCTGATTTCATTGTGGAGAAAACTGTTTCTCTGTAACTGCATTTCATTTATTAGACTCCTAGATTTTATTATATTCTGTTGTGTTTTATCTTTGACCATTATAAAAAGGCTCCTGAGTGTTTCTTGAGGACCAACAGTTGTTCAAAAGGAGAATTTCTCTTCAAATAAATTAAAGGTTCATCTGATCTGGACATTTATGGAATATCCACAGGATATATCACAAACATCTAACAGGAAAGTGTCCCAGAGGTGGGACCAGCACCTATCGGACATTTATAGCCATAAAACATCAGATGGGACAACCCTTTTGTTGGAAGCCTCAGTAGTCAGCCGTGTTTGTAAAAGGAAGCTGCCATTGTGTCCTAGCACCTACTGAATTTATGTATGGAGGCAGAGGCCAGAGCAGCTCTTGGCACCAGCCATCCACTCAGTGAGGTTCATGGTGGGGATGCCCAAGGAACACACATGGATAGGACTTGTCCTAAAGTTAGAAAATTAATTTTGGACTGATACTCACCCGAGATTGATCCTGGAATTTCTTACCCACAGCGCTGGCTTTGTCTTGAGCCTCACAGATGAGTTCCTTTAGAGCCAGGGCGTCGTCTTTTCGCAGAGAGAAGCCCACGTTTTTCAGCAGCAGCAGGATGAGCTCTATGTTTCTCTCTGTAAATGTGGACACCAGCATCTTTAAAATATCAAACACCAGGCGAGAGTCGACGACGTGAAAGTTGTACAGATGTCCAATGAAGGTGATCAGGTTGTCACACTCTTTATTGTCTGTGATGTCTTCATACTGGGCATGGAACTGCTTCACCACTGTTTCCAGGATGTGCGCCCCCACCTGGTGACACAAAAACTGCTAGATTAACATCAAACTCTCTAAATATACCGGTTTCTCCTACTACCGCTAACGGCCAAGGAAAATGTGTAACCACACAAGGCATTTGTGCACAAATATAACCAATATTCGATGGGTCCACACAAGACTCTGCGAGTGTTTCTGAACGTCTTTGACGAATATGCAGCAGCGTGGAGATCATACAGCTACAATAGTGGGGAGCCAGCTGTCAGTGACAGGTTTAGTATTGTCCCTGCCTTCTTAATCACTGTATAGACAGGACTCAATGAGAGCCATGTATACATTTCTGGCCATGACGTGTCCTGCTCCCATCCTGGTGGTCAGGTGTTCATCGAATGACTGGTAACTACAAAGCTGCTGCATGTCAGCTCTGCAGTGAGCCCCCAAAAGCCGTAACTAATACGTCAGCCTCAGTTACAGCAGAAACCAGCAATAAAATAATATTTTATTGTTAAATTTCCCCATAAAGGTCTATGTAAAATAAAATTAAAGCCCTGTGACCGCAAACTATATATTCCCTATGTAAAAGTGACCATAAATAGAACCCTTAAAGGGGTTGTCCGAGATATGACAAAAAATATATAGCACTGTAAATCTGATGGGCAGCAATATATAACTAAGTTAAGCAAGTTTTAGGCAAAAAAAAATCCATATTTCCTAATTTCCCTGGTTCTCTTCTGGTCTTTGTTTACATGCAATAACAACAATCTTAGCCCCTCCCCCTCCCCCCCCCCCCTCTGCAAAGGGAATGAATACAAGTGCTGAGTGACATGTCTGCCTGCTGGAATACTCAGCAGCATGTTGTATGTGCAGGACTACAAGTCCCAGCTGTACAATGACACTGCTGATACACACACAGGAATTTCTCCCTACCTGTTCTTGTACAATACAATTCCTCTATAGCTCCTAGCCCAGCATTTGTCTCCTCTCACTGCTGCAGCTACTGTTTGTTATAAAGCCTTGAGCCCTCAGTGTGTTCTGGCTGAAGGGGTTAATGTTTTATCTGAAGGAAACCAGGAAGAAAGCAGATAGCAGGAGCCCGGCAAAGAAAGGGGGCGTGGCCAGTGACATCTCGTGTACAGACTCTTATCTGAACTCTGAGGCTTGTGAACGAAACATCACAGAGCAGAGAGATAAGGTGACATCACAGGTCATGTGACCCTCAGTCAACTCTGAGAAACCAGCAGCTTTAGAAACACAAAGTATATGGGAAAGTTGTTATACCTGACAAGTTAGAAACATATAAAGAACAAAAAAATAACTTGGACAACCCCTTTAACAGTAGTTGTCTCACTTCAGCAAATCACATTTATCGTGTAAATAAAGTTAAAGGGGTTGTCCGAGTTATTTTTTTGTTCTTTATAAGTTTCTAACTTGTCAGGTATAACAACTTTCCCATATACTTTGTGTTTCTAAAGCTGCTGGTTTCTCAGAGTTGACTGAGGGTCACATGACCTGTGATGTCACCTTATCTCCCTGGTCTGTGATGTTTCGTGTACATGCCTCAGAGTTCAGATAACAGTCTGTACACACTGGCCACGCCCCCTTTCTTTGCCGGGCTCCTGCTATCTGCTCTCTCCCTGGATTCCATCAGATAAAACATTAACCCCTTCAGCCAGAACACACTGAGGGCTCAAGGCTTTACACCAAATAGTAGCTGCAGCAGTGAGAGGAGACAAATGCTGGGCAAGGAGCTATAGAGGAATTGTACAAGAACAGGTAGGGAGAATTTCCTGTGTGTCATTCAGCAGTGTCATTGTACAGCTGGGACTTGTAGTCCTACACAAACAACATGCTGCTGAGTATCCCAGCAGACAGACATGTACTCACAGCACTTATATTCACTGCCTTTGCAGAGAAGGGGGGAGGGGCAGAGATTGTTATATGCATGCAAACAAAGGCCAGAAGAGAACCAGGGAAATGAGGAAATAGATTTTTTTGCCTAAAACTTGCTGAACTTAGTTATATTTTGCTGCCCATCAGATTTACAGTGCTATATTTTTTCCATAACTTGGACAACCCCTTTAATACAAAGCACTTACTAATGTGATTGTCCATATTGCCTCCTCTGCTGGCTGAATTCATTTTTCCATCACATTATAACCTGCTTGTTTCCATGGTTATGACCACCCTGGAAATCAGCAGCAGTGGCCGTGCTTGAAGACTATAGGAAAAAGCACTGGCCGTGCGTGTAGGCTAGTGCTTTTTCCTATAGTGTGCAAGCACGGCCACTGCTGCTGGACTGCAGGATGGTCGTAACACCAGGATAAGAGCAGTATATAATGTGATGGAAAAATGAATCCAGCCAGCAAAGGAAGCAATATGGATAATCACAATACATTAGTAAGTGTCTTGTATTAACTTTCTCTACATGATCAATTCCATTTGCTAAAGTGAGACAACCCTTTTAATTAGTGTTGAGCGAAGTGAGCTTTGGATGCTACATGCAAAGTCGACTCGTTCAAAACTTCGGAATAATACTGTACAGAGATCCGTCTCCGTACAGTATTAGAATGTATGGGCTCCGATGAGCCGAAGTTAGTTATTCACGAAGCCACGGGAAGCTCGCTAGCTTTAATGATGACGAGAGACCGATTACTGAGAAATGAAACCCCTAGGTTGACATATGGATGGCTGAGAGCTGACGACCTATTTTAAAGGGGCCGTACAAGTGACTTCTCCTGCCCGATCTTACAAAGCGAAGACGGATGCAACTGCACGCTGAGTGGGTTGCCAGGATAGCCATCCAATGCCCAGTGAGTATCCTGCATGGGTCCTATTCTATAAATGGGACCAGTGCACATTACTCGCTGGTGTCAGAAGGCTGCCTCATCCAGTGTCATCTACACATCTACGATAAATGCTGACCTGTGGCAAAATGGACCATTTCCATTACATACGGTGCCTCATTACCTCGATCCCCACTGTATGGTGCAATATGCTGATGAGAAGTACATGCTCCATCATGAGTCGGTCTGGCATTTTGGCTGGAGTGATGCAGGCACTGAGGACAACATTAGTTAATGTCTCATTCATGTCCTTTCTGCTGTTGGTCATGTACAGTTCTTCAAGCTGCCCGCTGATAGACGCCATATTTGGTTCGCTCAATCTATAAAAACACACAAAATGTTAGCGTGATTTATTGCGGGTTTTTTCCCTAAAAAGAAATGCAGATGACCATTTAGTATTCAGGTATTCCAGTGAGCAGCCACCTTTTAACACGTCGTCATTCTAAAGTCAACTAATTAGATCCATCTGTATAAGAGGGTGGGCTCTGTCTTCCTGATCTAGACCTCAGTATCTCCTGCCCACAAATTTACATAACTTTCTTATTTTTCTGTTGATTTAGCCACATGAGAGCTTGTATTTTTTGGGTCATATTTTAACAGAACCACTTTGGTTTACATATAAATTGTTGATTAACTTTCATTAGTATTTTTTTGTTAGGTGGGGGAGGGTACAAATTCCACTGTCTTCTTTTAACAGCGTTAAATATCCCAGTTGTCGGAATTATCCTGAAATCACATATGAAGGGGTTTGTACTAAATGCTTTGACATAATATAACCACTTTATGTGCCCAATTCTTTAATGTTTTTGTTAAAAAAAATAAAATAAAAAATTCACATTTACTTAACCCCCTAACTGTTTTTCCAGAGTGGAGCTGCAGCAGTTGGAAAAGTAGTTACCTGGAGGGTTGCTTTAGATGCTGCTACCTCCTGAATGTTAGCAGCTAGAAACATGCAACTGGTCTTGTTTGAAAGCAGCCATTCCAAAGCTTTCAGACAGCAATATGTTCAGGACAGAGAAAGATATCACTGATAGAAATCAGAATGCTGTGAATGCAGCTGAAAATGAAAATAAAAACAGGTTTCACTTGCTATTATTCTCGACTTTTCTAACAGTGATTTCTCTGTTTCTTGGACTTTGGCTTTGATCTTGTATTAAAGCCTGGACTGTCAGCTTTCAGACAAGACCAATTGCATGTTTGTAGCTGCTATCATTGAGGAGATACTACTACCCCCTGAATGGTAGCAGCTAGAAACATGCAAACACGGTCTTGTTTGAAAGCAGACATCCCAAGCTTTCAGACAATACCAAAATGATAGCAATATATCTTCAGGACAGCGGAAGATATCACTGATAGAAATCGGAATTCTGTGAATGCAGCTGAAAATGAAATTAAAAACACTCGCAGTTTCACTCGCGATTATTCACAAATTGATTTCTAACAGTGATTTCTCCTCCGTTTCTTGGACATTAGCTGTCATTTTGGTCTTGTATTAAAGCCTGGACTGTCAGGCAAGATCAATTGCATGTTTTTAGCTGCTACCATTGAGGAGATATCACCCTCTAAAGCAGCCCTCCCCTCTCCAGTTAGCTACTTTTCACACTGCCCGAGCTGGACTCAGGCAAAACAGTTAGGTGGTTAAAGGAGTTAGCCAGTCGTAAACAAAGCCCCCCCATTGAATATACTTACTCGGGTCCCCGCACCGCCGCTGCTTCTCCCTGTGCATGGATGAAAACATCTGGTGTCATGGGGAGCAGCCAACGGCAGGCGGGGACAAGCCTCCCTAGCATAGCGGGTGACGCTAGGGAGGCTCATCAACCATCTGCCATTGGCTGCTCTCCCCCTGACTCCGGATGTTTTCATCCATGTACAGGGAGAAGCAGCAGCGATGGTGCAGGACCCAGGAGCGGTGTAGGGAGCAGGGGCCCAGGTAAGTATATTCCGTGTGGGGTGCCCGGCATACGGGGGGGGCTTTTTTTTAAGGACTGGATAACCCCTTTAATCCCAGTAGGTGGTATCACAATGTAATCTTGTGATCCCTTCTACAATGCTTTGGTATACTCCATATACCATCAGTAACAGGCACACAGGAAGGGCTGGAGATTTCTGATAGGCCCCTTGGCTACTATGGTAACTATTGACACCCTGTGGCATTTGTGAGGACCGATGGGGACAAAAGATTCCGCATCCCCTCTGTGAAACCACTTAAGTGCTGTAGTCGATTGACTGCAGCATCCAAGAGGTTGAAGTGGTTGTTGCATTACAACAACTTTACTCTTATTCACAAAATAGTGGATAAGTGTCTAATCAGCGGAGGTTCGACTTAGTGATGAACAAAATGGAGGGGCGGCCAAGCATGACCCCTGTTGGGACTGGCAGGTGCCCCCCATTAGTTGGATACATGCTGATCTGACACTTATACCCTGTGTGTTGTAATGGAACAACCCCTTTATACAGCGGGGATCGGCATGATTTCCGATCCTGCCCATTGCAGTGGGAGCCTGTCTGTCAGTCACAACTGGGCTCCAGCTGCGGTTGTTCTCACAAAGCTCCCAACGCAGGCAACTTGACATAGATGTACATAGGGATGCTGCAATTATCCAAATTCCTTGATGTACGTGAAAAGGTGTCCCTACATACACGCTCTAATAAGTGTCATCCAGCTTTCCCAGAGACGGACGTGATGAGAAGAAACCGCTGAACAGAAGAGCTGATGATCACTGGGAGGCGGTGGCTCTGTAGGCCTCTTCTGTGATTGTAAGTTTGCCATCTGTCATTTTCCAGGGGGATATGAAGCTAATCAGTCACTACCCAATTAACAGTCAATCACACATTATAATACATGAGCGTTCACAAAGCTGTATTTGGAGAAGTTCTCGGTGCGCCACATCAACTTGTAGTGACAAAGGGTAAACTCCATACATCACTGAAGGACCCGCAGCATCCGCTCCAAACAGGGAGTCAATTAATTAGCTGAAGCTGGTGAGTGATTTACAGGAGATGGGAGTCTCAGCATGTCAATTAAAAATATGAACTATAAAGAAGAAGATGCACTCCAGGCCTGAAGCCAAGACCGAGCGCCCGGCTCAGGATCAAGGACGCCATTATTTAGGTGGATGCATCATGTGATACCTGTTCATCAATCCCTTCACGCTCTTCCGAAGCCTCTCCAGCTCTTCCCTCCTCTTCGCATCCGCAGCCTCGGAAGATTGTCTCAGATGAGGGGGGACGTATTTGCTGTCCAGATGAGGAGCAGTCTACGAGAAAGTTTTTAAATATTTGACACGTTACTAACTCACCACCAGTATTCTATCAGTGTAATTTCTCTCACCCTAAGGGATCATGCTTGTGAACGTAATTTTTTCCCGCGTCCATTCCATTTTTTTTTGCGGCCCGTATGTAGAACCATTCACTTCAATGGGGCCGCAAAGAAACGAAAATGACCCTGTGTCCGTATGTCCTCATGGCCTTTCCGCAAAAAAACATAGAACATGTCCTATTACTGTCCGCATTACAAACAAGGATAGAACTGTTCTATTAGATACAGAATGCACACGGCCGGTATTCAGGTTTTGCGGACCGCAAAGCGGCAAAGGTCATGTGCATGAGCCCTAACTCAGTTGCGCTCATACATTTTGAACCTTGTCATTATGGGAACCTGATTATGTGATCTCAAGTCTGACCACCAGTCCAGAACTTACTGTAATGTTTGAACAGGAACTCTGTCTCTCCCCTGTGGTTGTCTTACTGATGGTGACGACACAATGACATCATCTCCAATCAGATCCCTTCTGGTAGCTCTCAGGCTCCTCCCCACACTCCTCTGTATATCGCTGTATTCTGTGGATGATATTATGTCTCCCCTATTAGGAGGTGCAGATATATAGAAGGTGGATGTATACAGATTAGTTGCAGTTATATAAACCTCCTGACTACGCTGCCTGTACTATCTGTGTGTGCTGACTCTCCAGAGTAGTTCTATGAGAAGTAGCGTCACACTGGTCTCCCTGCCTCCTGCATGTAAGAGCTGACAGGGGAGAGAGAGATGACCGGGCAGAGAGGGGAGACAGGCTCAAGCTGCATCACGTAGGAGAACATGGAGACTCTGCAGTATGAGGGGACAGCAGCTGTGTCACTAATCTGTTATTGCTGCCCTAAGAGCACACAGAGCAATGCAGTGCAGTGTGATAAGACTCTGTGCCCCCTCCATCTGCAAAGCCAGGAATAATGGGATGGGAAATGTAGGATTCATTTAGGAAAACCAAATCTGAGGGGAGAAGGAATCAAGATGCCCGACAACCCACAAATTACACATCAAATAAAATAGGTAAACACAAGGCATATACAAGAGACGATCTTATTCTGTAATAATGGCCTATTCTGCACTAAATAGGCAAATAAACAAATCCCGGAATGCATCTTTAAAAGAACACTCGAGTAGAATGTGATATTCTGTACTGTAAAGGATAAAATCACCCCAATACCCATCTACTTCCCGTTACCAACTACTACTTTCTGTTGTATAATAGGACTAGACAATGGCAAAAGTAAGGAATAAATGGACAATATATAAAAAGTCAAAATCCTATAGATCAGGGGTCAGCAACCTCCAGTATTTGATAAAATACAAAGAATAGTACAAAAAATAAAATAAAATAAAAAATAAAATTAAAAAATATTATTTATTACCAGCGCTGGGGGAATGTATTAATATAATAAACTGTATTAAATACCAAAAAACCTTTTCCATATATATATTTATATATTAAGCTCCTTCAACTGGAACACTATACCACATTTGGAATATAGTATATTCCCTCTAATACAACAACTTGATCATATATACAGAACCGAATGTAGAGGAGTGCTCATCAACAACGTATATATATTTTCTAAAATTACATTTGGGCGAAGGGTATAGCCTGGTGATTGGAAGCACCCCATATATCCATCAATAGCGGACTGGTGAGCCACTACCCATACTTTATTGTACTCAGCCTCCAGTATTACTGCTCTTGTGAAACTATAACTCCCAACATGAACAATTGCTCGGCTGTTCTCAGAACAACCATAGAAGAGAAGGGAGAATGCTGGGAGTTGTAGTTCCACAGGATGCTGACCCCCTGCTATTGAAGAAAAAAAATGCAGCAGCAATAAGGTAAGTACTGACACTGCCGTCTTCCATCAGTGGTTCTGTCTCTTTAGACACTAAGAATATCGAAGCATTCAGCACTGCCATCACAATGACAGAAACCTTAGGAGAAACCCAGGCGGACACCATTACAAGCCAACAGGCTCCATTAGTCGCTGAACCGGTAGCAGCTTTTTGGCTTCCGTTATACACAGAAGCCACTATGATAGTGTGAACAGACAATTTAAAGGGGCATTCCAGGACTTTACTACTGAAAGCCTATCCTCAGGACAAGCCATCACTATCTGATCAGTGGCGGTCCGAATCCTCACACCCTCGCCGATCAGGTGTTCTGCAGTAGCTTCAGTGCTGGAGCTAAACATCGTGTAGTGCAGGGGTCAACAACCTTCGGCACTCCAGCTGTTGTGAAACTACAATTCCCAGCATGCTCTGCTGATTTTTATGGGAGTTGTGGAAGAGCAGAGCAAGTATGCATGCTGGGAGTTGTAGTTTCACAACAGCTGTAGTGCCGGAGGTTGCCTACCCCTGGTGTAGTGGATGGAGTTGATTACTACATCCACTACTCCCATGAAGTGAATGTGAGCAATGCTGCAGTAATCAGCTCTGTCCTCTACACAATAGATGCAGCTCTGTAGTTCCAGTGCTACAGCTACTTGGGAATGGCTGATTGGTGGAGTTACAGTTTTTTTCTTTATTTTTTGTTTTTTTTAGAGCTTTTTTACCCTTTTTAGGCAGCAAGTTGTTACCTTAAAGGGGTTGTCCGAGTTATTTTTTTGTCCTTTGTATGTTTCCAACTAGTCAAATACAACAGCTTTTCCACACTTTCTGCTTCTAAAGCTGCTGGTTTCTCAGGTTTCACTCAGGGTCACATGACCTGTGATGTCAGCTTGCTTCCCTGCTAATCTTGTATTCGTGCACAGAGCCTGTACACAGACGTCACTGTGCTGGCCACGCCCCCCCTGCTCTGCCGGGCTCCTGCTATCTGCTCTCTCCCTGGATTCTTTCAGATAAAAATTAACCCCTTCAGCCAGAACACACTGAAGGCTTTACAACAGCAGCTGCAGATGTAAAGAGACACGGGATCTGCCCTCCTCACCCTACAGACACAGAGCTGATACTGGAGCTGATATCTGGAGGAGATGCAAAGTATTGTTTTGTACAAGAACAGGTAGGAGGGAGACCCTGTGTGTATCAGCAGTGTCATTGTACAGCTGGGACTTGTAGTCCTACACATACAACATGCTGCTGAGTATCCCAGCAGGCAGACATGTCACTCAGGGCAACTCTTATATTCACTGCCTTTGCAGAGCAGGAAGGGGGAGGGGCAGAGATTGTTATATGCATGTAAACAAAGGCCAGAAGAGAACCAGGGAAATGAGGAAATATAGATTTTTTTTTGCCTAAAACTTGCTTAACTTAGTTATATATTGCTGCCCATCAGATTTACAGTACTATACATTTTTTTCATAACTCGGACAATCCCTTTAATTATCAAATTCACGCCAAAGTGTTTTTTAATGCCTGTTTTTTGTGTTGCTTCTGTGTGTTTACAGATTTAGGTATGGTAATTTACCCTTACACATCACTATAGGAAGTGACTGGTGGGAGCTGGACACTACACAGAGGACAAAGTTGGCTACCGAAAAAAGCCGACCGGTGGGGGGGAAATACAGTTAAAGAGATCTAACAATGTCTATCAATTAAAGGGGGATTTTAATATAGATGACACCTTTTCTTAGGACAGGCCATCAATATCAGATCGATGGGCGTCTGATTCTTGACACCCTCAAGGACCAGCTGAAGAGGTCACGGAGCTCATGAATACTGCAGCTTCTTCACTGTGCCATACATTTTCTAGTGGCCGTATGTGGTACTGAAGTTCTGCCCCATTCAAGTAAACGGGACAGAGCTATGTATAGAACCATGCACAGCCACTACAAAATGTACCGCACTATGCCTGGTAATAAACAGCCCACAGCCCCTCTGGACAGCTGATTTAACATACGCTGCACTGGAGCACACAGGAGCTGCCAAAATTGGGCCGGCTGCAGCATCCGCGAGTTTGTGAGAATCAGGATTACATTTATAATCCATGTTACATCAATAACAAAGCCCTGTTCACACTAGCATCGTGACAGCGTGGTCAGAGAACCTTTTCAAAGGATGCTGATGAATCTTGATGGACCCTGAGCTCCATCAGGTTTCCATCACAATAACATTTTTGACATCAAAAATAACACAAACCCAGAAGAAATCCAACATGATAGTGTGAACCAACCCAAGGACTAAAAGCAAAACAAAAATCATTCTACAGTAACAAACCTTGTTAATGGTAACCGGCTCATCCATGTCTTCACCATCAGAGTCCTGAGAAGACCCTCCTGACTGATCCTCCTCTTCACTAGCATCTTCTTCTCCTGAACCCTCAAGGTCCTGCTCCCCGGCTTCACCTTCCTCTGACAGTTCTTCTTCCTCCAAGGTACCCCTTTCTTTTTCCACATCAACTTCTACCATGTCTGATCCTCCATCACTGTCATCACCCATCTCAGACCCTTCCTCACCACTCCCCTCATCCTCCTCAGACTCTTCCTCACCGCTCCCCTCATCCTCCTCATCCACATGCTCAGACAGTTTGTGCAGTTTATCTGTGGTGTTTGCCTGCTCTTCCTCATCATCATAGAGGCCAAACGTAGACCCCCCTGGTTCCAGGACCCCCAGGATGTAGTCCAGCCCATCTTGAGTGAATGCCTGGGGTAAGGAGCTCTTGTTCTTCCTCTTGTTCATCCTCAGGCTCCTCTCCAGCCTCTTGATCTCCTTCTCCTCTTTCTCATTGGCCTCCAGCAGAGACTTCTTCCTGGCTTCTTCTTTGCTGAGCTTCTTCTTTTTCTTCTTGGTCTCTTGCTGCTTTGCTGTGCCTTCCTTCACCGGCTGTGTTCTGCTCTCCTGCCCAGGTGCTGTTTTGGGTGCCGGTGGCTTCTTTGGGGCCGGGTGGTGGTCCTTGGGTCCCCCAGGTACGTTCTCAGCAGACTTCTGGGGTCCTTGTTTCCCTGAGAACTTCCTCTCATAGTAAGCTTTCCTGCGGACCTTCTTGGAGAGGCGCTTCTCCTTCCTCAGCTCCTTACGGCTCTTGGGTCTACCTCCAGTGGCCCGGAATCCTGCAGGACCACAAGTCTCAGCATCCAAGCCGCCCCCGCCCTCAGCTTTCTCCACGAACTGCTGCACGGACAGCTGGAGTTTCTTTATCTGGTCGGGTCCTCCCCGACCACTGCTCTTACGCTTCATGCCCCTTACTTACAGAAACACATCACCCACGTTGGATACGGGCGCCGCCATACTTCGGAAAACCCACGGCTTCCGGGAGATAGAGAGTATTCTGAGACCCTAAGCGACTCTATAATGCACAGCGCCACCTTGTGTACAAGAGGAGAATGACAGCGTACATTCACAGAGGTTCTGGCTGGTTTCTGAAAATGTCTCCACTCTCCTCCATCAATAACTGGAATAAAACTTAGTAAAAAGGAGCAAAGTGGTTGAAATTTTTTTTTTCATTTTATGCAAAGAATTATCAAGAGAGTACATGCAGACTGTAATGGTATATTTATATAGAATTTGCTGGACGTTAGGGATGCTTTCTATCGGATATGACCAAACCTTCAGGCTTTTTGATACAGTGTTAGCTTCCAAAACTGCACCAGGAAACCTGACTATGTGTCTGTACCCTTATGAGGAGAAAAAAAAGAAATATGAAAATTGGCAGATAAGAAAAAGCTAAAATGGGCACAAAAATTAAAAAAATGATGTCTGGAAAAGAGCATAGAATGGATGGATGAGTCTAAGGTCTCATGCACACAACCATACAGTCATGGCCAAAAGTTTTGAGAATGACACAAATATTATATTTTCACATGATCTGCTGCCCTCTGGTTTTTATGTGTGTTTGTCAGATGTTTTTATCACATACAGAAATATAATTGCAATCATATTATGAGTAACAAAAGCTTATATTGACAGTTAGAATGAGTTAATGCAGCAAGTCAATATTTGCAGTGTTGACCCTTCTTCTTCAGGACCTTTGCAATTCTCCCTGGCATGCTCTCAATCAACTTCTGGACCAAATCCTGACTGATAGCAGTCCATTCTTGCACAATCAATGCTTGCATTTTGTCAGAATTTGTAGGTTTTTGTTTGTCCACCCGTCTCTTGATGATTGACCACAAGTTCTCAATGGGATTAAGATCTGGGGAGTTTCCAGGCCATGGACCCAAAATCTCTATGTTTTGTTCCCTGAGCCATTTAGTTATCACCTTTGCTTTATGGCAAGGTGCTCCATCATGCTGGAAAAGGCATTGTTGATCGCCAAACTGCTCTTGGACGGTTGGGAGAAGTTGCTCTCGGAGGACATTCTGGTACCATTCTTTATTCATGGCTGTGTTTTTAGGCAAGACTGTGAGAGAGCCGATTCCCTTGGCTGAGAAGCAACCCCACACATGAATGGTTTCAGGATGCTTTACAGTTGGCATGAGACAAGACTGGTGGTAGCAATCACCTCGTCTTCTCTGAATAAGCTGTTTTCCAGATGTCCCAAACAATCGAAAAGGGGATTCATCAGAGAAAATGACTTTACCCCAGTCCTCAGCAGTCCACTCCCTGTACCTTTTGCAGAATATCAGTCTGTCCCTGATGTTTTTTCTGGAGAGAAGTGGCTTCTTTGCTGCCCTCCTTGAGACCAGGCCTTGCTCCAAGAGTCTCCGCCTCACAGTGCGTGCAGATGCACTCACACCTGCCTGCTGCCATCCCTGAGCAAGCTCTGCACTGCTGGTAGCGCGATCCCTCAGCTGAAACACTTTTAAGAGACGGTCCTGGCGCTTGCTGGTCTTGCTTGGGCGCCCTGGAGCCTTTTTGGCAACAATGGAACCTCTCTCCTTGAAGTTCTTGATGATGCGATAGATTGTTGACTGAGGTGCAATCTTTCTAGCTGCGAAACTCTTCCCTGTTAGGCCATTTTTGTGCAGTGCAATGATGACTGCACGTGTTTCTTTAGAGATAACCATGGTTAACAGAAGAGAAACAATGATGCCAAGCACCAGCCTCCTTTTAAAGTGTCCAGTGGTGTCATTCTTACTTAATCATGACAGATTGATCTCCAGCCCTGTCCTCATCAACACCCACACCTGTGTTAATGGAGCAATCACTGAAACGATGTTAGCTGGTCCTTTTAAGGCAGGGCTGCAATGATGTTGAAATGTGTTTTGGGGGATAAAGTTCATTTTCTAGGCAAATATTGACTTTGCAAGTAATTGCTGTTAAGCTGATCACTCTTTATAACATTCTGGAGTATATGCAAATTGCCATTATAAAAACTGAAGCAGTAGACTTTGTAAAAATTAATATTTGTATCATTCTCAAAACTTTTGGCCATGACTGTACTTTTCATCCGTGTTCATCATTTTTCGCTGATAGCACACTGACCCGAATTTGCCAGGACTGTCCCTGATTTTCAGAGATAGTCCCGGAATATTTCCGCTGTCCCAGGTGTTTCTGGGCAGGTTCATGGTGTTCCTGAACAGGGTTATACTGACATGTTGGTGAGTATGCACACTGACCCATTCACTTCTCTGGTGCCATGCAAACATCCATGTTTTTTACAGATCTGTGTGGTTGTTCTGCAATAAATAGAGCAGATCCTATTCTTGTCCATATCTTCTTGGAGAGGTCGTCTCCTTCCTTAGCTCCTTAGTTTGCGTCCAGTCAGGGTTGCCAATCAGAATTTTGATTTTTTATGGACTACTTATCCCAAAATCATGAACAGATAAGATTTTTTACAAATTGGACAAATTGGAAAACCGTAATAAACAATAAGTGTCTATAGCTCAGTCTACTGTCAGCTGTAAAATGATAATAACTACCACCAAAATAATCCAGTCAAGAACCACCAGCACACATCAAATTTTTTCATGGACACAGGAAAAAAAAAAGTCACCTATTTTCATGGTCTGCCTCCAGTGACTCGGAATCCTGCAGGACCACGAGTGTCAGCATCCAAGTCCTGTCTATTGATGGGAGTGGGAAAAATGCAGAGTGCACAGGAAAGGTATCTGTATTTTGAGGATTCGTTATTTGCGAACCGAAATAAGGGACGACCGTGTGCATGAGGCCTAGGTGTAGGATGCACACAAGCTGTGCTGTCTTATTGACTGTCTGCTCCAAATTACAAGCTGTTAGTTTATTGTGCACGGAAGGACCACACTAACACTAAGCAAGTATCAAACCAGAACTCATTTATTACAGGAAGTTAAGCAGTTTATACATCATCAGAGAGGGCGTTCCTCTACTCAGGCTCGTGGCATTGTTTCATTGGCTAAAATACAAAACAAGAAAAGAGATAACACTTGGCTTCTGCGCATTGTGCATTATTTTACAAACTTTGTATGTAAACTATGTAAACTAGGTGCCAGCACCATATTGTAATGGCTTCATATTAATATCATGACATCCTAAACAGTCCTACAGCTGGGCAAAGGGGTAAACATGACAGCAGAAATGCTATGTTATGGGACAGTGGAGGGAGATTTAGGGTGAATTCACACTGTAGATTTTGTCCAAAGCTTTCTCTGACTGTCCTATTCTTTTCAATGAGGCAGAAATCCATGGAGATGCTGCCAAAACAACTCTGCTGAGATGAACAGAACTGATCTTCAGTCGCAACAAATCTGATGTATGTGAATTTCTCCTTACAAAGAGTGCAAAGCATCAAGGCTGTGTACTGGTAGAGGTCATTGGCAGCCTGCACGCCTACATGAAATCGATATGACTTTACATACACGTTACTTAAAGGGGTTGTCTGACTTCAACACATAGCATTTATTATGTAGAGAAAGTTAATACAAGGCACTTACTAATGTATTGTGATTTCTCCATATTGCTTCCTTTGGTGGCTGGATTTATTTTTCCATCAGATTTTACACTGCTCGTTTCCATGGTTATGACCACCCTGCAATCCATCCACAATGGCCGTGCTTGCACACTAGAGTAAAAAGCACCAGCCTATGTGCATTCTCATGGTCCCGTCCACCAGAAAGACCAGCGCCTTTTCCTATAGTGTGCAAGCACGGCCACCGCTGCTGGATTGTAGGGTGGTCGTAACCATGGAAACGAGCAGTGTATAATGTGATGGAAAAATGAATCCTGCCAGCGAAGGAAGCAATATGGACAATCACAATACATTAGTAAGTGCCTTGTATTCACTTTCTCTACATGATAAAGGCCACTTGCTGAAGTGAGACAGCCCCTTTAAAAAGGTGTTACGGTTTTGTGGCCAATATTGGTTATATGTTGCTTTTTATTTCTAGCCTACATATGAGTGGAGCATACCAGCATTTCTTTGCTGCACGCTGCAATCGCACAGCACAAGGATCTGTTTTCATTGTGCCTGCTTCTCATCACTATGGTAAGCCGACACTACTGTCCAGCACTGAGCCCGATGACATCACCGGAACAGATGGGTATCCTCTAGCATTGCCGGAGGCAGGTACTATGCTACTTTGTATAGTCATCATTTCTAAAAACATTGCATTGTGTAATTCCTCCTGGAAATGTATGAATGTACTGACAAATGGGTGCCACCATTGTCATGAGTCCTTACACACTCTTAGGGCTCATGCACACGACCGCATGTATTTTGCGGTCTGCAAAATACGGATCCACAAAAAAAATGGATGACATCTGTGTGACGTCCGTTTTTTTTTGGCGGATCCATTGTAACAATACCTGTTCTTGTTTGCAAAACGGACAAGAATAGGACGTTCTTTTTTTTGCTTAACGGACTTGCGGACATAGGGATATGAAATGCACACGGGGTCATTTCCGTTTTTTGCGGCCCCGTTAAAATGAATGGTTCTGCATACGGGCCACAAAAAAAGCGGAACAGACACGGACAAAAAATACGTTCATGTGCATGAGCCCTTATGCTGCTAAGTCAATACCGACAGGGTAACCCTCCTCAGGGACACATCCTATTGAATAGAAGAGTGGTATTCATACATTTCCATGAGGAATAATGGAGGAGTGCCACCATACAGAGCGAACACCTTCAAAGGTTTTCATTTCTATGCATATGATTCTTTCCACTAGCTTTGTGTCCATATAACGTCACTCATTTACCAAATTGAGATATAGAAATCGGAGACATCCAATCAAATCTTGGTAATCGGCGGATTCCTGTTTCGGTTCCACATCGGAAGGCTGAGGTTTTTACATTGTGTCTGAACCTAAATGAAGGACATTTCAAGAAACGTACAACATAGCAATAAATAAGGAGAGAAGATGAAAGGGGGGAAGTCAGAAGTTTAGCCGGATGGAATAATAAATAATCCAGGCAGTGTGGATCTGCCAGCGAGACTGCTAGGACGGCCACAGGCAATGTCGAAAAAAAGATCAGAAACTTATTTTGCGCGTCCTTGACTAACATTGAGCCTTTCAGCTGATTCCGCACGAAGAGCCAATCCATTCATTATAGTTAATGAGACGGCAGAAGAATGTATGGATTAAAAAGCGCTGGTCATCAGACTTTATTAGTCACCCCCTATAATTATTGACAGGGATCAAGGATATTAAGCTCGGAAGAGGATCACTTATTATATTAAGGCTCTGGAGACGTGTAAAATACATTTAAATTTAATTAGAACGGAACATCTATCATTTAAGAATAAATCTTGCCCTTGTGTTTTTAAAATCTTAACTTGATTTACGTCTTTTGGCATTTCTGACAATTCTGGTGAGAAGTCCTTCATGAAGCTCTGTGATTGAGAGGTAAGTGCCACATACAGGACTCAGATATCCCTGCATCACATCACACGGACTTTGCTGTGTAATCCCTGGTGTCATAGAAGATTAGTGGTACTACAAAAAAGGTTCGCCTCCAAAATGGGTCAGTAGAATTTGATCCCATTTGCGCAGGGCCGCGACAAGATATTTTGTCGCCGTAGGCGAAGCCGCTAAATTGCACCCCTACCAAATAAATTAAAAGTGACATTACTTTCTAATAAAGAGATTAAAACACATTTAAGGCTACTTTCACATTAGCGTTAGCAGGGTCTGGAAGGCTGTTCCAGCAGGGGAACTGCTGGATCAGTACTAACGCTAGACCATGTGTGCCGCCAGAAGTCCTCTCCGGCCCCATTCACTTTAACAAGTCCAGCCGCAGCGAGGCAAGCATACCGAGAGGCAGAAGGACCTCCGGCCTTTATAGTGAAAAGGGGCCAGACTGGAATTCTTCGCTTTCCTTTTCTTCTCCATTTGGTCCAGACCATCACACACAGATGTCTTTCGTCTGGGGTGTGCAGCCACATAAGAAGACACTAGTGTTACTATACGGCACATGGTACTTGGGGTGCTGTTACCAATTTTGCAAATTAGCCCCCAAATTTATACTAATACTGCGCCTGCTGTACCCCCCCCCATGTCCACAAACACTATATAGCAGTGTCATACAGATAGTCCCCCCATAGTAATGGTGCTCCCAGACTGCCCTCATTAGCAACAGTGCCCCCAATAGTGATAATACTCCCCAAGAGTGCCCCATTAATAGCAATGCCTACATATTGTGTACAATAGTAACGCCCATACCGTACTGCTGTAGTAATAATGCCACCATAGTGCCCCCAGTATTTATAATGCCCTCCAGCAGTGCCCCCTGTAGCTGTAATGCCACCTTGCAGTTATAACTCTAACTCTTTAACCCTAAAGTGCCAATATATATACTGTATATGCCCCCATGGTGCGAGTATATAATGCTCCTCTGTCCCCATAGTGCCAGTATATATATATAGCATGTCCCCCGTAGTACCAGTATACAATGCTCCCCCATCCCCCCTGTAGTGCCAGTATATATAATGCTGCCCCCTAGTGCAAGTATATAATGCTCTCTCCCCCCTAGTGCCAGTATAAAATGCTACACCCCCAGTTCCAGTACATAATGCCCCCCCTTTGTGCCAGTATATAATGCTCCCCCAGTGCCAGTATATAATGCAATATAATATAGAAATAATAAAAATACTCCCCAAAATTAGTCCACACTCCTTGCGCTGCAGGTCTATCAGTGAGGTGGGTTCAGTTCACACCGTAAGTCAATGTAGAAATAAAAAGGATGACCGCGCTGCTCCGATTTAGAGAAGATTCTAAGTATTCCAAGACCAAAACGAATGAATCAATATAGCGAAGGTAACGAAATCAGCATATTTGTGTCTTCCATATGTCCCTATTGGATGTATGGATGTCCTGAAAGGACAACTGCAAAGAATATACCGTAATTGCACGGATGTAGAAATGTATAGGGAAGAGAGTAGAGTAATACAAAATAGGTTTATAGAAAAAGGTTATGATGAAAAAAGCCTGCAAAGAGTTAGTAATGAAGTGGAAAAAATCAAAATAAAAAAGGCAAGTGTGAAAGAACAAAATGATAGAAGAGAAAAATTTAGGTTTGCTTTTCTTACCGAATATAATGCAAGTGCAGGGATTATTAAGAAAGCATTGAGAAAAAATTGGACAACATTAAAAAACGACCCGGTACTAGGGTCAGTTATCCCAGAAAAGCCAGGTGTGGTTTTCAAAAAAGCACCAAATATGAGAAACCACTTAGTTCATAGCCATATTCCTGTTAAAATGGACAAAAAAAAAGAATAAATTCACATACCGTGTAAGAATAGAGATACAGTGCCTTGCGCAAGTATTCGGCCCCCTGGAACTTTTCAACCTTTGCCACATTTCAGGCTTCAAACAAAAAGATATAACATTTTAAATTTTGCGAAACAATTGTGAAGTGGAACGAAATTTATTGGATCATTTAAACTTTTTTTGTAAGGCCTCTTTCACACTAGCGTTAGCACGGATCCGGCACCTAAAGGGTGCCAACGGATCCGTGCTAACGCTATACATGTGTGGAGCCGGAGCAGCGCTCCGGCCCCACACATGACACACATTGAAACAAGACACAGACATACATACAAACATACATACACACATACATACATACATACACACATACATACTCACATACTCCAGGGACGCCGGCAGAACGTCTTCACGCGCCTCCTGCGCGCAGTGATGACGATTCCCCAAGCGCCCTCTGCTGGGCGCAGTGGGGGAAACGTCATAGCTGCGCGCAGGAGGCGTGTGAAGACGTTCTGCCGGCGTCCCTGGAGTATGTGAGTATGTATGTATGTATGTATGTATGTTTGTATGTATGTAGCCGGATCCGGAATGACCCCCCATTGCGAATCAATGGAGGACAGATCCGGATTACTGGTGTGTCCACACCAAACGGATCCGTCCCCATTGACTTGCATTGGGGGTCATTCCGGATCCGTCTTGGTGCGGATGCCTGGACCGGAGAGCAAACCGCAGCATGCTGCGGTTTGTTCTCCGGTCTGAAGACGGAACGGAATGCTTTCAGGAGCATTCCGTTGTCTTCAGTTCAGTTTTGTCCCCATTGACAACGAATGGGGACAAAACTGAAGCGTTTTTTTCCGGTATTGAGCCCCTATAACGGAACTCAATACCGGAATTTAAAAACGCTAATGTGAAAGTAGCCTAACAATAAAACTGAAAAGTGGGGCGTGCAAAATTATTTGGCCCCCTTGCATTAATACTTTGTTGCGCCACCTTTTGCTGCGATTACAGCTGCAAGTCGCTTGGGGTATGTGTCTATCAGTTTTGCACATCTAGAGACTGAAATTCTTGCCCATTATTCCTTGCAAAACATCTTGAGCTCTTTGAGGTTGGATGGAGAGCGTTTGTGAGCAGCAGTTTTCAGCTCTTTCCACATATTCTCAATTGGATTCAGGTCTGGACTTTGACTTGGCCATTCTAAGACCTGGATACCTTTATTTTTGAACCATTCCATTGTAGATTTTGCTTTATGTTTGGGATCATTGTCTTGTTGGAAGATAAATCTCTGTTCTAGTCTCAGGTCTTTTGCAGACTCCAACAGGTTTTCATCCAGAATGGTCCTGTATTTGGCTCCATCCATCTTCCCATCAATTGTAACCATCTTCCCTGTCCCTGCTGATGAAAAGCAGGTCCAAACCATGATGCTGCCACCACCATGTCTGACAGTGGGGATGGTGTGTTCAGGGTGATGAGCTGTGTTGCTTTTACGCCAAACATATCGTTTTGCATTGTTTCCAAAAAGTTGGATTTTGGTTTCATCTGACCAGAGCGCCTTCTTCCACATGTTTGGTGTGTCTCCCAGGTGGCCTGTGGCAAACTGTAAACCAGACTTTTTATGGATATCTTTGAGAAATGGCTTTCTTCTTTCCACTCTTCCATAAAGGCCAGATTTGTGAAGTGTTCGACTGATTGTTGTCCTATGGACAGACTTTCCCACCTCAGCTGTAGATCTCTGCAGTTCATCCAGAGTGATCATGGGCCTCTTGGCTGCATCTCTGATCAGTCTTCTTCTTGTTTGAGATGAAAGTTTAGAGGGACGGCCGGGTCTTGTTAGATTTGCAGTGGTCTGATACTCCTTCCATTTCAATATGATCACTTGCACAGTGCTCCTTGGGATGTTTAAAGCTTGGGAAATCTTTTGGTATCCAAATCCAGCTTTAAACTTCTCCACAACAGTATCACGGACCTGCCTGGTGTGTTCCTTGGTCTTCATGATGCAGAACCCTGAGACTATCACAGAGCAGGTGCATTTATACGGAGACTTGATTACACACAGGTGGATTCTATTTATCTTCATCAGTCATTTAGGACAACATTGGATCATTCAGAGATCCTCAATGAACTTCTGGAGTGAGTTTTCTGAACTGAAAGTAAATGGGCCGAATAATTTTGCACGCCCGACTTTTCAGTTTTATTATTACAAAAAAAGTTTAAATGATCCAATAAATTTTGTTCCACTTCACAATTGTGACCCACTTGTTGTTGATTCTTCACCAAAAATTTAAAATGTTATATCTTTTTGCTTGAAGCCTGAAATGTGGCAAAAGGTTGAAAAGTTCCAGGGGGCTGAATACTTTCGCAAGGCACTGTAAAAAAGAAAATAAACCCCATGTACAAGAAATATTAGCTAAAAACAAAAAGGTGTTTAAAATGAATAGAAAGATCACATGTGAGCACTCGGGTGTCATCTGCACGTTGGAGTGCCCTTATGGCCTCCAATATGTGGGTCGAACCCTGAGGAAATTAAAAACGAGGATACAAGAACATATAAGAAATATTAGAAAAGGATTAGAGACACATAGTGTTTAATCACATTTTTTGAAGGAACATAAAAAAGATCTGAGGGGTTTAAAGTTTATTGGAGTGGAAAAGGTTAATCAGAACTGGAGAGGGGGGGACCCAGTAGCTAAAATCAATAAGCGGGAAGTAGAGTGGATCTACAATTAGATACCCTACAACCCTTAGGCTTTAAGGCTTAAATATAGAATTCGACCTTAAACCTTGCTAGTCAAATTGATGGAAGTAAAATGACAATTTCTGCATTTATATATAGTGTCAGTGAGATTATGCAAACTATAAAGAGCGATAAATCAGTAAGGGATTCCGTAGAGACTACGTATAGATAGGAAGAAAACGACCCCCAACTATATGGTTATTAATAATAAGAAGGGTAACTATGAATTAATATGCTGCTTACACAATAAAGGAGAAATTCCGCTATGTCAGCTTTGAGTAGTATGGCTGAATGGGAGTTACGCAATGTAAATATGAATGGGAGACATAGTAGGAGTTGATTGGCCAATTCAGGTCACGTGACCGGATAACTTTATGAATTAATCCTGTAGTAGGAGTTGAGTGGTTGATTCAGATCACGTGATTGGAGTAAAGGAAAGACCAGGAGTTTTGAAATAATAATGCTCCCGTATTTGTGTACAATCTGATGCGATATATCTAACGCTTTTAGAATACATTGGAGTAAAGTCGGAGACAAGTAGGAAAGTAAATAAATAAACAAATGAGGATGTGTCTAATTAAGACTACTGCGTCTTCTAAACGCAGCATGTGAATGGGGTCCTTTTTGTATGATGTGATTACTGTCTTTTCCATTAGTAATGTTGTTAGTTTTTATGCTTTTTATGTCATCTTATGGATTTATAAGGATAGGCATATTGTGAATAACAGTAGGCGTCGGTGAATATGTGTTGCTTCCCCTTTAAAGGGGTTGTCCAAGTTATTTTTTTGTTCTTTATATGTTTCTAACTTGTCAGGTAAAACAACTTTCCCATATACTTTGTGTTTCTAAAGCTGCTGGTTTCTCAGAGTTGACTGAAGGTCACATGACCTGTGATGTCACCTTATCTCTCTGCTCTGTGATGTTTCGTTCACAAGCCTCAGAGTTCAGATAACAGTCTGTACACGAGACGTCACTGGCCACGCCCCCTTTCTTTGCCGGGCTGCTATCTGCTTTCTTCCTGGTTTCCTTCAGATAAAACATTAACCCCTTCAGCCAGAACACACTGAGGGCTCAAGGCTTTATAACAAACAGTAGCTGCAGCAGTGAGAGGAGACAAATGCTGGGCACTAGAGCTGTAGAGGAATTGTATTGTACAAGAACAGGTAGGGAGAAATTCCTGTGTGTATCAGCAGTGTCATTGTACAGCTGGGACTTGTAGTCCTGCACATACAACATGCTGCTGAGTATTCCAGCAGGCAGACATGTCACTCAGCACTTGTATTCATTCCCTTTACAGAGAGGGGGGAGAAGGGGGAGGGGCTGAGATTGTTGTTATTGCATGTAAACAAAGACCAGAAGAGAACCAGGGAAATTAGGAAATATGGATTTTTTTTTGCCTAAAACTTGCTTAACTTAGTTATAAATTGCTGCCCATCAGATTTACAGTGCTATATATTTTTTGTCATAACTCGGACAACCCCTTTAATGGATGGGAGTATAAAAAACACCTGAAAGCCAGTGGAATTAGAGCCCCTGATGAAACGAAGGCAAAACCCGGGTCGGGTGATAACACGAGGCAGAGACGCTTATCGCATACCTCCCAACCGTCCCGGATCCAGCGGGACAGTCCCGGATTTCAGTGGCTGTCCCGCTATCCCGGGCAGGGGAGGTATGTCCCGCTTTCAGCTGTCTCTGCTTCCATAGGACGCAGAGACAGCTGATTAAATGATGAAGCAGGAGCTCTCCGCTCCTCACTTCATCTCAGCCTCCCTCCTCCACTTTCCACTAACCTTGTCTGAGGGAGGAGGGGGGGCTGTGGAGCTCTCAGGAGGACTTGTAGGTTCAACCTCCGTAATAGGTAGATTGTAGTGGCTAGAAGGAGGTCTGTGACGTCACTGGTCACATGCCCCTTCATGGTCACATGGCAAACCCCCGACTGCAGGAGCTTATGGAAGGAGGTGGGGCTGTGTGTGCTGGCCAGCAGCCCAGTGAAGAAGGATGTGCTGCAGTCCTGGAGCTTCATGGGGAGCAGGTAAGGGCAGTATATGGAGCTCATATATAAGGGGGCAGGTGAGGGGCAGTATATGGAGCTCATATATAAGAGGGCAGGTAAGGGCAGCATATGGACTCATATATGAGGGGACAGGTGAGGGGCAGCATATGGACTCATATATGAGGGGACAGGTGAATGGCAGCATATGGACTCATATATGAGGGAACAGGTGAGGGGCAGCATATGGACTCATATATGAGGGGGCAGGTGAGGGGCAGCATATGGAGCTCATTTATGAGGGGACAGGTAAGGGCAGCATATGGAGCTCATATATGAGGGGCAGGTGGAGCACTCAGGAGCAGTGGGGTTCAAGTGGAGTGGAATCTGATGCAATTACAGGTGTTTATAGTACAGATATTGGTGTATTCTGGGGCCATATCGGGGTGGGGCTTTATGGGGCGTAAAATC